>AZIM01000183.1:160750-188672 GCA_000516915.1 Ophiophagus hannah | reverse complement strand
TGTAAGTGATTGACAAATCAAATCAAATCAAATCAAATAAAAAAAAATAAAGTCTGGAAGAGCCCAAGAAAAGAAGGAAAGCCCAAAGAAAGCAGAGAATGTTACAGAGCAGGAAGTTCTCCAGGGTTGAGATCAGCTTTGAACATCACTGAGAATCATGGAGCATGGCAGTGCAAAAGATCCATATGGAACTTGAACATGCCTGGACAAGAAATGTCAACAATTTGAATGTAGAAACATAAAGAAGCATAGGCAGTACGGTACAACCTTAGACATCTCAATGAACAAGCATTATACTACACAAACACCATCCCACAAATTCTCAAGGAAATTCCACATTCCCAATTAAATCTTCTCTCTCTTCCCATGTCTGAAAGTCTCCAGGACTTTCTGGACACATCTGCCACTCTGGGCAGTCCACATGCTCAAGTAATACTCCATTCTGTATTACTTGTATAGAGAGCAGAGGACAGCATCTAATCACATATGTGGTTGAGTTCAATAAAGGGAAAGTCTCCCTTAGAATTGAGAGGAGCATGATCAGGTTCAGAAGCAGTTGAACCAAAAGCACAGGTGGAATGAAAGGCAGTTAAAATGAAGGTAGCAGGCCAGAAAGAAAGGAAGGAAGCAGCCCAAACAACAATGAGAGCTGACACACATTGCTGTCAAATGCTCATACAACTACCATACCAACACACAGTCATTGAAACATGACTACAATCAGAACCAGAGGGGTTAGAAGGTCTGAGTATTAACAGTGGAATTGTTTTCACAAATTGGACTAAAGAATCCATTATGTTTTGGAGCTTTATTAATAATTTCACAATTAAAATAAAGTAGCAGTGAATAAACAAGAAAGAGGTTCAAACTTTTGTGCCTGATATGTTCACTAATTTCTTATTTTGAATTTATGAATAATTGCATATAAATAATAGGCATGCATTCATATCTGCAGAAATATGTAATGTTTAACATTGTATGATGCAGGAATGGTGTCAGTTTCTGTTAGGGACTCACGAAAACCCTTTGGTCAGGAATATCTAAACTAGTTTATTAAATTTAGGTAATTAAAACATGTAACTGATGGAATTCTTCACATTTCAGATTGAGAATGATTTCATGATCTCAGAATAATCACCAAACCAGAAAACCTATTGAATATAACTACATAGGTGAATGCAGCTGAAGATATGGATACTTATAGACTTAAGCAAATAACACTAATTATGTATCTTCTACTTTCTCTTATTTGAAGTTACATAAATGATGAAAATACACAGCTTATACTTTTTTTAATCGCATGTGTCGAACCATTTACAAAAAAATTCTACAGGGAGAAAAATCAGCATCAAATTCAGACAAGGGCAATTTCCCTCAAAATGCGTCTGAGGCCCTTCTATGAATAGGACAGAATATTGCAAAATTCTAAAGCAGCATCACTTTTTATTCTCACCTTTGGCCATTTTATTGAGAACCATATCAATTAGGATGTAGGTTCCAGTTCTTCCTGCACCATCACTATAGACAATGAGAAAAAATCTAATTAATTCAATGTGCACAAAATCCTAACAAAATTAGTGTTTATCTTGATATGATGCATATTTGAGTGGGGGACTAACCTGAGATGGAGGAGCACATCATATAATTAGGTAATAGCGACTGAAAAAACTTCTCTAAAAAATGAACTATTCATACATGATTACTTGGTTTGTGTGCATATGAACAGTAACACTTATTCCTCTAAAGACAAAAATACACATTTGGGAATAGTGTCATTTAATAATTTTACTTAACACAAATAAGTATAGAAAGCTGTATGCATAATGAACAGCTGTTCAACTTGGTCTGTAAGAAAAACCAAAAAGAGGAAAAAGCATTTTCCCCAAATGATAGCTCTCTCTAAATTTCCAGGAACTTTTCTGGCTCTGCAAGCTGACCTGCTTCTCTTCCTGCTGTGAAAAACCTTTTGTTATTTAAAGGGCATATTATTCTTCATGGAGAAATTGGATACTAGCCACCTGAGCCTGGAAAAAAGATATGGCTACTTTCTTCCTTTCATCTCTACAGAAAAACTGCTGCAATTAAAAAAAGATGCTATTCATATTCTGTACATTATTTTTAACCTGCTCAGTTCAGGAATGACAACAAAAATGGAGATTTGTCATAGAAAGTGTAAATATGTCAAGATTTGTAATCTGAATACAGTCTTCACTGCCTTGAAAGGAGGCCAGCTTTTATCTGGAAATGTGATGCTTTTTGTGCTATTGTGAGCAAACATTATTAAGATTTCAGCAATTTTCTTTTTGTTCTTTTCCCCAGTTTCTAACCTATTATGGGCTTTTTGACAATACTTCCACGAAAGAGAAGGAGTCCATTAGAAGCGATTTCTGATTTTAATATTTCTTAATATATAGAAGGTTTTGAGGCATTGCAGGAAGAAAAAAGATATGACAACAATAGTGAAATGTGTTCAATTTGAGTGAAAAGTAATTTGCTATATCAGATTAATCAACCGTAGAATGATACTTGGGTGTCACTAGACAAGGGGCTCAAAATAAATAAAAAACAAAAAACAAAGAGACATTTTTGTTTATTAAAATAATAGATTAGATCATAATAATATATATAAATTTTTAAAAACCACATGCCTGCGCCTATAACAATCACTGATATGATCATTTTAATGAATTTTTGGAAATAGTGTGATTCTTGAATTAAATACTCAACCTGCATATTCTGGTGATAAACCAAAATATATACAGTAATCATTTAGGAATCCATTTTCAGCTGGATTACAAAGTACTTCCTTTAGTAATACAGAATGACAAAAGTTATTTTACCATAAGTTTATTTCTATTTAACATTTTCACAATATAAATATTGTTTTTTCTACTTCTTCAGGACTTGTTAAACTGTATGGCAAAACAGCCTCAAAAGATAAAGCCAGTCTGAATTTTCTACAAAATATAATTGTGAATAGAACTCTATGTGTGTGTGTTATATACCTTATTATTTGCACTATGAGCAAAAAATTAAAGTTTTTTTTAAAAATATATATGTTAAATTCAGTAACAGAGAAGAAAAGGGCTATTTTTTGGTAGTAGTATAATCCTATGCATATTTACCAAGAAGTAAATTCTATTTGACTCAATATTCTTTTTGCCCATGCAAAAAAAGTACAACTGCAGTATATATTAAATACATATGTACATCTTCCTAAAAAGAAATAATTTCTGTAGTGGTTTGGGTAAGATCTGACCTTTAGTTTTAGATAATTTAAGCTAAATCTTTTCTTAAGACATCAGTCTATTACATAAGAATTGTCAAGAATTTCTGCATTTATAAGAAACTCATCTCAGCAGAAAATATGAAGTAGTCAGAATTATAATGCATTTAATTTGATTATTAAATAAATCAATGTACAAAGCTATTAACATGTAAGTTTGATATGTGGTTTTCTAAAAAAAAAAATTATACTTGCCTGCAATGCACAACTATTGGACAAGAACGGCCCCTGTAGCACTTGTTTATTTTTCTGCAATAAAACAAACACAGATGTTGATAAATATTAATAATTACCTAAGAACAGAATACATAAAATTTAAGTTATAAAAACATATTTATTAAGGTGTAATCCTTACAATATTATCTTGCATAAGAGTCACAGGAATTAGTAAAGGTGTTTTATAATGCTTACAGAATTATAATCTAGATTAATTTGTTATCAACTAAATCCTTCATTTCATTTTCACTGCTATTTGAATTATTATAGAGCTTGTTTAGATTTGGTTAGCACAATGTATGAACTGAATCATTGTGGATTCTAAACTATGTGAGTTTTAATATTATGTGTGAAATCAGGCTTCTTCAACAATAAAACAAATTTTAGTTTAGCATAATTTGTGGTCCCAACATAGAGAATCATAATTTCCTCACAACCTTAAAATATCACGTTATTCCAAATGTTCCTTGTCCGTATATTCTCTTGATTGGTTGAACCAGAGACAGTATGTGTTCTTAAACAGCAATAAAAAAGTAATAAAAGGGTGCTTTCTTTTTCTTCAGCATTTCCTACATTAGTAATACAAATGACAACAAATCTGGCTTTAGTTAAAGTGTGTATTAACAGTTCACTTTCAGCCCTGAGGCAGTATTAGTAGAGTTCTGCTTCAAAAGCTAATACAGTTTCATTGAGAACTTTTGCTCTGAAAGGTGATACATACGTTCCTAAATAAATCAATGTTTAAAAGCTACTGTTTTAGGAATATATTTCTTAATTCACAGGACAATAAATGAAAAAAAATTCCTAATTTTGCATAAACTGCTAGATTTATATAGTACATTTTATTTTCTGATCTTTTCAAATATACAAATAAATATATTCTGAGACATAAACCTTAAATACCTGGAAACACAATTTCAGTTTGGACACACATGCACACACAATATTTCATAGGCATAATTCAAAATGTTGTTTTTAACTAATCCTAAATGACTTAGATATTTTATTATTCCTCTTTTGAAGGTATACGTATATGTGTAAACTTACACATGCATACGTATATGTCTAGCAACTAGTAGATTTCTTTTTTGTAGAAATCTTTTATCTATAAAATAAATATATACTTTCCTGTTTCCTAATTTGAGAATAATTGCTTCTGAGTAAAAAAATGGAATTAATAAATTCACATCATTTATTCCAGTTCATGAATGAAAAAGTATCATTAGCCTGAAAAGACCAGGAAAGAATCAACTCAAATCAGTGTTAAAATTCTAATGATGTACAAGTTTACATAAAGAATATAACAAATCAATCATTTTCCTCTAATTTAAGTATCTTCAGTTAAAGACAGAGAAGACAGAGTGAGAAATAACTGCATGTTGCTGAATAGGAGGAAGAATGCCTTAGGGAAAGATCAGGGCCTGGTGTCTAAAATTCATTTTTTATGAGAATGAGCAGCATAAAGTTAGAGTTAGACATCAGAATGGAATAAAAATAAAGCTCTGTATAAATCATGCATAACTATGTAGGAAAATAATTTAATGCCAAATTGGAGATGTTATATAACACTTAGTTGAAGCAAAGGCAATAGTAACTGATGCTGGCCTTAATCACAGTAGAACAATGACTTTTGGGCTGGGTTCAAGACATGTCAGAACAAAGAAAACAGATTTCCTGTAAACTGATAGGTGAACTTTGGAGTGGTTTGGTGGTTCTAATTTAAGATAGTTCATTGCTCATATAAAGGTATTTTTTTTTAAAAAAATATTGTCTGTGAGATTATAGGATAATTTCCTCTGTGCCATTGTGGGAAAGAAGTCAGCCCATTGAAATAAACATTCCCTTCCGTATACTAGGAATTCCACCATTAAAAAAGCAAAATGTACTAGTCACCACCTTTAAAGCCCAATATGACAAAAAGCTGGGCTACCTGTGGGAGCATCTTTCCCTAAGGAAATCTACCTGTCCTACTAGATAAGGTGGGCACATTTCTGGTTCCTTTCCCCAATACTGCCATCTAGTGAGAATCAGGAAAGATGCTTTTCCTAAGGCAGCTCCTGCCCTGTGGAATATTTTGCTCTCTGAAGTGTTTGCCTTCCTAGCCTTCTATAAAGCACCTGGCTTTCTAATCCAAGCATTGGGAAAAGCCAGATAATCACACATCACCCTGGATTAATGCCAATTTTTTTGTTTTTATCGTTTTATGTTTTAATGGAGTGTTTTATAGTTTTTAAAATGATTTTATTGGAAGCCACCCTGGTTGCCTTAAAGACGGGCAGCTATATAAATGTTATTTATAAATAAATAAATAAATAAATAAATAAATAAATCCTTCCTCTTTGTGACTGTCACATCTATCTGCAATGTTAATTAAACAAAAAGCCAGTTGATATGGTAAATAAGTGGGGAAAAAAACACAAGGTCAGCAATTTCAAACCCCAGAATGCTCTTACCTATCCAGCTAATTGCAGTTCCTAATAATTCCTAGAGGGGTAGCTCTAGGGGGTAAACAGAGGAAGGGTTTTTCTATCAAGTAACCACCCCCAATTTTGTAGCCTATCTTTAATTACTGTGATTCTATGCTATGCTCTCAAATAAAATTTTGCCTCAGCTTCAAACAATTCACCACAAGTGTTCTTTTGAAGACTAGCAGTCACTAGGCAACAGAGCTAAAAAAACTATCCTGGTCCATGAGATTTGAACAAACCGAACCAATAGGGTTAGAAATGGGCCACCACTGGGAAATTATGATTTATAGTGGTGCCAAAATGATGGAAGCAGTCATCCTAGGGCTGTCCTAGCTGGACAAATGGTTTTCTCCATCTGGTGAGAAGAGGAATTTGAGACTAGGAATAGGCCCTTTCCCTCCCACCAACAACCCTGGAAGGGGAGTTGTCCAGCACCCGAAAGACACTAAACGAAGTGAGAAATGAAAAGCTGTGATGGAACAGCTACCAAGGACACCCCAAATTCCCAAGGAATACCAGGACCAACCAGGAATTTTCAGTGAGACGGAATGCAATGCACTACCCCCCCCCCACTGACTGCAAAATAAAGATCTTGCCTGGAGCAAAGCTACCCAAGCCAAAATTGTACTCCATGATCCCTAGGGAAATGAAGGAACTAAAGGAGTACATTGACAAGAACTTGGCTAGAGGGTTTATACAACCAGCAAAATCATGTGTGGCAGCGCCAGTATTGTTCAAAGAAAAAAAAGATGAGACAATAAGATTATGAATCGATTTTTTGGCCTCCAAGAGTGTGGTGTTCATGCAATTGATCAATAGTAGCTGCATGAGCACCTATATAAAGGGGTCCTTGTGTACTTAGATGACATTCTCATCTTCACTGAGATTATGGAGATCACGTTAAATTGGTCTGCCAAACACTTTAAAAACTCCTAGCAGCAAACCTATATGCCAAGCTATCCAAATGTGAATTCCACAAGACCCGCCTGGACTATTTGGGATATTGGATCTCCAGTGAAGGGGTCAAAATATATCCCAGATAAGTCAGAGCCGTCCTGGAGTGACAACACCCTTAGACCCGCAAACAACTCCAAAGCTTCCTGGGGTTTGCAAACTTCTACTGGCAATTTATTCCCTCCTTCACAGAAATAGCCTTCCCAATCACTGAACTACTGAAAATGGGAGGAGGGGAGTAAAACCCCGACCAAGTCAACTCCTAAACTGGACTCTAAATGCCAAGAAGCCTTCGAGATGCTCAAAAGACTTTTTGCCAAAGAACTAGTCTTCAAATACCCTGACCCAGTGAAGCCTTTTGTTGTCCAAACAGATGCCAGCGACGTAGCAGTGGCTGCAGTGCTCCTCCAGAGAAACCCGGGGGGGGGGAATCTGCAGCCCTGAAGCNAACCCCGGGGGGGGGGGAATCTGCAGCCCTGAAGCTTACTGAGGCCGAAAGGAGGTGTGGGAGAAAGAAGCCTACACAGTCCGCTGGGCTCTGCTAACTTGATGCCACTTCTTGAAGGAAATAAATTGCCTTTTGAAGTATGGATTAATCACAAAAACCTGGAGGCACATACGACTCCATGGAAATTTTCACTCAAGCAAGTTTGATGGGCACAATACTTCAACCATTTTAACTTCACCTTGAAGTACATCCCGGGGGAGAAAACCTTTTAGCAGATGCTCTATCACGAATGCCACAAAACAACAGCAAGTGCGAGGAGATAATCCACACCATGATTCTTCTCCCCCAGAGAGCGACCCAAGCTACGACCAGAACCTAAAAACCGAACTGTTGTCTGATCCTTGGTACAGAGACAATGAAGAGCTACTAACCTCCAGACAGGGACTAGCCTGGAAAGGATCTAAACTGTATGTCCCCAGTGCCCTTTGTCTTCACATGCTCCAAAGGAGCCACGATGCAAAGCAAATAGGACCCTTTGGATTCCTAAAAATGCTGCACTTTACAAGGAGGCAATTTTGGTGGCCAGGGATGAAGAAAGATGCTGAGAGCTATGTCAAGAGTTGTGTGGTTTGTGCCACTATGATGAAGCGAGAAGGAAAGCCTCCTGGACTCCTCCAACAAGTGACGGATCCATGGAAAGAAATCGCCATGGATTTCATAGTGGCGCTTCCGAAAAATGGGGGAAACACTGTCATCCGGATAGTGATTGACCTCGTCTCTAAGCAAGCTCATTTCATAGCCTGCCCCGGTCTCCTTCAGCCCATAAGCTAGCCAAGTTATTCTTAAAACACATATACTGCCTGCATGGGGTCCCCAGGAAGATCATCTCAGATTGTGGGGTTCAATTTACAGATAAGTTCCGGAGGGAATTCATTAAGTTAATTGGGTCCTGCCAAGGGCTTAGCTCAGCTTTTCATCTGAGCATGAAAGGGGCGGCAGAACAGACTAACGTGATGATAGAACAATATTTCAGGTGCTATGTCAATTACCAAGAAACCAATTGGGCAGACTTGCATACAATATGGTAGCATACAATGCTGTACAAAACAGCAATGGGCTTATCCTGTTCCAAATAACAACAGGAATAGTTTGTTCCCATGCCGGCGCTTCCCCAGAAACCACCCTCCTTTATGATCCCCACCAAATGGATGGAATCACCAAGGAAAGCATGCGAAAACATGAAGCGGGCTCTCAAACCACAGATTGCAAAAACCCACAAAGCCCAAGCCGACAAGCACCGATCCCCTCAACCACCATTCTGAGTTGGGGACTTACCTCTCCACCAAATATTTGAAGTTAAAACTGCCTTGCAAGAAGCTAGAGCCAAAGTTTCTAGGGCCTTTCCTGATTGTGAGAATTATTAACCGTATTACCATAGAACCAGGGGTGGGATTCTACCGGTTCTGTCCACTTCTGTAGAAGTCTCTGAACAGCAGCAAACAGAGAGCATACATAGAACTGGTTCTATGTTTGCTGATGTTTTGGCCCAGCCGCCTGCCCGGGCTGTTACCTGACCTTTATTTCCTGCATTTTCAACCGCAGCTGCTTTGCGCAACACAGCTGTGGTTGAAAAAGCAGGAAAAAATGGCTTTTCCAACCGCTGCGCACTTGCACACAGCACTGGTCAGCTGTCCGGGCAGCTCAGCAGGTCATAAATTGCACTCGCATGACTCACGCGCGCATGCGCATGACGCAGAGCAACAGAACCTGTAGTTACACCGGTTGGATCCCGTCCCTGCATAGAACTAAAACTCCCCTGCCCACTAGGGAAAGTACATCCGGTTTTTCATAGCAGTCTGTTGAGACCAGTAATTGGGTCACTGCTGAGGCCAGTAGCCCGGGTAGATCCAAAATCAATTGTAGTGCAAGGAGAAACTCATTATGAAGTAAAAAAGATTTTAGACTCCAGATTGTATAAGGGAAAGCTGCAATATCTAGTACAGTGGAAGGGATATCCACTTTCAGAAGGCACCTGGGTAAAAAGTAAGGATGTGAAAGTGGATCGATTAACTAAAAAATTCTATGACAAGTACCCTCAGAAACCAAAAGTACTTCTTGGGGATGGGAAGTGAGGTTGAGGGTGAACTAATTCATTCTATGCTTACAGGAACTTCTTTTGATTTAAGAGGTAAATTCTGATTATCAACTCTGAATCAAACCTGGCTAAAGCCTTATTTTGCTGCTTCATAATTGCTTCATAATTGCCACACATTCTAAGGGGGTGGGTGGGAAATACATAGACTATCTCAGACACAATGAGTCTTCCCATGGGAACCAAGGTCATGCCAACAGATGGCAGTTGAAGGAGGAGAGGAGTGATTGAGGAGCCTGCTGACCGTTTTAATTGGACAATGTGACTTGGAACAATTGGGGAGGGAAACAATTACTCTTTTAATTATGCTATTAACACAGGAAACTTCAGAGTTGGTTTTCACTAACTGGGCTGATATGATGCATCCAATAAGCATGTTCTTTGAGGGACCTGCCTACCTCGGAGTTCTGAGGTTTTTGGATGACAGTGTGTGTGAGAGATTTCCCTTTCATGCTGCTCATAGATTGCATTCTGTGTCATTTTCAACTGCACCTAAACTCCTGCGAGGTAATGTTGAATCGATTTGAAGGATTCAGCAGATCGTGAGAGAGATTGTGTACTCCAGCTTTATCTGGGTAACTGCCAGCCTGGTCTCAGAATCCAAAAAGGAAGAGTGCCCAATAGAGATTCAGAGAATCTTCCCGAGTGCATGGTGTCTGAAAATTGAAGGCAGAGAGGTGGTGGCAGAACCTAAGACTGTGGTCTCCTGGGCTCACAGTGCTTGGAAACTAAAGGTAGAAGAGTGTACTTATTCCACAGGGTCCCCAATCCCAGGGCACAGACCAGTATCAGATTGTGCCTATTTGGAATTGGGCTGCACAAGCGCATGTGCATCTTGGCTTGTACAAGCCGAGGGCTAGCATGTGTACCCATATGCACAGCTCAACTTGCACTAGTCAAGCTGCGAGCGCATGTGTGTGCGCATCATCCTGCTGCTCATGCAAGTCGAACTACATGTAAGTGCCAACCCACCACTTGTGTGGCCTGGTTCCCTCTCCACCTTCAGTTGGACCACCAAGTCTCAACAGTTGGGGACTGCTGTGCTAGGGACTCTGTCCTGGTGTGTGACACTCCAAACAGCTGGAACACACATTTCACATAAAGTGACTAAGCAAATCCTATATTGGAAATGTCCCCAGTTTCCCCTCTGAGAAAGTTGCTTGTTGCCTGGGACAGAGGAAAATTGCCTGTCCAGGCAGGAATGAAGAAAAGCCATGCATAGTGGTAGTATAGGAAATGGAAAAAAATAGCAAATAGCAAACAAACAAACAAACAAATAAACAAACAAACAAAAAGACAAAAAAAATGAGACTGATAATCTGTTTTCATCTGAGATGGGTGCTTTCAACTAACCTAACAGCTAAAGCCATCTCTTGAGCAGGAAGAGAATGCTTCTTTAAGTTGAAAAGGAGCTGTGGTGGTACAATAGTTAGAATGCAGTACTGCCAGCCTTTTAATCCTTATCACCTCAAAGTTGACTCAGCCTTCCATCTTTCCAAGATTGGTAAAATGAGGACGCAGATTGTTGGGGGCAAAATACTGACTCTGTAAACCACTTAGAGAGGGCTGTAAAACACTATAAAAGGGTATATCAGTGTAAGTGCTATTGCTATTATTGAAGCAGAGTGAAAATTGCAAAGTAAGTTCTATAGAAGAAAAACGTCTGTTCATGATGTTAAAGCTTAAGAGCTCTGGTCTTTTCTTTCTTTCCTTCTTGTGTAAGCCTAATTTTCAGTTGTTGATGTATGTATGTGAGGTATGTGCCTTTGGAGTAAGGCAGAGTTGATGTGAAATGTTGACTGCATTGTTGGTAGCCAATGCACAAAACCTATAGAAAGACATATTGAGAACATTCCCTTAGCTCCCTATTCTTATCTGACTTGCAAACTGTCAAATACTTTGGAGGCTGAGAATGGGAGAGGGGGAACCTTTTGATTACTATCTCCTCTCCAAATGCATTTGGTGCTTCTTATGGGATGGGAATATTAAAGGGAAATGAATAGCACCTTTATATATGATGCAATTGTTTTGCCATCGAAAACTACTGAAATAACCATTGCCCCAGTCCCTAAGTGAGTGATTCCCATCCTGTTTGGCCCATGGAACAAAAGGAGAGTGTAGGTTTTTATCAGTTCTCTGAGGAAGGAATGTTTGAAATTCAAATAAAGTAGAATGCAAGAAATCCATTATTGATGGGAGGAGAACAGCTATTTGTACAATCTCTTCCTTCAGTTGCAACCCAGGCTTGTGGAAACCAAGAATTACCAATAGTTTTATATTGGTTTTGGTTTTTTAAAATCAAATATGAATGTGCATACAGATTGAGTTGTGTCTATCTGATTTTTCTGAAGCACAAGATATGCCCATCTATATGTACCTAACAAATTCCTTGAACAAGTTGTGTGTGCTTATTTTTGTTCCCAAGTTTGTGTGTGTGCATGTATTTCTTCCTTTTAGCTCTTCATTATACAAATAAGAAAGTAACATTTCTTTTTAAAATATGGGAACTTCTGCCCCATAACCCTGCCTCCCCCTTCCCAAATTTTAGCCCCATTTAAGGCTTTTTTTCCTACTTAAAGGTTTCCTTAACTCTCTTCTTTCCTGCCTTCCTTGTAAAATTCTGCCTGTAAACCAGGGGTGGAATTCTACTGGTTCCGATCAGTTTGGGAGAACCAGATGTTAAAGTTACAGTTGATTCGCCGAACTGGTATTTCAACGACCGGCTGGCCCCACCTCTCCCACCCTTCCCCTCCCAGGTGTCTCCAGGTGGCCCATGTTCAATGGAGGTAAGTGCAGGGACCGTGCGGAGGCTCTGGGAGGGCCTGTTTCTGGCTTCCGGAGAGCCTTCACAGCCCGGAGGAGGCCGTTTTCGCCCTCCCAGAGGCCCAGGGGAGGCCTCTGGACCCTTGGGAGGGCAAAAAATAACCTTCCCGGAAAAACCAGAAGTGGCAAAACAGGCCTATTTCTGGCTTCTGGTGGGCCTACAAAGGCCGGGGGAGGCTGCTTTCACCCTCTCAAAGGCCCGGGGGAGGCCTCTGGACCCTGGGGAGGGCAAAAACAGCCTCCCNGCCCACTGGAAGCAGGAAACAGGAAGTTCCGTAGGCCCCACCCACCATGGCTCCGCTCACCCAGCAACCGGGCAGTGAACTGGTTGCTGGGATTTTTGAATATCACCCCTGCTGTAAACTGTTCACATCACTTCAAAAAGTCTCATCCCAGCTTCCCCCCCTTTTGTCCTAAATCTCCCTGTCTTTGCCCAATTTGCACATTCATTTCTATTCCCCAGTTTCTACTTGGGCTTGCCCTAGAGACTCTTACTTAACTAAACAAAAAAGGAAAGGGCATCATCAAGTGTAGCAGTTGACAACAAAGTCTGAATAATGCTCTATTGCAGTTACAGAATATTTTATTGATTTAAATTTGCAAATAAAGTATGATGATTTGAAGGAGTGAAGAAACTTGGTGGTTGCATTGAATGGGCAAAACCTTTTTAAAAATGATGATGAACTGCTCTTCAAATAGTTTCTTTCTGCAAACTTCTAGGAGAGGAGGGCTTTGTGGGTTTTCATTTACTTTATAGTTCATCTCTGAGTCACTCACTGCTTTTCACAACCCCCATGCCTTTCCCCTAATTCCGTCTTCCCCTCCAAGCCTGAATAGAACTTGAGATTTCTAATCACTTCAAGGTGATCTGCTAAGATTAAAGGATGGATGGGACAAGGTTTAGGTAAGACAAGACTTCATAGAGCTTCCATGGACTGGCATGGTCTATCTGAACTCAAATATCTTTTTAACAACTTCTGGCTTTGTAAGCAATGCATATACTGACTGAATAAATTTCTAGGCATAAACTTCCTTCTCCAAGATTCACAAATCTCATTATTGGAAATTACTAGGAACAGGAAGGTACACGACTAAATTTCTTTGCAGTTGAAGTAGGAATGTAATGGTCAATCCAAGTTTCACTTCACAGTTATTTGCATTTACACATACCCTAAGCACCCTACCTCTGAGCTTGAAGTGCGTCCATTTGACTCTTCCTGGGGACTGTGGCAACAGGCTAATGCCTAAACCAGGTGATCCATCACCTTCTGGCACAAGGTTGGAAAAAAACTCCCATCAAACATTTTAAAGGCTTAAGTAGCAAATAGGCTTCCTGTTTCCTTCCTTCAATCCATCATTGAAAAGGTGGAGATCACTATGGAACCTAGCAATCTGTTGATCCTCTCCTAGTCTTTGCCTAATAATATAACTTCCCCCAGGAGAGGAAACTTTGCATTCTCCATTTGTGGAAGCTAGGAAGTTTTTCTGCTGGTGGTAACAACTGAGGAACAGATCTGAAAATGCCTCAAAAGATCAATGTGAAACCTTGGAAGAAAACTCAGTAACAGAGTGCCATTACTAGGCTTGGATATAAGGTCTCTCTCTCTCTCTCTCTGTGCATATGTATATGTATATGTAAAACAACAATGGCCAATGTCTTTTTGACATAGTAGATTTCAATAGGAACCTATGGCAGACTACAATCACTTCAAGCTATTGAGACTTAAATACTGAGCCTGTTTAAAGCAAGTCTGCGGGAGTCAGAATGCTTCCCTGGCCCTCTCCTGTGCCTCTTCTTCCTGATGATCACTGCAAATACAGATAAGACCTACCTGCATTTCAGCTACCAGAATGCCATCTCTGAATAGTAGTACAACTGTGGGATTATACACACAGACACACACCACAGTGTTATTGAGCAAATTGCTACCTCATCTATAAATTTCCCTCCTGTAAAACAGGAATAGTTGCAATCTCCTGGATAATGTTTCTGTAAACATATACTGTACATTTAAGTTTTTAAGAAATACAGTTTATATGAGAAATATTTATTTAGAAAAACAAATCCAACTATAGGCATTAATGCTTTTTAGTGTATAGTCTTCATATCTTTTCTTTTTATAAGAGATTATGGAGAGCAGCTTCTCTAAGCATAGTATTATAAAATAAATTCGTGACTTAGACCATGTTTTAAATAATAAAATTAAAGACAGCAATCTTTAGCAGGAAAATCAGGCAGCGTGATACTGCACTGAAGCTATTTGTTCATAGCCAATAATATTACCCATCCAATCCTCAGAAATATTTGCATGTTGCCTGGGAAGCATTCTCATTTTCAGAATGTCTTCACAATTTTCAGTATTTCTTATAAGCCACCCAGCTTTTCTTCCAAATGACCAATGGGGGAAAAAAGCCCTGGCACCTAGCTAATGCTCACCATTTTTTTCACTGCAAAAATAAAATAACATCTCCCTTCTTAATTCACGAAGGCTGATGGCAAGGAGACACACCTGAACACCAGCAGGGAGAGACTGGGATAAGGCGAGAATCTCCATCAATGGAAAATTTTCTGCCCTGCAGCTCCAGCATTTTGTAGTATAAAACTATCTTTGCAATACTAAAAGCAAAGTGGAGCTGAATCAAAAGTTAATTAGCTCAGCTGCAGAAGATGACTGTATGGAAGGGGCTTTAGCCAGGCAGGTAGAAATGGCCTAAGGCTTATTAGGTAAAAGTGTTTGATCTAATGGAATAATACAACAGAGTAAATAACTGAACTGCATTTTAAAGAACAGGCATTATCTAACACTAAATACAAACTGAAATGAAATCGATCAGCAAGCAAAAGATGTAAACTGTCTAAATTTCAGGTGTGTGTGTATGTATGTATACCTATCTATGTGTGTGTACACACACACGTGTATATATGCATACATACACACATATATATTACACACACACTATGGGAATCCATTTACACTTGTTATCCTTGGCATATAAAAAGTCATTTTACTGTTGCAGTGACATTTAATACACAAAGTGTGTATGGAATGCAACAAATGCCTGGTGTTTCTACATTACCCTAAAGTATTTTGAGACCATATAACTTCTTTCTATTTCATAGCAGCAAATGAATTAAAGCATTCATCAACACAGACTTGAACAGCTTTATTTCTGAAGATAGCTTGAGGCTTTAATAATTTTTTTCACATTTGTGCTCTCCATAATTCACCTTATCCATTAATTTCTATTTGGCTCATTCCATTGCTAAAATTCTGGCTATCTGACTAACTTATATGTATCTTAGTTTTAAAATTATGCTATCTTTTCAAAGATACGAATTATGACATATATCAAAACGCACATGGAAATAATGGCTTCAAATGAATTTCACTGATTGGAACGTTTTGATTATAAAAGCAGTGTCATTTCCTTCAAATTTAGTTCTTCCAAATCCCAGTAAAATGTATAAATAAAGCCCTGAATATTTAGTATTATTTTAATAAAATATATACATACATACATACACAAAGAGAGATGAAGAATTGACTAGAAAAAAATGATTAGTCATACAAACCAACCCTTGGTTCATTGAGTAAAAAGAAATCACCATGCAACCATCAGCAACCAAAGGTCAAAGGTCCTTAGAGGCTCAGAAAAGGGGTTTCCTTAACGTCCCTGCAGCAGTCACAGTTTCCAATGATCACTTTTGTGACTATGCAACTGGGCTTATATTACTAGCTGCAACATCACAAAAATGACACTGGCAACTGCTAATTAGCTGGCAAAATAAGAATTTGACCATTTTTAAAGTGAGCAGTATTAATAAATGCCATTGCACACAGCAAGCAATGATAGCATAATATATATTTTAAGCAAAGCTCTCACGTGTGATGCTAATTATCTTTTAGCTTAGCAGTGTCCCTTTAAAGTGTAAATGCGCTCCCTCTGGGCTCAAGAAATATTTAATTACATACTATCAGTGCATGACTAACAAGCTGGTCCAGACTTAAAAAGCTTAGTCTATTGTGCAAAATGAAATTAGGATTCTGCAACCATTAAAGTGACCAGTATTTTGAGAAGGAGCAGCTTCACCTTTCAAACACTGCATTCTGCCTGGATATTTTAAGCTTACTGAGGGGAAAAAATCTTCCTTCCTTCACCAATATCTGAGAGCACAATATTTCAAACAGTGAAGAGCTTTTAATCCCTTAGCTTTAATTCATCTATTTAACATAGTACAACCTATTCAACACAATAGTCTTTAGCGAGTAGGAACAAAAAAAGCACAAACTAGTTGTTTTCAATAGAATCTGCTTAATTAAAAATAAATAAAACAAAATAAATACATAGCTTTGAAGACTCTGGGGCAAATTTTTCTCGGTGATGGATTATGGTTCTAGGGAATCGGCTGTCTATATTAAATATCTCTATGTACAATACACTTAAAAGTAAATATGAACAAGTTAAAAGGAAATCAAACCACATAAAAATAGGGATGGGGTTGGGTTACGTTTTGTATGATTAATTTAAGGACCTAGTTCTATTGTAAGGCATTAATTTTTTCAAGAGTGAAGAATAACATATTCAGATTGTTAAAATATAACTGTAAAAGCAATTCTACTAAAGCAAGAAAATTAAGATTGATGAGAAACTAATATTAATATTCCTTAAAATTGCTTTTGGCACACAGAGCAGTATTTCATCTGTTTTGTCTTTTGAAAGATAATAGAATTATAATTTAAAAACAAAACAGAACTCATCCCCAAACACTCGTGGATAATTTGTAATGAAAATAAAAATAAATAAGTCTTACTGAAAGGATACACTTGGTTGTCTGATAAGATGCATATCCATAAAACTTTTAATAGCTTGCTTGTGTTTTTTTTCTTTTAAATCCAGATGGATTTCTTCAAGTCACTCTTTTATTTCCTTCAAAATGTCATTACACATGGAAGAACTTTGCATAAGGCTTGTGGATTTTATCCTTAGACACTGCAGTAAGAAGCAATTTTAGCCAAACTGTATCTTAGGGCTAGCATTCTGCTTATAGATAAGTACAGACTATTAGTTGGCAAATGTCTGTTGACTGGAAAATGAATACATGGAAAACAGCAGAAGATAACTGCTATAGTACAAGAAATGTATGGCACAATGACTGTGAATCAAACCCAGATTAATTATCAATTTTAGATATTATCTAAAATAGTTTGAAAAATTTCTCAAGACTTTGATTGATTGGGCTCTCAAGTCACTGAGGATTCTTAGCAACCACACAGACCCTCTCTGTGATGAACTTAAGACTGCTCATTGATCTAAATAATTAAATTAATGTTATCTGGATGAAATACTATATCTTGTGTATATGTAGTCTTTATCAATAACAGAAAAGCCTCTCAGGGGACATTTATAAACCATATAGATTTTATTAATCACTATTTTTGATGCACATCATAATAATATTTACAAAGTGCTAATTCAACATGTTATACATTTATTTTAATTCTAACAGCATTATTTGGAAAAACTTCAACATAACATATTGAAACTTGCACATTTCAATATAATGTACTAAATTTAGCATTTTTCAATGAACCGTTGTGGGATTTTAATGAATTTGACTAAGTAACATTTCAGTGAACCTTAAAACTGATTCCTAGCGGAAGGGGAGTTTAGACACAGATAAGAGATTCAGAAATTATTTAAAATATTGAGATATAAAGAAAGAAATACTAATTCATTGTCTCAAACTATTTTCTCAATCACTTTAAAATAAATGAAAAAGAATTTAAATGTCATTAAAATAACCAACAAAACATGGGTGGGAAACACTAAGTGATTACATATGGGAGAATGTAATTAATGATGTATCTCTGCATTACTAGGAGCTTGATGCGCAGATAAGTGCAATCAAGAGCTTTGAATCTGTCTTGGGAGCTGGTAAAGAGGTTAAATTACGTAGACTTGTATAGAAAAGATCTCTGTATAGTTTTTTTCTAATCTATGGAAATTCAGCCTGAGAGTATAGAACTGGGTGATGCTTAAGTATTCACCTGTCAATCTGCTTCAAAATAAAAAAAAACTTTTGCATCTCCATTAGGCCTCAGTCATCTTAGCTGTGCTTTGATTATTCTAGATACAAGAAAGTATATTAGAGTTGAAGTTGCTGAATGCCTAGAAAAATAGAACAATATAACATTGCCATATGAAAAATGAGCTTTATCTCGAGACAAACAAATATAGTAGCTTCGGTGTAAATTGCCATGACATACATAGATATTTCCACCTAATATGCTTGTGTATATGTCTATTTAAAGAAAAGAAACACCTTGTACTTACATGGAATTGTTGGTTTAGGTTTTTTTGCAAGTGCATTAATTATGATGTTAGAAGTCCCAATTAGCAATTTAATTACTTATATTGGGAATGCTGGCTATTTATATCTATGTTATATTTATAGCAATGTTTCTTAAGCTCAACAATTTGAAGATGTCTGGACTTCAAACCCTAGAATTACCAGCCAAGTTGCCACAGATGAAAAACATTGGTCTAAATGATTTATAATTCTTCTACCATCCATTTTTAGAAACAGTTGACATTCAAAATACTGGCTGACTGGTTTTAGGACTGTGATAGTAAATGGATCATTCTCTATGCCATATTTTACTATGTGAAACACTAGAAAACAGCATATTTTGACATAGGAGAAGGAAGAATATATTAAAATTCCTTAGTCACAGTACTCTATGTAACAAGTAAGTCCATGACTGCCTCATCATCAACTACAAATTGATTAAATTATTTTCAGCCAGTACACGATTTTTATAACCGTTCTTTATCTTGGGAATTAAATAATTATTTCTACTGTACCTGCGAAAATCCAGAAGGGATCTTGTGGATGCAGGAACTTGTTGATCATGCCAGGTAAGGTAATGGAACTGGGTTACTGTCCTAGTCTCATTGCTTTGAAGATTTTTCAAGTAAAAACTTCTTACAAGGAAGTCTTCACACCAGATGTGTTCAGAAACCAGATTTACCTATCATAACATAAAAAGTGCAAAACTGAGTCAACTGTAGAATATAACTAAAAATGTAAAATTTTATATGCACTTAATTGGGGCATGACTGAAAATGTTTCAAATCAAAATGAAGTACACTGTCAGTGATTTTGTGGGAATTAAAGTAAAAATATATTTTTGATTATTTGCTCTGATAAAAAGAACAAATATATCTTTTGCTAAACACACTTACTATATTTTATATGGCTATTACTGCAGAAATTAAACAGTGGGCATTTAAGAGTTACCGCTTCCCATTTTACCAGCAATAAATATAGCATCACAACCTTTCTTATAAATTATGAATCCAGTTGTTTTAAATTGAAAATGTGTATGATGTTGGAGAGAATGTTAGGTTTGCAAATAGAAATGTATTTCCCATTTAACTCATTAAGCAGTTTAGGAAATCTAGCTTCTCTTAACTTACTCTATCCCATCTGGAATATTACAATGTTAAAAGATTTATATAGTCTTCCAACTAACCCCCACAAATGAATTAACTAAACTGTTAGACTTAAATAAAATGTAAAACTATATGATAAACTTTTTAAAATGAGGTACATGGATGCATCATTTTCTCTTGGAAAAGTAGTAAGACTCAGGATATTTGCTAAGCAGCCTCTTATACTTATTTTAAGTATTTTGTATTTCAACCACAAACATTTGTGCTGCAATAATACTCACTTGTAAAGCAAATCTTTGTAGATGTAAAAGAGCATAGCTTTACTTGCAACACCTTGATGTTTTAAAAAATTACTTTCCGAATAAATAATGGAATGAGCTAATGGTCAAACTTAGCATCACAGTTTATGTATTCCCAATATAAAACTTCACATGTCCTTGCAAAAATAAATATTACTGTATTACAAAATGCTACTGAGCCACTGTCGTGGTTTATGCCACATATAAAAAGGGTTAAGCAGAAGCTAGTTTCTGTTAACCTTCTTAAATCTATATACTGCATCTCAACACAGTATCTAAAATTGGAGACAGTACAGTAGTTCTTGGTTAACAATGATAATTGGGACTAGAATTCCCGTTACTAAGTGATGCTGCTGTAAATTGAAATGTCATGTGCCTGCATTGTTTAGTGATGGCAATCTTAGAGGTTTTTGTTGCTGTTGTTATGCCAGTTTTATGGATTATTAAACAAGGACCTTCTTATAACTTCCTGCCGGCTTCCAAAAACCAGAATCAGTAGGGAAGACAATCAGAAGATGCAAGTCCCAGGCAGTTTGCAAGCAGGTCTGTAAGTAGGCAAGCGGTTACTATGGGTAGGATAGGGTGCATGAGGGTATAGTGAGGTGTGAGTGCAGTGAAGCTTCGGATGGCTGTTTTGGAGTGGGAGAGGGTGCTCAAGGGTATGCTAACGTCAGGTGTGACACAAGCACAGCAAGGCTTGAAATGGCTGTGGTCGGGTGCAGGAAAGCATGTGAGGGTGTGGCTGGGGCAGAAAGGTGTGATTGCAGCAAGGCTTGTGGTTGCTGCTATTAGGTGCAGGAGGCTTACCAAAGTGACCTGTGCTTTTTCCTGCCCCATTGATTTTGCTTGTGGGAAGCTGGCAAGCAAAGTCACAAATGATAATCAAATGACTGTGGGATGCTGCAACTGTCATAAGTAATGCCCAGATCACAATTACATAACTATGGAAAAGCTGGGATTACCACAACTTTAAAGATCAGTTGTGAGTTTAGCCCTGTTGTAATTTTGAGTTGCATTGCATGAGTTATTGCTAATTGTGGATTATCAGTAAGGAAATCATCCTCAATTAAGTCACTAAGTGAATTTGTTTTAAGGGTATGTTTGAATTTATTTATTTATTCTGTTTACAACAATCTTCCTCATCTAGTAAATAAATAAAGCTGAGCGGAATAGAAGAACGGCCTAAAATGTAAACCAAAGTTCCTGAAAACATTATAAAAGTAGAAATAGAAAAAATATGTGCTATCCTCAAGACAAATTCCTGCCCCCCACCCCTGAAATTTCAGCAATATAAGACCTAACAGTGGGTTTGCTTCTTCCTCATATGCAACGATAATGCTAGCTCAGGCAAAGTAGAGTAAGAGGAAATATTGCTGTATTCAATAGCTAGGACAATTTAACTTATATATGTAAAATTACTACAATTCGCCCATTAATTATCCAGCATTCTTTGCAACATAATCACAGAAAATAAGAACTTTCTGTAGTATGTTATATACCATAGTAATAATATGTTATATAGAGAACAAAATCTGCAGTTGATAAAATCACCCATATACTGCAAAGGTCAGGCGAAGAGTTTTTAAAAATGTAAAAACAAACAAAAGAAACAAACCCAGAAATCCTTTATAATAAAACTGAGATAATAGTTATGAAAAATAGGCTGAACAACCCAGCCTTCCTTGTTGCCTAGGAATGATGTATAGATCAACAAACTTGGTGATTATAAAGCTGCTTATTCCTTTCGAAATTATACTCATCCCAATCTAGCACCAAAACTAGACAGTATTTTTAACTCGTATAGCTCATGGTTACAAATCTTGGCAGAGAAAATTTGCTCCCATTTGCTTTGCAAAGCAAGATGCTGTGATTACATCACAGCAATCTCTCGAAGTTCTCACTCTCTCTCTCTCTCTCTCTGTGTAAATAAATAGGTTTAACTTAAAAAAATTAATTATCAACGAATAGAGATTTTGAAATATTGTGGAATTTATAGTAGATGTTAAATGTTTATAAGCTCTATACTATTATAAATGTTAACTCCCTTCTTATTTGTATTTTAAAGTCTTAGGAAGAAAATGCAAACTTTAAAAATCTTTGGTACGTTTACTTAAAATCGGAACAAAATGGCTTTTCGGCTGAACATGCTATCAAAGATTTTCAGTGAAGTTTAAATGATTAAAAAAAACTCAATTTTTGAATGTTATGGTAGTCCTTAGTTCAGTTTACAGGCCCAATTCCATTAAACAATATTTTCATCTGTACAAAACCAAACCACATGCTTACTGTCAGGTTTACAAGCAGTTATTTTCTTTAAATACCTCATAGATATGGTAGAGATTTGACCCTTCATCTGGCCAATAGTGGTAGCACTGTTTGAGTCCATTTTCGGTAAGAGGGGTTAGCAGGACAATAACTACACAGCCGTTTTCCCAGACCATCTGCAAACAAAGAAAGACACCATGGTTACACTATGAGTGCCTAATTACTGCATGATGTGTTAATTACTGCACTCAGAAACACAATTGAGATTTATTCCATTCACAGGAAACGTATTTCATTTTCGACATTTTTCTGTGCAGCTGCTTCCAAATCATTGAATAAAATGGAATCATATCTCATGTGTTCACATGAAATATTAAAGAATGTCCAAAGAATTTCTATAAATATTTAGATATATTTATATAAATATATTTTATATTTATAATATGTAACACATAATGTAAAGTTTATACATTTCATCAAAACACATAGCTATTATCGATGTATGAAAATAGGATAATTTCAACTATTTAATTATTCTGCTAAAGTAGAAAAAAACACAAAGGTTTGCAGGATGTTATTTAAGAAGACATTAAAAAAAGCCAAGACAGTGTTTCCAGATAATTGCTGAATAACCTCCCCTTAAATTCTTAAGAATCTGTGTAGTCACTCATATCTGCATTATTAAGCCATACGTTGATGCTATATTTGTATGCAGTTTTGATTGTATTTTTATTAGCATATAAAATTACCTCATGAAAAGGAAGCTGATCTTTGTGCTCTTTACTCACAGAAATGTTTATAAGCAATTGCACTGTGATGTAAATAGAGTAAACAACAAAAATGGATTGTTTGGATAAACAGCATAAAGAGGTTATATTCAATCCAAAGATTCCTTTTTTAAAAAGAACTTTTAAGAGATTTATATTTGTCTTAATTTCATTTGATTTGCAGGACATTTTAAAACAAATATTTTGCTTAAAATACTTGACAGCATTAAGCAAAGGCAAAACATGCAAATCTAGCAATGCTTGAAAGTAATATATATATTTTCTTTTTTGAAATGTATCTGCCTTCAACTCAGCAACAAATTTTCAAAATTCTGTTGAAATCTTTGACTGTGCTTACATAACAGGCTAATCTAGTCACACATTAATCATAGCTCCATACCATTATCTAGCTTAATCATAGTTCCATACCATTGAATCTGGCATCACACAATCCCAAGGACATTTTTGGGGACATCTAGAGTTTGTTCCCAGTTCCATCAGTCCTGTCTCCCAGAAACCCTTGCATCAGGAAGGAACGGACTTAGCTTCATTTTGTGATGACATCTTCCCATCCACAATATATGTATGTATCAAAATAAGTATGATGGTCATGGCAATGTAACCGTACTCTACTTTGTACACATTGATGTACACACAGAAATAAGGGATAGAATCCTTATAGGGATACTGTGACTACCACATTTCCTGTTTTGAACCCCTTCCTGGTGCAGATATGACTATTACTTCTTCCTTTACTAGAGAAGCAGCAGTGAGTGTGGCTTAGGCAACACAACACATTAATATTTCAGAAGAGCTTCTTCTGATTGCTGGGGTTTTTTGCTATGCGTTTCACAATGGAGCATTGAATTTTCATTGTAGTTCTAAATTCTATCTCTTTTCTTTACAGGTGCGAGGTATGGATTTAACTGTTACCCACTTTCTAGAATTTAGGATTCATACAACCCAGGACTGGGAACATAATTGCCCAAACACAAATTGAGATTAAACTGATTTTTCCTCTCTTGCTTTAATGCATTCACACAACAATTTTCCACAACTAACTCAATGAATCCAGCCACTGAGTTTGGATCATTTTTGTAGGTTCTAGGCCTGGGAAATGTCTGGAAGGAATATTTCTTATTGAAAATGGCTTGAACCTTTGGGTTTGAGGAAGTGGACAGAGACCTTGTGACTGTGAGCTCAATCACCTGCTCTTTGCATCTAAAACTGCCAAGGAGGTATTGTGTGGGTGGATTCTAGCAGTGATGAATTCTTCTTTGAGTGGTTGTTCTTAAGGAGACACTGGTCTACCCTGTCCTCAATAAACTATTGCTGGATCCTATCATTTGCCCAGGAGTTAACATCTCCTTTGGAGAGGAAGTGATTGACAAGATTGTACAGCAGCTACAAAGGATTCTGGATGAACCAGATTATGTGGGTCTGTTTAGTCAGGATTAAGACCTGGGTATGGGACAGAAGCAACATTGGTTATGCTATTGGATGATCTCTTGACCCCTTAATAGCCTTTGATACCATTGACCATGGTATCATTCTGGATTGGCTCTGGAGATTGGAGGTGGATGGCACTATATCATGCTGGTTCTCTGCCTTTCTCTTCCTTTCTCCTCAGTTCAATTCTAATCAGTGGTAATTGAAGGAGAGTGATCACATCCTTAGCCCCTGTTTTGTGGGATCCTGCAGGGTTAGGACTCTTTCCTATTCTATTCAACATCTACATGAAGCCACTGGATGATGTAATCCATTATTATGGAGCGAGAGGTCATTGGCATGCTGATGATATCCAACTATACCTTGCTGCCCCTTCCCACAGAACTAAGTGATGCTGTTGATATCACATCCTGGAGACCCCAGGGGCCTGGAAGTGGAGTAAAAAGGCTTCTGCTGGACACTGACAAAACTAAATGGCTCTGGATTTTGGGGTCCTCCAGATCATGCTTGGTACTGGACGAACTTGCATTTTCCCAAACATGACTGACCTAGGATCCTCTAAACTGGAGACTTCTGCTCAAAGAACAGGTGATAATCATGGCTACGAAGGCTTTTATACAGCTTTGTTCTGTGTGTCAGTTGCACCTGTATCTGTACTGCTGACAGTCACTCATGGCCTGGTCATTTCCTGTACAGTAGTATATCTACTGTAACATGGTCTACAAGAAACTGTCCTTGAAGAATATCAGAAAGCTTCAGCTGGTGTAAATACAGTATGACAATTATGCGTGCCCCTAGAATGGCTCATGTTATACTTCTGCTCTGCAAGCTGCACCGTTTGCTAGTTTCCTTATAGGTCCAATTCAAAATGCTTTACCTTTAAAGCTCTCCATGGCATGAGGCCAAGTTATCTGAGAGACCACCTTCACTCATTACACCTGTCCATCCCAGCAGATCTAGCTTAAGAGGTGTGCTGTGGGTCCTATCTAAAAAAGAATTTCATCTGGTAGGAAACAGAAGATGAGCCTTTTCTACCTGCACTGTGCAACATCTTCCTGATGCGAGATTGGCTCCATCCTTGATATCCTTCTGGAAGTCTTTCAAAATATGGCTGTGTCATTAGTACTGGAGATCTCAAGAAAAACATAATCTAATCAAGATGGCTGCATTGTTTTTAGCTACTATTTTTCTACTATCTTGCTGTTAATACTACTGATGTCTTTTTATTTTTTAATATTTTGATTTTATTATTATTTTTATTGTGCATCACCTAGATATGCTTTTTGTGAGATGCATGGCTACATAAATATGATAAATGAGTATGTTACATGTTCAGCAGTAAATACTGCATAAGAATCAGCTTTCTGCCTTAATAACCAATACTAATTGCACAAAAATGGAACACTAAACATTTCAAATACTACACCCAGCTCCATTAATTTACACACTTTCTAAATTATTCACCTTACTTTTAAGATATTAATGCTTAACACATACATGCATGTACAAAAGATTGGAGAGAGAAGTTGGTTTTTCCATCTTGTGACAATTTAATATGTCTTTAGAAGATACAGCAGCTCAATGAAGCCTTTACAAAAATGAGGAGAAACACTGTTTTTGAGTGTAATAAAAGCACAATGATCTAGGTCATAAACTAATCATTGAGCAGTTGTCACCCAGGTATAACATTAGGCAAGCCTACTTATCCACAGAAAGGAAAAGGAATTCTTATTCTTATTCTTCTTATTGGCTAAACATATATATTTCATTAGAGAAGCTGCCTCAAATTTCTTAAAATTTCCTTTGAGCATAAATCCAAATGAAGTTAATTTAAACAAACAATTCTGAAATTATCCTGGAGTATAATATTTCTTATATGTCATTTTATGAAGCAGCTGACACTCAGAGTTAATATTGTTGTGAATTCCTTGACTTCCATTACAACTATATGTTACCACTTTGATTCCTATAATTTTTCCATGCTTAAAACAGAATGATTTCTTAGCCTACTTCCTTGAGCTATTATTTGAGTAATACAAGTTTTCCAGATTTATGTATTTCTTTCATTGTTACAAATAACCCCATTCAACTCTTTGTTAGACACTGATAATTTAGAGGGTTTATTTATTACATTTACATTTATAGTTTAATTGTTTGGAAAGGTAATCTAAACTGAAAAAAATATTTTTTTGGATTACATTATCTGAAGCATTCTAACATTCATTCTTTTTTTAGGGCAAGAACATGAAATGTTATGTTTAAAATCTTATCTATCATGCTCAGTATTTTTTTTCTTTTAGCCCTTAAAAATTGATCTAAACCAGAAACAAGTTATAGCCTTCTTATTATACCTATTATATCTGAAAATGGCATTGTATCTTGGTCTCCCTCTATATGTGGGGAAAAAAGTAACCATTTTAGAATGACACAATGTGGGGATTGCTTCTTTGACTCTGATATAAGACATTTAATAGATCCTTCAAATTAATTTGGTTACAGTGACATAAAGATGAAAAGAGTAAATTGGCCTCTTCAGCAAATGTTAACAGGATTAGAGCCCAAATGACGGTTCCAAACTTGACTCCTGGATATATGTGATGTTCTCCACTGAGTTCAAAATCTGAGTCAAAAAGAGAGCAATATTACCTGGTGTTTGTGATTTGTATGCCAAAGGTTCTGTTTTGTCACCACTCATATACTGCTTTAAATTGTTAAATGTAGGAAAGTCCTGATGTTGCAAAATTTTTATTTAATTTGCCTAGACAATGAGTTTTCAAATAGAAATTTGAACTTCATGTTTAATAAACATGAGTTTTTCAACATGTTCAGATAATCAAAGAACAGAAAGAAATATAATTTTTCATAATATTATGGATGTTCAAATTCAAACATCTGGAAAAGCTAAATTTTAGGTAAGCCAAGATGTATTTAGTAATTCCTACTATTATAGTTTACACCCTATTTTATAATTAGGGGTTATATAGATTTAGTTCTTATTACCAATTTGTAATTTATGACTTCACAGAAATAAATATAGGCTCAACTGTGACTGTGAAATATCGCACTGGATAAATGTCCAATTGAAACCATGACAAGAAATATTACAAATGTTAATGAGCATTTTAAGGCTATTTTAAAATTTACTTTCCAGCTACTTTAATTTTTTTGAAGAATGTAAGACATACATCATATTGTATCCTTTATTTTCATTTATCTCAGAGAAGTAATGCCAACAATATCTATTGCATTTCTAATTGGATGTAGCAAAACACAGTGAATGAAACCTTTGTTAGTTTCATGTACAGCCACTTTGCTTCAGTGATAGGCCCATGGAAGT
>AZIM01000183.1:137654-149880 GCA_000516915.1 Ophiophagus hannah | reverse complement strand
ACCTTTCTTGCCACAGTTGTTAACTGAATTTCTTAATCACTGCAATTGTTAAGTTACACAATTGTTAAGAGAATCTGGATTCCCCATTGACTTTATTTGTCAGAAGGTTGCAAAAGAGGATCACATGACCCCAGGACACTGCAACCGTCATAAAGACGAACCAGTTGCCAAGCATCTGGTTATAAGTCACTTGTTTCAATGCCATTGTAACTTTGAACGATCATTATACAAACTGATGTAAGTCAAGGACTACCTGTATAGACTTTGCCTTCCCATTTGGTATGATTTCTTCCTTCAGGATAGATTATAATGAAGTTGTAATATATATTTCATTGCAAATAGAGTGCAAGTGCAATGCTCAAAATAGGTAA
This sequence comes from Ophiophagus hannah, assembly GCA_000516915.1. NCBI lineage: Eukaryota > Metazoa > Chordata > Lepidosauria > Squamata > Elapidae > Ophiophagus > Ophiophagus hannah. Next base: position 149,509 of record AZIM01000183.1, on the reverse strand, counting down.
AATGATGCAGAATAACAGAATTATTTAATTAATCATGAAGGCAATCTATATCTGTAATTCTGGCCTCTTGGGTAAACAGGTAGGATAAAAAAGTTGTATAGAAGCAGATGAATCCAAAGCATCTTATAATCAATTGTAGCATTCACATGTATAAATCATTCTCGATTAGACAAGGAAAAATAATAGAAAAGGGCAGCAACAGCATTGATGGACATAATGATAAAGATCAAAGTATGGGATGCTCAAGGCAATATATAATAAAAGTTGGCTGAATTGAAAACAGTTGCAGTAGAAAAATATGGTATTTTTTGCTTCACAAAATTTTCATTATTGTGGCATGAAAAGTGACAATGTGAGCGAATCTGTCCACTTTTTTACATGATAACTATTATCAAGGATCCCTTGAAACAAAACATAAGGAAGTTTTTAATTATAGCTATTTCTGCTATACAACATGTTGTTATGTTTATGAATCATACTGAGATATCTAGGAATCTAAGATGTTTTAATACCAAGTTATATTAGTTCTATTTCAAATTGACCTGAAATAATTTAAAATTAGCTTGGTATTTGATATAAATTCATTACGGTAAATTATATTTGATTTGTTTGAAATTCTGATGTTAATTTTTACTGCATGTTTACCTTGCCCACAAGTTAACATTGTAGTGATAAATTCAGATTCTTATTTATAAAGAAAGTGTTATTTTTACCCTTCTGTTTTAACACACACTTCATGAATATTTATGTACACTGAAATAAAATCATTTTAAAAAACAAAATACTCAGCATTAAAAGAAAAACAAAAAAGGTCGAACAACATACTGTGGATGTTTCATGATTGTTGTTGATGTGATTTTGTGATTGGAATGTGTTAACTACTTCAGACATTATAGGCTATTGTTGTAACTATTGGTCTTTCTACATTGCCCACAGTTTCTAAGTTGGGTGGTTGTAAAGTTAATTTAAATAAATGATATAATTTAATGCAACAATATCCTACCTAAAAAAATACATCTTTTCTGTATGATGCAATTCAATTCAAACCGTTTTCATACCAATTTAGGATATTTTTTTCTTCTCCTCTAGTTTGAAGCCGCCAAAAGCCCTCCCAAAACTATCGTGGTAACGGTGTGGAGGTCTGCTCTGTCACACCACCTTGGAGATACCTCTTACTGCGATGCAGATTGGCCCTCAGCCAATCCATTCCCAGCCTATCCGGATTGAAGCCCTGATCGATCGTTCCTTTGACAGCCACTCAATTGGTAGACCGGGCCGGCTGTCACTTCAATAGCATTCAGGATTGGTTTAGCTATAATTTCTCTATTTAAAGTCATTTTTTGGAGCAATCAAAAACACGTCATCCTAGCTGCTTGACTGAGTCAATTTCGGGAGACCCTTGGTAACAGGGGAATGTCCTCACAGATCTGATAGACTCAGTCCAATCAGCTAGCAGCAACTGACAACCCAATCCTGGTTGCTATCTCCACCACAAAGGAGAAGAAAATGTGCCCAAATCTTGCACATCTTCATTTAAAATAAAAGGAACAAAGATAATGGGAAAAATAAGATTAATTGTATTTCATTAAGTTTCTTTAAAAGAAGGTATTTAGAAGAACAAAATTAGAAAGGGAAAACTTTTTTTTTTTTTTAGAATTCAGAATAATGATAAACTATTTTTCGTTTTTTGTATTATTTTTATTTTTAAATGGGGGGGGAAGTGATGCTATTAATTCATATGTTTTGAAATGTATCCTTTGTATGTTATTATAGTATGTATTAGTTACATTGACACAATAATCCTCTGTATGTATTCACAATATTAAAACAAAGTATGTTGTGTTTGAAAGAAATGTCAAGCTATTCACATTCTCAGTTGGCTAGTTCAACAGCAAGAAAACTGAGAGGTACCCTTTATTTTTTTAAAGTAGCTGTTATTCTTCTCTTTCCCTCTCCAAAGCTCTAGAAGAAAAAACAGAACTCCCATTTATTTCCATGACCTCTGATTTATAAACAAAGGTTGCCCATTATTTACTACTGATTTCTCTAAAATTTAATGAGTACTAACTACAAATATGACAGATGTAATACTGCAGTCAGAGTTTCCTTGTGCTGTAATTGCAAGCTTTTTATTCAATTTCTGGCAGCAAAGTTATTACCACAGTATTTTATGATATTTCAGAAAATATGAAAAGCTTCCAACTTAATTTTATGCCAAGGAAATTTTAAGCATCTTTTCTAACTAGTTTTGCATTAGAATGTTTAAAGAATCAAGAGACTTGATAAGGTAGTTCTGCAGAGCTTGAACATGGAATGTTTCATATTTTCTGAGAATGTGTGTACATGTGTATACACTAAGTGGGAGTTGGTAAGTGGTTCTGATAGAGATGTGGCCAGATGGCAAGTCATTTTCTGGTGTAAAGAAGCCCTGCCCCCGCCTTTTACTTCCCATATATAACTGTACTTATTTAGACTCAAGCCAAGATTGAGTGAGCCCCAGTTAGAAGCTGGACCACAGATTCTAAAGCTGGAAAGTTTACAATTATAAGCATACCTATGAAACCTTCTTTCCCAAAGCCTGGATATAACTGCATCATGTACCATTCTGGCTTTCTCAAGCATTTTGCACTCTGAAATAAACATTCTACTTCCATTCATATTTCTTAGTTTTAGTATTAATTCTTGGTTTGAGATATCCAAGTATTACAAAAATAACAAATCAATATTTTGCTGACATGGTAATTAATGGAAGTTTTTTTAAAAATGGAATGCCAATTTTTATTTTATAACAGATTTTTTTAACAGCAAAAAAATAAAAAGTTTCCTCGATTTTTATTTTTTTCCTCTCCACCACTGGCTTGTTATTAAAGTGGTACAAAGAAGACACACTGAATTCATTATCTGGCCACAGAAACAATAACTTGTGCATAGCTAAGGCTGATGATCTCCACAATTTTTCACCCTTCTCCTCTTTTCCCTAATTTGGCACAGCAGCACACAATTGGATTGAACAAGGAGCAGAGAAAATGTTCATCTCTGTTGTGGGGAAGGTTACTGGGGAACTTACACAGAGGGCAGTTAGCTTTATTTATTAAATTTATCTGCCATTCATATCATCTCCCTATTAATTGACTCTGGGAGGCTTACAATAATATCAGCTTGTGGTTGTAGCCCTTGAATTTTGACTTTTGTTGGGGAAGGACAGCTCTTAGCTTTGGATAAAATTACTTCTATTTACACTCCTAGTTACTAGTTTGGATTTTTTTGATTAATCTAAATTTCATAGTTTTTAATCACTTGTAAATGATAATTAAATTAAAAAGACAGTGAAAAAAATCTATTCACTGGGATTTTAAATCTCATCTAAGATGCACTTTTCTGCTACCCTGAATCAGTTCCTATCACCCAGTATAATTTACATTTACAAAGAACACACATACACGTATGTGCACACCCACCCACCCACACGAACTTATCACTGTGAAATCGATCGCTTATCTGTAGAGCTTGCTTACAAAACAAAGCATCCTCACAAAATATTTTAAACGTATTTTAAAAATGGAAGCAAGATAAAATACTAAACATGCCACATACAGTACAGCAATTTATTTCATCCAATGAAAGAATAATTTAATGCTGTATAATTGAAGTAGAATATCTTTATACAGCTTAGTGTTTGCTGCAAAGTCAATTTTGTTATTGGAAAAAAATTGCAAGTAACAAGAGATTGCTTCCATGACACATGCATTTTGAAGCCAAATGAAGCAAAATTTTATTTGGGATTTAGTTTGTTACATATAATAATGGCTACAAAAATTGGCTGCGATGCAAGGGAAAAGCTGAAATCATTCCCGGTAATGATGCATGAACTCTACGAAGACTTCACATTTTTACTGTGAGGCAGTTCACTTCTAGCAGGGCTTTTTATGCAATAATTTTTATATCTGAATAAATATGCAGCTGTTATTCTGCTGATGAGGATTAGATGTTGAATAATAAATCTTTCTGTGTCCAGAGCAGTTGGAATATGCATGGATTACAAATTTTAGCTTGGACCTTAGATGGCAATGTGAAAACAGACCAATTCACTTCAAACCAATATGGAGACTATCAGATATAACTTATTCAGCTAAACTCCCATTGAGTATTACTTAAATCTGATGTTTGAGAGCATAAAAACTGGCTAATTTCAAACAAGTAGGTAGAAGGGTCTTCATATTAGGCACTCAAAAGACAATTTTGTTTTTTAAAGTCTAGAGTTCAATAATAAAGCATATTTGCACTTTCTGAAAGGGACTTGCTACAGTACATAAACAGGTTTAGAAAGTTTGTATAAGTATAGCTTTTAGATTATAGGACTAAAGTTAGCAAAAAAACATTTTCTTTAGTAAATATATAATTATTTCAAGGTACATGCAGATACCAGAGACTACAACCATGGCTTTCATCAAAATAAAATTTATACTTTTATTATAATTAATTAATTAACTGGATCATAATTAATCTTAATTCACTGTTCATAAGAAGTTTCTTTTATACTTACAATTGGACTTGCGTTGATGTAGTCTGAATTGTCATGACTATTTTCAGCTTTCAAACATATCCTGCAATGATCATCTTGCCCCCACCCCAAAAAACATAGTTATTTATACTGTGTTTATATGAAGAGATTAAAATATGCAATTAAAATAGCTATTTCAAAGATAGAACTCAAATAGAAAAAATATTTTTAGCTTGAAGAGAGAAATATTGTATCCTTGAGCTGCAGCATACTTGGTTTTAAACTTAGAATTCTCTGATTATTTTAGATAAAGCCCAAACAAAACATTCTTGTTGCTGTTAAAAACAAAAACAGAAATAAAAACGCCATATTGGAGTATGATACAAACCCATCTGCTTTACAGAACTGACTTATTTCCTTCCTTCTATTATTTGTTAAACTGAGATCCCACCTTTTTCTTTAGGACAGAGGTAAGTGAGGATTCCCTTCATTTTATTCCTGCAACAATAACCCTGTGAGATATGTTGAGCAGAAAGAAAACTATAGGCCCGAAATCACTCAGCTGACTTAAAACCAGGTTTCTTCCATCCTAATTCTTTAAAACTAAACCATTAAGATATTGTAATGAAATGTACAAATGACATAAAGGAACAAGGGAAAGAGATGCTACCTAGACAACAATCAGAGAATAGAGGCAGAAGCCCTCATTGGTTTAAAGTCAAAGAAAGAAACTTAGAAAGGATCCACCCTGATGAATCAAGCAGTTAAAAGTGGCAGTGGAAGTTTATATTTCAGACTTACAAGATAATGTAGCCTTATAATAAAGTAGAATGAATTCATGTAGTTGTGTTTCCTGTCTGGTTTACCTGGGAGGACTGATATCAATCTTGCAAGTCTAAAACTACAAATGTGATCCATTAGTATGAGTCCTTCCTAAGTTTCTTTCTCTGCCTATTTAACCACTGGAGCCTCATGCAATTCTTAGCTGATTGCTTCCCAGGCAGCAACCCTTCCCCTTGTTCACCGAGAGTCATCCACCTATTCCATTACAGATATTTTATATTCCCATGGTATCTCAAGCTCACTGAACGACTAGTTAGAGAAAATAAGAACAGTATGATGCTGTTGATCTATATGTTAGTATTGCTCGTTGGATGGAGCTATCAGATAGCATGACTATAACGCACAAGCAAGATAATACATGACAATCAGAAGCATTGAAACAGATCATTTTAGTAAATGTTTCATATAAATATATGCTAAAAATGTAACATCTCTTTCCCCAAGCACCTACATCACATCTCTGACTCTCCTGATGTTGCTAACTAATCATTAAAAAAATCATTTTCATTAGCTATGTTGTCTGGAGTTGCTATGCATCATAAACACGTAGGGAGCCAAAGATTCCCCAGTCCTAATGTAACTTTTATTCTTGCATAATAAAACATCTCTTCATCAAAAGAATATAAAATTCACTAAAAACCAAGTATCTTCTTCACTGATCAGACTGAGTTTCAAATTAAAAATGTATTAATTAATTAATTTGATTTTGATACCAACAAACTTCAGATTGACTGAATAATCCTGCCCATACCACCTTTCTGTATTCGGTGACTTTTGTAAACAATGAAATTTAGAATTTAAAAAAATATTTGCCCCAACGTTGCAGGTAATCTATATTACTGTAAAATATAGTATTTTTTGAATTGTAAGATTTATATTCAATAGTCTGACATACAGCAGATAAAGTGTCATCAGCTAATGAAATTGCCATTACCTATTGAAAGATATGGTGCTTTTAGACATACAAAGCCTTTTAGAAATGTGAATACTTAGATGGCTGTGCTTTCTATTGTAACCCAGAACATAGCATAGAAGCTTTGTAAGCTTATCTGTGGATGCCAACAGGCATTTATTTATTCTAAATGAGTAAATTGTAATTGCAAACTGAATTAGATTTTTTTCCTGATAGATGTAAGTATGTCAGAAAGCTAAGATGAATTATCAACATAACCTCTATTGTATTCAACCAATAGAATGAATGCCTTTACACAAAGCTGAGCAAAATATTACTTGCTGTAATCAATATAATGAAAAACAAAAATGTATTGTGGAAGTTGCACCAGTGTAAAAGATGTGATGCCCAGGGCAATATATTATAACATTTAAACAAAATATTCCCTATTAAGTTACTTTACTAATACATTTCTTTACCTGTCTCACAAAGATAAGAAAAACATTCCATATTAGATAAAGAGCGATGTAGTACTGTAAATACATTACTTAGTTTAAACTATACCTACATGCTACTATAACTTGAGAGCGGTTTTTCTGGACATTTTCTTCCTTATGGGCAATGGTAGTTGCATTAGGCTCAGCTTGATATGCACAAAGTGCTTCCCACTCTTTTTCTAGACGATTCTTGTTTTTCAAATGATCTTCCATGTAGGCCTGAAATTAAGAAGTCTAATCAGAAGTAGCAGGCTTAACAAATTCAACATTTGCTATTTCAATCAATATGTGAATGAACTGTAATAGAGAGCCAAATTGGTCTAGTGGTTATGATGCTGATTTGGAAAACAGGAGGCTATGAGCTCCAGTTCTACCTTATGCATGAAAACTTCAAGGGGACTGGGCTAGTCATTCTCTCTCAGTCAACAATTAAAGCTCAGGTGACAAGCCAGTCAGTCAGTTTTTGTTGTAGCACATGAAAAACATAGTTGATCTGAAAAAAGCAGACCCTGCGCTTGTTGGGAATGCTAGGAAGAAAAAAAAAAGTGAATGAACTGAAAAGTATTAAGGCACTTTGACTTGAATGCAAAGAAGTGCTAGACTAGTTTCAATTCAGCTAGTTTGCTGAATTGACCAAGATAGAAACATATTAAATGAATGAATGAATGTTTTTGACTGACCAGATATTTAACAGAGTTTCCTGAAACTCAGCCTATATGGCAAACAGTGACCTACAGAGGAGTATCAAAATGAGCTTGTGATATTGTGCTAGAAGGCAGTTTTCCAAGTGTGGTCTTACCAAGGCATTATAAAATGATACTGAACTTCACATGATTTGATTTTATCCCTATGTTAATGCAGCCTAGGATTGCACTGGCTTTTTTGATAGTTGCAGCTTACTACTGGCTCATATTTAAATGACTGTCCATTGGGACTCCAAGATCCCTTTCACAGTTAGTACTATTGAGTCAGGTTTCTCCTATTCTATTCCTGTACATTTGGTTTTTCTTGTCTAAATGTAAAACCTTACTTTCTCACCACTGAATTTCATTTTGTTACATAAGGCCCAGTGCTCAAGTCTGTCGAGATCCTTCTGGACCTTGAACCTCTCTTACTGGGGTGTTGGCTATTCCTGCCAGCTTGGTGTCATCTGCAAATTTAATGAGTTCCCTTACTATTCCCTCATCTTGATTGTTTATTAAGATATTGAAGAATACTAGGTTTAAAACAGAACTTTCAGGTACCCACTGTTTACTTCCCTCCATGTCAATGTAGTTCCATTAAGGACTACACATTGAGTGCAGTTTGTTAGCCAGTTACAAATTCATCTAGTGGTGATGCTGTCTATCCCACATTTTTCCAATGTATTAAGAAGTGGGTTGTGGTTTACTCTGTCAAATGCCTTACTGAAATACAAGTATACTATGTCCACACCATTTCACCAGTCCACTAATTTAATCACTTTGTCAAAGAATGAAATAAGATTTGTTTGCATGATGTTTGTGGCAAACCCAGTTGTAACTTTGCTTGCTTCTAGGTATTTGCAGTCCTAGTGCAATAGTCATACTTTAATTTACTGAAATATAATGCACATTTCTTAAAAATGTACCAAAATGAATCTAAAGAGTATAAAAATAGTTGTCTTTTTTGTAATAAATATTATCATTACAATCAAAAACTAATTTTATTTATTCTTGAGTATTGAGTTGGCCAATGAGAATATGCCATTGCTTTGATCCAACATGACAACTGACTAGCACACATTTATAAAGAAAATCTTTATTTCAGGTAAGCTGATTATATCTTACTTATAAAATAAAAAGAGTAAGATAGTACTTATTACTCATTTATATATTGCCTTGGTATATATATACATATATACTGTTGGGAGCTCCAGCATACAGAGTTCTTTCCTCCTGTTCCCCCCTCAACTGCCTTATGAGGTAGGCTGGACTGTGAGAACTGATTGATATTAAGTTACTCACTTAGCTTTCGTGGTTCTGAACTAAACATGAATCTTCCTTGTACCACTCCAACACCATGCACATAATAATGTGCTGGCTCTTTTTAATTTTTATCCAAATGTATTTTCATGGGGACAAAATATTATCAGATCTCTATACTGTATGGAAGTTTTGAGCTCATTTATGGACAAGCAAGATACAAACTGAGACAGAAGAAGAAAAAGAGAATATAATAGAAATACAGAATTAAAGCTAACAAGGTATTTTGGATTATAAGATTTGTTTCAATGAAAAGAGGAAAAAATGCTGGTTCTGGAATACCATAATAATAGATATGTCTTTGGTGCTACGAAGCATAGGATTATTTTGATGTAAAAGGATTATCCCATTAGAATAAATGACATTTGGCTCACATAAGAGCAAAGACACTTATAAGAAACCTTTTCAGAGATTATGTAACAATACACTGTGAAAACAAAAAGTTACACAAGATAGGCAGCATTTAAAATACTTCAGTTTTCACTGGCCCAGTAAGCCTCCATTTATACAGAATCCAATTTAATTACAAATGAAGACTTCTGAGAACACCTGGATATGCCTTTGAAATTCTACATGTGTTTATGTAGCAAAGAAGGTTACTTGATAGGCTTAATATATCTCTGGATCTGTGTTTTCAATAGCCAAAATAACAAAACTTAGTAATGCATCTTAGTATTGTCCTGATAGTAGAAGACTCACCTGCTAAAAAAAGTCATTTCAGTACCAAATAAAATACTTAAGGCCAGTTCACACACAGAAATCAGCTACTTCAGAATGATAAACAACATTCATACCTATGGTCTTCCTAATTCAGTTGTGTCAGTTCATATATTCAGTTCCGTAGATCAGCACTATCAAAAAGATTACATAAAATCTCTATGTATGAATTATGCCCATACAAGCTTCAACTCCCAAATGTTATGATTCCACAAAAGAATTGCTTGGAAACATCCTTAGATGGGTTTCTCCCAACTGCCAATAAGTTATGCCTGGAGTTTACATACGAGTAACATTAGGATATAGGATCCTCAATGAATTAACTCATTGGGCTCATAATTCATTCTGTTTGTCACAGAAAATTATTTTCCTTCTATGGTAATACAGAAATTTGTATTTATAAGACTTCAAATTCTAGAAAAAAGCTGGAACAGATTTCTCTTATCAACAATAATGGAGCTGAATATGCATTGATGTCTAATATTCTTTATCTGGCTCATGAACTACCCAGAAAAGAGAAGAAATACAAAATCCAGGGCTTTCTGTCTTCTGCTGGCATCTTTCTCTTCTGCCTTAGAGGACTTCCTAGAATAAATGGCTTTGGCCTTAATCTTGTCAGCTGCATCTTGCTAGCTGACCTAGCCCTCCTGGAGATAGGTTTTTTTTAAATTGAGCCAATGTAGAGGCACTTTGCTGTTCCATGCTCTCTGCTGACACAGAGTGCTCAGCCATCTTGACAGCTTTAGCTCAAGTGAGACTGCCTCTTTGGAAGAACACTACGACCATGCTCTGCTCTGGTGAATGGCGAGGTGCCCGGGCAGTGACTCCGATCCGTATGAAAGACGGATCAATTTGGGGCTCAAAGTGGTGGCGGCAAAACCAGCGAGCTGGGCTAGTCTGCACATGCACACATGTGGATGCCTCTAGCGCAGTTAATTTGACAGCGGAGAGGCCGGCTGTTTAAGCTGGGGTGATCCGATTAGCTGGGAAGCGCTAAAGCCGCAGGTAGCATTCCCGAAGTTACTCGGGTAAGCCAGTTGAGAGTCTCAATTGAGGCCGCTAGAGATGCAAGGTTCAAAGAGTCTTTCAAAGCTGGACGCCAGCTGTCAATCGGCACTGGAGTGCCGGGTGAGCGGCTTGGGCCCTACCTGAGAGTCAGGTAAGCTAATAGTTGTGAGGGACCCCCTATTAGTGGCTGTTGAAATTAGCCAGCAGCTAAATAAGAAGGAAAGGCTGCGATCTCAGCAAAGCCAAATAGCTGGAAGCTGCGGTAGCATTTTGACTTTGCTTCACTTGCAAACCTGCCAACTAATTCCTTGTGTCGATGAAGAATCCGATGTCTTTCTGTCCAATCTTTCTGACCCAATCTTTGCCATGTCCCTATTGGGCCAAGACTGGGTTGAAAACTGGGACAATAACAGTTGACGGAGAGGCATGGCAAAAGATTGAGGACTCCGTCTCTGGGCAGAAAGGCATATGTCAACCCAAGTGTGGATTCTCCAATCAATGTGCTGGAGAAACAGCTGTTTTTAAGTCAAGAAAGTTCGTAATATTGAAACTTCCCCCCCCCCCAAAAACTAGGTGTATTAGCTAAGTATTAGATGATTATCTTCTCCTGTTAGTCCCTCAAGTTAAAAAAAAATCTATTTTTTTATATAACCCACCAAGCAAAAAGAAAAAGAAATAGATTTTGCATTTTTCATCCAGAAAATACCATGTGGACTTTTTGAATAAGCTAAGAAGTTCATCGCACAAGCACCTGTATGGCAATGCATTCCATGAATAATGCCAAAACAATCATTATCATAGAAGTAATATTTTAAACTTCCCTTACTGATGGTAAGTAGTAATTCTCAGTTAAAAATTTATATAATGAAATTGTTGCTGCAGTTTGTAAATCATTTCTCTCCTTCTGTGTGTGAGTCAGTCTTGATTTCTGTGTGTGGGTCAGTCTTGATTCTCAACCATTGCCTACACAAATCCTTGCAATTTTTGGCAAGATTTTTGGAAATGGTTTGATTTCTTCCTAAAGTTGAGATAGAGAGACTGCTCTTAAGTCTCTCGTCTGAGTTTCGTGCCTAAGGCAGAACTAACATTTATGGTCTCCCAGTTTCCAGGCTGACCCCTTAACCATTACAATAAGCTAGCTCTCTTCAAATCATAATGTCTTGTTTTCCTACTATTACAACTACCGCAGACTTTAAAAAAACATGATATTATGATTTCTTAGATGTTCTTTACTCCTTCATGGAAGAACATACTTGCTCCAATATAGTCAAATATTATTTTAAGTAATAATGATTGCTAAGATCATAGTAAACTATAATTACAGAGGCTGAAGCAAAGGCAGAGCACACACACACACACTCTATATTATATTATATTAATTATATTATATTATA
>AZIM01000183.1:107554-125296 GCA_000516915.1 Ophiophagus hannah | reverse complement strand
AAGCTGCCCTGAGTCTCCAGAGAAGGGTGGCATATAAATGTGAATTAAAAATAAAAAATAAAAAAAATACCAATGGTGTTTCCTACAGTTTTTATTAGTATAACACATTCAGTGGTCCAGTCCACACATCATACAAAGCCATGTCAGTAAGCCATAATAGCCTGTAGATGCAGTCAGATTGGATAAACAAGCAAACCTCCAGACTGAACAACTCCAAATTCCATGAAAAAGACACTATATTTGCACATATTTTAACCGCTTAGAAAAATACAAAGAATTTAGGTTTGCCCATACATGCTGGGGTATGAAGGCAGCTATGCCCATGAGCAAGCATTGTATTAATCTAGTTTCCATTGCAACTTCCCAGATTTAGAAGGTTTCCAAATAAGACTCCAAAAAAAGGTAGCATATATTGGACAAAGTTTATGAGTAATCATAATTTACAAACTATCCAAACTGTAAACTGACTATACATGATGTTTAACAAAACCAAATAAGCTGCCTGATTGGATAAGGCAATCAATGCAACTATACAAAGTACTTTAGTAGTCTACAATTTCTATTGTAGTAAAAACATGAATATCCAATACTAATTGTTAAGTTATAGGGAAACTGGTTATATTATCTTTACTGTATAGTCAAGGTCTTCTTTAACCAACTAGGTTTACATAACTTTAGTTTCTAACTTGTCTTCATATTCCATATCAATATCAGTGAGATTATAAGAAACGAGATTGCATTATTAGTATTCTGAAAATATCCAGTTTAACCACTCAGCGTTATTATTTTACTGTAAGAAGGCATGTGGAACCCTTCAATCAGTTCATTTGGGTAAGGCTGAAATCTGAAATTTAAGGGAATGCTGTAGTTCTGGATGAAGTAATATATAACCTTTTTTGATTGAGGGTATGTATCTTCTAAATTATGAACTATACCGCTAACAGAAGTTGCATTCAGATGGTAGCTAGCAGATTTTACCACTTAGCTTGCCAATGGTATTCTATCTAGAAAAGACGAATTTGGTCTCAGTTGTGCACCATCATTCAGCAATCTAAATGACTGCATTGGGTCTTTAGAATGATCCATAGTTTACAAATGATGCAAAACCTGGGTACTAAAGTATTGGCAGAACAAGTGAAAGAACAGAATCTTTCTATTCTATTCTAAAAAATCAATTTGAAATGGTAGTAGAAGTCTTTAAAGATCTGGATTAGGGTTAGATTTCAGGTTGGATTTTGAGGGCATATTACTTTTTGACCCATTGTTAGCAAAGAACCAATAGTGTCACATTGTTTATCTGTATATGTAAGAAAGTATTTGCAAACTGAAGGATTTTAAAAACTGAAAACTTAATTTCTCCTATTATGTTTTCAATCATATTTTTATTAATTTATTTACTAAAGTAGTGTGATTGTATATTGTTACAATGATTTCCTCTATTTTTAATTAAAGCAATGTAGCTACGTTCAAAATATAAAAGAAATTCATCATTGTATTTTGAGCAAGCTTGAAGTTTGTAGATATTATAAATCCAACTTTATCATAAAATAATGTCTAAAAAATTTGGAAAAACAAGAACAGTCCAAAAGGACTGAAAAAAATGCTTATTTTGAAAAGTGGAAAATACAGACAAAAGATTGGGAAGGTAAACAGAAAGAGATAAAGAATGGAGACACACATTAATAAATAGATAAATTACTGAAGAGGTTCACCATGAGAAGCTATTTTAATATTATATTTCCAGAAACAACAAGGAAATTCCTATAAAATGAAAGAAAAATATAGCCAGATATATTAAATTCAATTCAAAAGGGGAAGGGATCAAAGCTGTGGTCCAAGCAAACATTAAATGGTATCTGACTTGGAAAAAAAAATTGAAAATCTTGATGATAGAATAGATATATTCCAGTGATAGGAGTGAAAACTGAATAATAATAGCTAACACACTTATTTATTATGGATTTTTATCTGTGTTATATGTTTATGACTTTGCATCATTTTACCTAAGCCACTTTGGAAAGTAGTATAATATGTAAAGTAAAAATCAGTACTTTTGAATGTAGTTTTTTAAAAAAGTGTACAAAATACAATATGCTTTCTTTATATAGAATACAGAAAAGAGAAAGCATGTGGTTTACTGAGTTGCAAAATGTAATCTAATAAAGATATTAAATAGACAAATAAATAAAAATGATAATTTATTTCCTGCTTATTTTTCTGCTTGTCTTTCCCGAATTACTCACTGCAATATTAGGGGTTGATGGGAACCAAGGCTAGATGTCTCCCAAAACAACTTGCACTGTTTCTTCTTTTGGTCTTTGTCATATAAGAATTTACAGAAGTAATAATCTATTGGATTCAAAATTATATACACTTATGTATATCTCAAGGCCCATAGAAGAATAACCTTAGCGTGTTTCTACTGCAAGTATCAACTCTTTAAAATATGTATGTGCATGTATAATTAGATGTCAATTATGATATGATATGATATGATAGCAGCTATATCAGTAATTTCCATTCCTCAGAATTTTGTCTTCTCATCATATGTTGCACAGTCAACCTGCAACTGAATCTGTCTAGGGTTTCTGATTACCTAATCTTCAGATTGTCAAAAAATATTAACACCTTAATAAATATTTCTGTTGATAAACAGATAATTTCCTAAAGTATATAGGCAAATTCTATTTTTCTGAAAGAAAATTAAAGAGCCGCAAAAAAAAAAAAAAACCACTTCCCCATGCTGTTTTTTGTCTGAAGAAAAGGACAAACACTTTTATTTCTACCTCCTAGTCAGCTGGAAAACCTGCATAATGTGGGGTTGCAAAAGACTAACATCTGGATTAAGTTGGTGGCAGAATGTGCATAAATGCCAGACTTCTAAAATGGACCAATATGTATAACAGAAAAAATTATATGGCTATTACATATTGTAGGCTATCTAGTTGTCCCAAACCAAGAGAAAAATGTTTCATTAAATGAGGCAATGATTTCATTAAATCATTGGATAAAATACAGGTAGTCCTCACATGATGACTCTCATTGGGATAAAATTTTCTGTTGTTAAGCAAAGAGGTAGTTAGATAAAATATTATTTGACTGCACTACTTGGTGATATAATTTTAATAGTCCCATTTGTTCTTGTTGGGTGAGGATCACACCATTATTAGGATCTTAAGCTTTTCCTCTCCTGCATGAACTGCTGACTCCATCTTATTGCCTCTTTCCCAGCTGGGCCCCTTTAGCAGCTGAGATTCAGCTTCAAGTCCCGCACCCACAAACTCCCCAGGTCTGTGCTCTTTTGGCATACCATTGTTGCTTACTCCTGCAGCCCCCCACACCCTCACTCTCTATCTGATCTTCACTATGTTCTTCCTCTTGCTGCTTGGATGAGGGCACAGCCCTGTAATATACACTGGAGAGTAGCAGACCCCTATTTGTTGAAGGGAGCTCACCAAACCCAGCCAGGGAAGGGGCAGAAAAATGGAGCTGGCAGAGGCTCCCTGGGCCAAGGTGGTAGCTATTAACCCTTGCCCAATGCCTGGAGGAGGCAGGTAGGTGGGAGAAGCTGAAACACATTCTATGATTATGAATGTGGGACAGCTGCCCCACATTTTGATCAAGTGAGCATGGGGGCATTGCAATGGTCACAACTGGTTGCAACTAAAATTCATTCAGCACTTTCATAACTTGAAATGGCCATTGAATGAATGATCATTAAATGAGGACTACCTGTAGCACTTTATTAAGTTCACTCTCCACGTATTTTTCTGATGTTTCAAAAAAAGACAAAATAAATAAATGATGTCCTTAAACATTGCTATTACTGTTTCTAATAAGAACAAGTATTTTGCTGATCTTCAAAGATGTGTAAAGAGGATACCATTTTTCCTGAATATTTATTTTATTATCTCCCTCCTTCCCTCCCTCCCATACACACACACACACCCCCTTCCAGTTAGCATTCCCAAAATATATTATGTTATATGGTAATTATACCTTATAACAACTTCTGAATCCTAACAACTTAATACAAAATACATTTATTTGATAACCTAAAAAACAAGGTTCACTGAACCAAACTGATACCATCTTAATATTAAATTCATCAGAAAAATGTAAAAAATATGTAAATTTCCATTTCCAGTTTAGTTGGATGTTGATCACACGTTAACATTGTAAAGACTTTTAAGCATATTTATTTATGTATTTATTGCCAAAATTTCTACCAGATTGTAGAAAAGCAGGTAACCTCCCCATTCCCCCTCTCTCAGCCCAACCCACCTCACAGGTTGGGGGAGGAAATAGGAGGAGGAAGAAGTATATGTTTGAGTCGAGTTACTTACAAAGTAATAAAGATGAGATAACAATCAAATAAATAAATAAAATATTAAAAATTACAGGAGAAATTGAAGAAATATCTCTGAGTCATTCCACAAAGCAGAGGTACCAGATAGAACTCTTATTTCTTCCTCTCCCCCTGCGGGTCTATGGCAATTCGCCATTGTCAACTTGCCATGACCAACTCACCACAGCTAACTTACCACAGCCAACTCACTGCAGGAAAACTTGCCATGGCCATCTCGCCATAGGACAACTTGCTGCAGGACAAGAGTTACACTAATATCAAAGAAATGATGGAATAAAATAAAGAAAAAATGCAAAAGGAGGACAGAATGAAATGTGAATGGCAAAAATTAAAATTAATTTTTATTTATTTTAAATAATTAAATAGAATTGTTAAATTGTCCTTCAGCGAGTTGTCCTGTGGCGAGCTGGCCACTGTGAGTTGTCCCGCAGCAAGTTGGCAGTGGTGAGTTGACTGCAGAGAGTTGGCTGTACTGAGTTGGCCATGGTGACTTGCTGTAGCAAGTTAGCTGTGGAAAGTTGTCTCATTTCCTCCCCGCCCCCTTTCCAACTGGAACTGATTGGTCAGGAACCCTCACCCTACCCTAATCCTTTGGTGATAGCCCAGAAGGATAACATGGTTGTTAGTATCAAAAACTGCTTAGCAATCAATGGGGAACAGAGGGTGTAATTTCCCCTGAGCTTGATATCTCTGAAGGTTATTCATAATGAGACCAATACAGTTTGCAGGCTGCTTTCTGTCCTGAATTATGACTTATAAAGGTCCAGATAATCCACTTTCTCTAAAATCCTTTGCAACTAAAATCCTTTGCACACCACTTTCCCTACAACATTTCTATGAAAAGGAAGATTGTTCAAGTTGATTGCCTTGAACAAAGGCTTCTAGATTGGATGTGCCATCTCCTTCTTCAGAGATAGAAAAAATATCCTTTCACTTTAAAAAAAAAGCATTGATTTCTGCTCAAATTCAAGCTCCAGAATCATTAACAAATCATGAGAGGCAGGGATCCAATTGAGAATTGTTAGAATTCTCTCCCAGAGGGCCCTATTCATTTCTTCAGGGTTCAAAGACTTAAAATGATTCTAGGTCACTTTACAAGACAAGGCCTTGTCATCTCCATTCACTGCCCAGCTGGCGTAAAGCTCATATTGGATTTGAAAAGTTTTGTCTATCAAATGCTGTGAAAATTCTTCACAATTGTTTTGCAGAGTTTTGACAAATATTCTCTTACTGACACAATAACAGCAGCAAAATATTTCTTGTCTACAACTCAAATCACCACTGTGTAGGTTCAAGATTGAATTTGTAAAAAGTCCACTTCAGACCAACCCAATCTTTCATTCCACTAAACAAGAGTCTTAGTTAAGCTGTCCCCTCCAGATTCTCAGAAAATTCCCAGAGAAACTTCTGAAAACCAAATGTATCTATGTCACATTTGGAGTGGACTGCAGAGAAAGACTCATACTACAGAATTTCATAGCAATCAAGTAATGATCTTCCATAACCAGGAGCAAAGTTCAGTGTCTCCCAATTTTAAATCATTTGCTTCTTCTCCTTGAGACAAAAGACAAATACAACATCCATATATCAAGTCCTCAATGGACTTCAATCATGACCATGGTTGATATAGCAGTCATAAACAACTAGCACCCTCAAACCCATTAATTAAGGAAGGTATGTTGAAATCCTGAAACATTATTATTAAGTTCAGGGAACTTTTCCACCACCGCAGCAATCAGGTTAAGCAGCCCAGGAAAAGGTACAGCTTTTTGTAAGGAACAGTCATCAAATACAAAAAGGGCATCCATACCACATCTGAAGTGTCTTGCCTATTTTGAATACTGCATACACCTTAAACAAAAATTGGGGAAGTTATTTAACAAGAAAAGATGAAACCTTGTTTGACTTCTTTTAAATCACATTCATAATTTAAAGAATTGATCAAGGTAGGTTTGGATAAATAGAGTTTGCTTATGAAAAAGAAATAACTAATTTCTTGTAATGCAAGAGGATCTGAGTTTTTTTGGATTCTTTATACGAGTTTCCATTGGCATGATTCTTTCATAATTCTAGAGAACTTCGGTCATAATATTATAACATTCATTCAATTACATAAATAGGCACGTTTGGGCTATCAATGTGACTTAAACCTGGAACCCTTTCAAATTTCAAAATATGACTGTACAAATCATATTTCATCCACTGAGTTTATTCCCGAAGAGTATTAACTTTTCTGAGGGACTATCTGAAATGGATTCATTGCCATATTTTATTATACATGTATTTTAAATGAATTCTTTTTCCAACCCCACTTCAAAATATGTTCAGAAGATTTTTTTAATAGCCACTTATCCCTACATATATCCATGATTGGAATTAGACATCATTGTTTCATGAGAAAGGGCAGATCCCTGTTTAAAGATATACCACAGACTGCAGCTGCCTGGATTTATTATGAACAAATTCAATAAAATAAAAACAAAAAATAGTCAATAAAGAAGTTAAAATGATGGAAATAATAATAGTAAATATTGCAGGAGTTTAAATCTTAAAGTTAAAATTTATTTATTAAATTTTATCTACTCTAATAAGAACCAGATTTTATTATAGTTTATTGATCACACAACATCCATGATAGAAATTACATTAATATTACATTAAACACCAACTCTACAACAAGAAGTGAAACCAGAATAAATATGCCAAATAAGTATTTTTATTAAGTTGATGTTGTTGCTTTAAAAATTCTAGATTTGCTGTGCTTTCTATAGTTCAAATAAATTTTTAAAAAGGTTAAAATGCTGCTTCAATGCCTTACCAATATCATGTGACCAGTGGAGATGTCCATGTTAGACTGGACCGGTTCTTCGCACCAGGATGAAGTGCTGCTTCGAGTAGAAGGACTTGGAATAGGTCCATCACTAAACTGTGAAGATATGCTATTAATACGAGAAGCATGTAGAGGTTCTGAACAATCTGATGTTTTCACCGCCATACGCTGACGGCATAATTCCTAAGAAACAGAAAGCAACAGAGGATTAAAATTTTAGCACTGAAGTAATTGACCTGTGAAAACATAAACTGAATTATCAATCTAAACTAAATACATATGGAATTCTGAAGCTGGAATGTACAACTCTGTGTCAGTTGATAAACACAAACATTTACATGTTTATGTAAGCAAGACTGCAACCAGTATCATAGTCACATTTCCATAGTTAATACTTGATATTTTTTTAAAAATGTGTATTTGAAAAATATACAAATCAAAGGTTGAAATACGACTACTGCAACACTAATTGCAACATAACAACTGTTGCATGGCTTTGTTAAGGATATTTGGATTACAAAATGCACAGTTCTTTGTAGGAGTAACATTATATCTTTCCCTTTCTATAAAACACAGTATATTGTATCTGTGTGTAATGTACATCCATAAATACTGTACATTGTATGATTTATTAGGATAAAAATGGTTATATTGGTAGATTTCTAACTAGCACTTAAAGAGCTTATTTTTCTGTCCCACTGATTTGAAACAATGTTATTTTTGTGCATAAAATGTGCTTATTTCACAAAAAAAGAGCTTAGTACCAAATTTATGATCAGTATTTAAAAAAACCCATTAGTGAGTTAGATTATAAGTTCAAAACTTCATAGTCATAGAACCCACCAGGTAACTTTATACCAATCACCTTCCCTGACCTTAATCTAATTCGCAAGGGTATTTCTGGAAGGACTAAATGAGGAAAGTACAGTACCCATGAGAGAAATGCCTCTCCTCCATACATTGCATTATATTCCTTAGGTAAAAGACAGAATGCAGAAGCAATAAATACGAATAGCAAAGACATTACAAAGATAGCCAAGATGTACCAGTGAGAGAATAGAGAAAAATTATGAACAACTCACTCTTACTAGTGCATGCTGACCTTCCTCAAGAGGCAAATTCAGGAAGCCCCCATTGGCAATTGCACAACATCTGCCCAATAACTTTAATATCAATTCCCAATGGGAAGTCAAATGGGTTGCTGAACACAGAGACACAGGCTCTGAAGATGATCCCACAAGCCTTCCTGCCCCAGGAGGAAATAGGTAATCCTGAACAGGGCTGTCAGCTGACCGTGCAATAAGGGTGGAGAAATAATAGTGTTTCACTGCTCTTACCAGGGCTTAATAGAAGCTCTAAAGTTGTGTCCTATTGGCTTTATCCTTCATTTTCCTCCATTTTAGGTGTCTCTTAGCCCTTTTCAGAACCTGCAGCTCCTCCATGAACCATGGGGTATGTTGGGAGTGATGGGTCAAGAGAGGCTGCACAGGCAAGATCCTGTCCAAAGCCTCAGACATATTTGATTCCAGGATATTACCAGAGCTTTGGCAGGACCATGTAGCAAAGCCCCCAGAATATCCTCCAGTTCCTTCTGGAACATGTGTTTCATTTATTATGCTTAAAACACTGTTGATGTTCAAACCACCATGAGGGTCATGCATGTAACAGTGAAAATGCTAAGATCTTCTCTGTCACTAAATAAACTGTTAGAATAAAAAAATATTTTGTACTCCACATGAAGCTTGTTTAATGATGGTTTGCTGAATAATCAAGCACAGGATGAACTGTGAAGCTACAAACCACAAGATACAAACAAAGATGTCTGCTGGCTGGGAGGGGAATCAACATCACATAGTAGGCTGACCAAGCAATCTAAACCCCCCCACCCCCTTTTTAACATTGTCATATACATTTCATAGGGCTTGTACATAAAAGGGGGCAATCATTATGTCACATATGTTGTTTAGATGCTGTTGTCTATCCTGACTGTTATCTAATTAAAACCAAAAAAATATGAATAAATCCAGTCATACTTGCCTCTTGCTTTGTGATCCAAACATAATTTTTTTCAGCTGGAGCACATAAATTATATTGTAGTGTGTATGTACATGCAAAAGAGTGCAATGTTTTTAACTATTTCACCCATATTTTAAACTGTGTTAAAACTACAGTAACACCTATCTAAACTTAGGGCAGAGACTGCTCTCAAGTAGCAATTAAAAGAATACATTAATATATTATTTGATGATATTAATTGCTATCCTAGCAATCAGTGCAGTATTTCCATATAGTCATTATAAAACAAATGGGTAATACTGTATGTGCTTTTGTGAGATGGAGAAACAATTGAAATATATTTTAGATTGTTAGATTTAGACTGAAATATAACTTAAAAGTTTTATAGGAGGTAGGATGTCTTATACCAAGGGTTTTCAAACTTGGCAAGTTTAAGACTTGTGGACTTCAATTTCTAGAATTCCTCAGTTAACATGACTGGAGGAGGAATTCTGGGAGTTGAAGTCCCCAAGCCTTAAAGCTGTCAAACTTGAAGACCCCAGTCTTATACAATATCACTGCAAATGGGAATTTTTCACATGACTCTAATGGAGTAGAACTATGATTTGATAAGAACTAAATGAATGTGTACTAACTGTTAAATTAGCAATGATTTATTCACAAAATAATTGCTGAATTAGTAATAAAATTGTTCTTATAGTTCATACCTGCCATACTTCTAATTTACATTTTATTATTATTGAATTTATATCCCAGCTTTCTGTTTATCCAAACACCAAAAACAACTCTGAACAATAAAAACTAATTCAATTTTACTTAAAGGCAAAAGGCCCAAAAGCAAGTTATAAATATAATCTAAACTTGACATTACACAAAAGTTTAAAAAGTAAAATATTTAACAAATAACACGTAACAAAATTAAAGCCCCAATCCATTGATTTGTTATTAGAAGCCTTGTTTTTATAGTTATTGTTTAAAATCTGTTGTCATTGTAATCTTAGGATTTTGATCTGCAAGTAAAACATTTTATCTACTCAGAAGTATCTGTTCCTGGTTTAGATTTAAAATCAGGCCAAATAACTTCCTGCTGAAGACGTTTATAAAATTTGTAATACATATGATCCACCATTTCAGAATCAGTACTGTTATAGGAACAAAACCTTTGGATTATGGGTATGTTTTGAAATTTACCATACTGTACAGCATATTTGATGGCAACAATTTAATCTGATTTTTGAAATTTAAATATAATCTATTCAAATATTTAGGATGTTGAAAAAAAAGGAACCTATCAAACTTAAAACTGGAGCATTTGTTCAAGAAGAGTGAGAGAAAGTGACAGTTGAGAAGTGTAGAAGTCTTGTTCAAAGAAAGCACTTGATTGTTGTTATTGCCCTATGAAATATTAAGTTAAGGGAAACATGAAATGAAATAAAAGGAAATCAATGAGATAAAAATGAAATAATTATCTCCGTGCAAATTTTTTTATTTACAAGAACACAAACATATAACCCAGCACACATACACATACACAAAGTTAGATGCTCTATGAACTATGCAAAAAGAATGGCAGATACCATTTACTTTTGACAGTTCCAACATTTAAACAAGGGACTTATGACTGCTCCTCGCACTTACAACTGTTTACATTTTACCTTTTATGATAAAACAAAATAAATATACTTAAAAAGAACAACTGGGGTAGTTATCCACATTTTTGATTTCTTCAAAATGAAAAGAATCCATTATGAACCTGGCAGATTTTTCTCAAGGCTACCATCCTGCAACATATCCCAATATTGACCCAGCAGTGCTTTGACCTGCTCCCTACGTCTCCTGAAAGTAGTCACAATTTTCAGCATCCTGACAATTCCTCGCAGAAAATGGAGGCTGCTTTTGGAGCTTCTGTTCCAGTCAGCTGGGCATTAGGAGGATGCTAACCTTTCCTGGCTCTTGTTATTTATTGGAAAGCCAACCTCTGCTTGGAAAGGCGGCAGCTTTAGGGCAAGCTTTTCAAAACCTTTCCCTTGCTTTAACTATCTCACCCCCAGAAAGCCACATCTCTGAAAAGAAAAGTAGAAAAAAAAGGAAGAAAGAAAAGGAAAAGCTGGAGGTATAGATTCATGCTCTTTTCCCCTTCCCCCATTACCTGCTAAACCTAAATTCCCTACTTCTACCATTTTTAAAAACCTTACCTTGACTCCAAACTGAAGAGTAGAAAGGAAGCAAGCAAGCAAGGAAAATCTTTCTGTAGCTTTTTCAGCTTCAAATAGTTATAGCACATGTGCAGTAAAATGGGAAAAACAGGTTCTTATAAAGCTGTTTTACTTTTTCTGTGACTGTCTGAAGGACCCAGCTAGGACTCGCCTTTTTTCATGCTGTCAAAAGCGACATGAAATAATATATTTGCACAAGAGGGACAAGTCTTCCTTTATAAAATGTCATGTTCCCCATTAAAGTCAATATCAAATCATATAAAAAGGGAAGAAATTTAGCTTAAACATGTATTCTGGCTTTACTCCTGAACAATAAGTTCTGTTTTGGATTCATAAATCACTCACTAAGTATCTGGTTTGGTTATCTGACCTAACCAAAATCAGGTGATGGCAGCCTTGGTTACCAATGATTATTTCAAAGTAATTATAAATATCATGTATCACACAACAATTAACTGAAATCCTAAATATTAGAATACTTAATTATAGAATACTTTATTTGGCCAAGCATGATTATACACACAAAGAATTTGTCTCTGGTACAGTTTAAAAGAAACTGCAAACTAGAACTAACAAGTCTTATTAATTAATTCTCCTTCTTACATTTATATGGCTGCCCATCTCATGTGATTCTCATGCAATATCTTTTAGGTGACATACAAAACAACAATAAAACTATTTTAAAAACATTTAAAACTACAAAAAATTAACATTGTTATAAAAAGCTTAAAAGAGAACATCAGATAAAGAATGGAGCCATTTAATTAAGTTACTGTTCCCTTGTAATGTTCAGGCCTGTTGACACAAGTAGCTTTTAAGGGATTTCCAGAAGCCTGGGAGAGATGGAACCAATCTCACTTCAGGGTGGTGTTCCCCCAGGGCAGGTCCCATGGCAGAACAGGGTCCTCATCTCCTGGGTCCTGATGCGGGGCCTGAAACATTACCTCTTCTGTTTAACCTGATGGGATAGGCAGATGCAATTGGGAATAAGCAGTCTCTCAATTTTACTGAATGTGTTATGTCACATCTTAAATTTGCATTTCATCTTTCCCACTGCTGTCCTCTAATGCTCAGTTTATAGCAGATCTTGAACTTCAAATGGCAGGATATTTGAGGCTTTTGTAAAGCACAGTAGAACTGCACCACAGTACAAAGTATACAGATCCTTTTGCTGTGACAAATGCTGTTTCTCGTTTTCTGAATACAGCTGAGGCAGTTGTGCAATTCTATACTGTATTTTGGATTACAGTTTTTCATGTTCAAGTCTGAGAAAGTCAAAATACCTAGTCATATGTTATCTACATGCAAATCTATGTCCTCAAATTAATTATTAACTCTTAACAAATCCTCCAAAGGTTACCCTAAACTTGCAAACTGCTAGATATGTCTTTGCTTGTTTTCCTATTATAAAGATAATGACAAATAACAGGAGATTTACTTCCTGGACTGATATACAGTACCAGTACCAGATTGCATAAGATTATTTCCTCTATAATCAGTACTGAATAAAATTCACTTCATATAAATGAATGAGTAGGCAAGACCAAAAGCTTAATATTCCATTGTAATTAATTATAAATAAAATAAAATTATTCTTTGATGTTAAGCTACCATACAATGGAAAATTGGATGAAAATATTTATTTTTCAGATCATTTGAAGGTGTTGGAATAATTTCTTCTTAGAAAATACATTTCTTCATTTTTGTTGCATGGGTTGATATTTACTTTTCAGTATGTATAAGGTCATGCATCACATAAAAGGGAAAAATTGTGTCAAAACCACTGCAATAAAATAAATATTTAAGAACAACTTAAATACATTTAATGCAGTGCTTTGTTTTTATAATTATAATATAAAAGAAAAAGTGATAATTGCAAGCAAATAATAATGTATTTTTTTAAATAGAAACCAACCTGAAAAGAAGAAAAAAAGCTAATTAAGGAAAGCTTGTTGGTTTTTTGTTTTAAAGTGAACTTTGAAGAATTTTAGTTTTTCAACAGGCTAATGGTTTGGTAAGCAGACTGGGTGTTGAAATGAATTTCTGAAGAAGAATGAGTCACTCTGCGCATTTGTCATGCAACACTAATGTGTTCAGGTTTTTAAAAAAATTAATACCCCAATCTGTTTAAATAAGAAAAACAGCTAAGTCTCCTGTCTTTCACAGTTACAGCTAAGCATAACAAAAATACAGTTATTGGCAAGAGTTGCTTCTAGATTATAATAATAAAAAAATAATCAGAACATGGTTTGCAATATACAGTGCCAGAAAAGATTTAATAGATCTAGGCAAAATTCACTTGAATCATTCTTCTAAAAATTTTTCTACATACAACACCAACCCCTCACTTGCAATGTTCTGCATGGCTCGGTACTCTCTCCTCTCTTTTTAACCTCTACATGAAGCCATTGGACAAGATCATCTGTCACCATGGATTGAGATATCATCAATATATTGATAATATTCAGTTCTCCATCTCTATCCTGAGTGACGCTGTCCCTTCCCTCTCATGATGCTTGAAAGCTGAAAAGACCTAGATTGGAAGCTTCAACCGAACCCTGGCAAGACTGACTGGCTTTGAGTACATGGAGCCTCAGGACCCCAGTCTTTGTCATCCTTAGTTCTGGACAGGGTTACCTTACCGTATTCAGATCTAACTTGCAACTTACGGATTCTCCTATTCTCACATCTCCTGTACAAAGAGCAGGTGGCGGGTGTGGCTAAGAGAGCTTTTGCATAGCTCTGGTTTGTGAACTAACTGCATTTTTTCCTGAATCTTGACTCTCTGCATTCAGTTACTTAAGCCCTAGTAATCTCTTGCCTGGAGTACTGCAAAGTTTTCTATATGGGCTGACCCTTGAAATCCTTTAAGAAGCTTCAACTAGTGCAAACTGCAGTAGCAAGACCTAGTCTTTGGGGGCCTCTAGGATAGTCCATATCACACCTCTGTTGCATTAATTCACTGGTTAGTTATGACCTTTAAAGCACTTAATGTCATAAATCCAGGCTACCTGATAAACTGTCTTGTTCTGCTAAGATAAACCCTTCCTATTTGTGCTGGCAGAGAGGGATTTCATAAATCAAAGAACTCCAACTATTGGGATCCAAAAGAAGAACCTTCTTTGCTGTACTGCCTACCCTTTGGAACATCTTAACCTCTAAAGTAAGATCTGCCCTTCCCCTCCTATCCTTTCTCAAGAGCCTGAAGACCTGGCTCTACCGGTTGGCCTGAGGACTCAGTGGGGAATTCCATGCTGGAAGTGGCTGTTGGATTGATGGCAGACTTTACTTCCAACCTTCCACCCCCCACATTGCTCTCTGCTCTCCACCTGGCCATCATGTTCTTATCATATTGAATTATTCTTATTCTTATTTTCTTTTTCATTGTTTATTACTTGGTTTTTATTATTTTACTTCTGTTTTGTTTACACTCTTCATTTCTTCCTTTTAACTGTTGTAAGCTGCCTAGAAGAGCCTCAAGGTGAGATTGGCAGCAAATAAAAAATAAAAAAATAAAATAAACAGAGCTTTGTTTTCCTTTAAATCTCAAAGAAAGAAAATTGATTAGCCAAATACTTTTGAACTGTCAAATCTAGAACAAGGACATAATGTGTATATTGCTTGCCAACTATTATCTATTATCTAAGTGTCCACAGGATTCCATGCTTTCAGTAAAACACTTTTGTACAACAGGGCTTAGAACTTGAGTTCCAATATTGCTTTATCATTGTCTTCCCCTGTGGACACATGTGTTTTTATCCACAACCTAACAATTCCATATTTATAAAATTGGGACCAGGCAGATTTACGCAGGAGGTCCACATAGATGCCACCCTAGGAAAGCAATTCATGTTTGGGCAACTGTGACACAAAGGAAAAGCAGGTCCATGAGCTCCTAAGTCAAATCAGTAATGCATGTATTAAAATAATTAGCATCTAGATACGAATGGCAGAAAATAAGATTCTATAGGATGATTATCTCATGGAAATGGAAACTGAAATATGAAACTGATCACAAGATATTCAATGTATAATTCTTGTTTATAACATACTGGTGAAATCTTTGGTTGTTGTTTTTCAAAGAAAAGGATAATCTACCTGAAGCTCTCTCTATTCAAAAGAATCTCAGTTAGTATTTCTATTTGTGGCATATTCCATTTCTTTCAATTCTGCCTGAAAGGCACAAATTTCTGGCCATCATGTCAATCTTCCACTTTTCTACTATACTGTTAATAGTTTTTTCATCCCCTCCTTTCTCCAATCACAGACCCCTTTTATATCAAGATAATCTTAAGAAATAGGTTACAAAGATACTATAAAGATACTATACAGTAATCAATGAGTTTCCTGAATAAGTGAAAGTAAATAAGTGAAAGTTTTAACCACAATTATTCCAGTATTATATTACAGTAGTAACTGTAGCTCTGATGTAAAATACATTGTTATGACCCCGTACAATGTCAGCTTTTTTAGAAAAATTAAACTCTATCAAGTTCTCAATCAAAATACAACCTTTGCAAATAACAATGGCACTGACTTATATACCACTCCACAATGCTTTGCAGCACTCTCTGAGTAGTTTACAATGTTAGCATAGTGCACCCAACAATCTGGGTCCTCATTTTATCAACTTTGGAAGGATGGATGTCTGGGTCAACCCTGAACCACATAAGGATCGAACTCCAGAGTGTGGGCAGAGTTTGTAAGCAATATTGTATTCTAACCACTGGGCCACCAGGCAAATAATGAAAAAGGAAGAAAAACATAGACAAATATATGATTTCTATATCATATCTTCATATCTATTGACATAAAAATAATGCATCAGTGGTCAATATACATCCCTAGCATGGACACACAAATAAGAGCTTATGTGGGTTTACAGGACACTAGAGAAAAATGTATTTGTGGGAATAAGCATGTGCATAATTAACTACTACATTTTTTTAGTTCAGGACCATCAGATTGAAGAAAGAAATCTTGAACACAATGGGCTGAAATCAGACTGAGTAGACCAACCAAATAGGTCATTGGTTCTTACCTGATATGACCTTTCTCTTTGGGTGGGGATAGTATCCAGGATTGGGTTATCAGTTGCTGCTTGCTGATTGGACTGAGTCTGTCAGATTTTTGAGGACACTCCCCTGTTGCTAAGGCTGCCCCAGAAATTGGCGAAGGAATAGTGACAGACTGACGTGTTTTCTTGTTGTAATAACATGCTCCAGTGGATTCGGAACAGACCCACATTTAGGGTGGGGGTGGATGCTATCTCCACCCAAAGAGAAAGGTCATATCAGGTAAGAACCAATGAGCCTTCTCCATTGTGGTAGAGATAGCATCCAGGATTGGGACATACCAAANACAGAGGGAGTGTCCTCAAAGATTTGACATACTCAGTCCAATCAGCAAGTGAAGACTGATCACCCAATCCTGAATGCTATCTCCCCCCAAAGAGAAAGGTCATATCAGGTAAGAACCAATGAGCCTTCTCCATTGTGGTAGAGATAGCATCCAGGATTGGGACATACCAAAGCTGGCTGTCCTACAAGTGGGCCTAGTGAGATCCAAATCTCCTAGACAGGGTGGATCTTTTGAAGAACTCTCCGTCCAAAGGCTGCCTCCGCAGATGCAAAAGAGTCCAGCTTATTGATGAATGGAGAAGGTGAGGCCCAGGTTGCTACCCTGCAAACCTCCTCCAGAGATGCCTGAGTGGCCCATGCCGCCGATGTGGCCGCACTTCTCATCAAATGGGCCGTTATCCTTGGAGGAACTGCAAGACCTTGGGATTGGTAGGCTTTGGATATACATAGTCTTATCCATTTCCCCAGAGTTGTTGGAGTAACCTTGCAACCCATAGTAGAAGGTTGGAAAGAAATAAAGAGGGATTCAGACCTCTGGAAGGGAGAGGGTCGCTTAACATAAATATGCAGAGCCCTTCGAATGTCTACACTGTGCAGTCGTTCTTCTAAAGAATGTATAGGATGTGGACAAAAATCAGGCAAGATTAGTTCTTGGGGTCTGTGGAACCAAGAGTTCACATTTGGCACGAACTAAGGGTCGAGTCTTAACACAACTCAGTTGGTGTGAAACACACAAAGGTCCATCTTGACAGATAAGGCAGCCAAGTCCGAAATCCTTCTGGCAGAGGTGATTGCTAGTAGGAAGGCCACCTTGCAAGACAAAAATTATAGGGAAGTAGATCTCAGTGGTTCAAATGGGACCTCAATCAGCGAATGCAGTACTTTAGAGAGGTCCCATGTCGGATAGTGATGAACCATTGGAGGCCTCAGGTTTGTAGCCCCCTTCAGAAA
>AZIM01000183.1:92868-107543 GCA_000516915.1 Ophiophagus hannah | reverse complement strand
TGGGATGTCTAGATAGGGATTCTGCTCCCCCCCCAAAGGAGAGCACAGAAGACAAGGCTGCCACCTGCCTCCGCAACGTGTTGGGTGACAGGCCCTTGTCAAGGCCATCTTGAAGAAAGTCCAGCACCTGGGCGACCGAGGCCTCTGTGGGGTCCCTCTCAGAAGTAGAGCACCATTCGCAGAAAGCCTTCCAGGTTGCATCGTAGATGCGATTGGTGGAGGGTCTCCTAGAGGCTTGAATGGTTTGTATCACCCTAGAGGAATAATGGTCCTGAATCAGAGATCTCCACTCAATCTCCAAGTGGTCAACTGAAGCCCCTGGGGTTCCGGATGTAAAACTGGTCCCTGGCTGAGAGACACTCTGTCCACTTGCATCCCCCAAGGGTAACACAGATAAGTTTACTAAGTCTGCAAACCATGGCCTTCTGGGCCAATGAGGAGCCACAAGTATGAGTTCTGCTCTTTCCCCCAAAAGTTTCTGAATCACCCTTGGGATCAGGGGCAGAGAAGGAAAGGCATAGAGAAGCTCCCTCGGCCAAGGACTGCATAAGGCGTCCATCCCCTCTGCCCCCAGAACCGCAAACCTGGAGTAGAATTCGGGAGTTGCGCATTGTCCTGAGAGGCGAAGAAATCCACTGCTGGCAGTCTGAAGCACTCCGATAGCTCCTGAAACAAAGTGGGGTGCAAACGCCACTCTGCATGGTCTATGGTGGCTCTGCTAAGCCAGTCAGCCTCAACATTGGTCACACCTGCAATGTGCTCAAGTCTGAGCGATACCTGGTGCTTCTCCGCCCATAGGCAGAGCTGTTCTGCTTCCAGCATCAGTGGCCTTGAATGTGTTACCCCTTGGCGGTTAATATGCACCTTGCTTGACACATTGTCAGTTAAGACCAGGATGTCCCTATCTGAGACTGAGACTGTGACTGTCCTCTAATTGCAATTGCCTCAGGGCCAGAGCCAGATGGACCGCCCTAAGTTCTAGCCAATTAATACTGTGGCTCAAATCTGCCTGGGACCATTGTCCCTGGACCATTTTGGATTGGAGAGGGGCTCCCCAGCCATAAAGGCTGGCATCCGTGGTCAGTACAAGCCTGTCAGGGTCCTTGAATAAGAGCCCTAAGGAAAGGGCTTCAGATGACCACCATCGCAAGGACTTAATGACTTGCGGAGTTAATCTGACCTGGGAATGGGAGCAACTCCTACCTGTCCTCTGATAAGGAAGAAGAAACCATTGGAGTGCCCTGGCATGCAATCTAGCCCAGGGCACTATATTAATGCATGTTACCATCTTACTCAGGAGTTTAGAAAGCATAGCCAGGGGTACCCTGTTCTTAGATTTTACATGCCCAATCAACTCCCTGATACTCTCCTGACGCTCCTGGGACAAGGACACCCTGCAGGAAATGGTATCTATTACAGCTCCCAGATGGAGCAAACTATTGGTGGGAGTGAAGTGACTCTTGGCCTCATTGACAGAGAAGCCAGGCTCCTGGAGCACCTGAATGGTGATCTCCAAATCCTCTGCTGCTCGAGATGGGGAGGATGACTGGACCAATATATCATCCAGATAGCACTGGACTCTGACTGGAATGGCCCTAAGGTGGGCTTCCAGGGCTGCCAATAGCTTTGTAAATGTTCTGGGAGCAGATGAAAATCCAAACGGCAAAGTCCTGTACTGAAAGTGCCTATCATTGTAGCAGAACCTGAGAAATTATCTATGGGCCGGAAGAGTGGGGACATGAAGGTAGGCCTCAGTTAAATCTATGGAGGTAAGAAAATCCCACTCCCTAATTCCCTCCAGAATAGACTGGAGAGAGTGCATCTTAAATCTCCTGTATTTAACCCGACGGTTAAGACTCTTCAAATCCAGAATTGCCCTCCATTCCCTCGAGGCCTTTGGGATTACAAACAAGATGGAATAAAATCCCATGTCCTGTTGGTCCTCAGGCACCAGCTGAATAGCCTGGATCTCCAGCAGATGCTGAATAGCTGTTTCCATGAGGACTTTCTCTCTCTGTTTTTAGAAACAGGACAACGAATGAAAAACCTCGGTGGTATGGATAGGAAGTCTAGAGAGAGGCCCAAATGGACCATTTCCAGGACCCAGGTGTCAGTGGTTACTTCCTCCCAATGCCTGGCAAACAAAGCCAGACGTCCCCTAATGGGAGGGTTGACAGTAGATTTATCTGGGGTGTCAGAAGGGATGAACCCCAGCCTCTCGAAAGGGCCGCTTGTTGTTAAGCAGGCAATTTCTACCTGTCCTGTCCGGAGGTTGATCCTGCCTGGGGATGAAAGGCTTCTGGTGTCTAGCAACCCTCCCCTCCAGCTTCGGGTGTCTTATAGTAGGAACGTCTGAAATAAGGCGTCCATCGGAAGTCACCCCTCTGGATCTGGAAGGTAAGATCTTCTCCTTGTCTTTGGAGTCCACCAGCACCTTGTCCAGGGCTTCTCCAAACAACTTTCCCCCTTAAAGAGGGCAGTGACCAACCTCCACTTATGTCTCATATCAGCCTGCCACTGCCTGAGCCAGAGCAGGCGGCGAGAGGTTATAGCCGATCCTATTGCCTTAGAGGCAAATCTGGCTGCACTGAGGGTGGCATCAGCTGAGAACTCCACAGCTGCTAGGAGCTTATTTATATGCTGCTGTGACCTGACATCCTCAAGTGGAATTCTCTCTTGCAGCTCTTGTAACCAGATGAGAGATGCCTTGTTGAAAAAAGATGTGGCCGTGGAGGCCTTCACTGCCCATGCTGCTGATGCGTTCTCTGTAATGTTTGTTCAGCCCTCTTGTCCGCTGCCTTTAACAAATCCTCGGGCTCCCCAGGAATGTTAGAGTTGGATTGCAGGGCTGCTACTGGGGCGTCCACAGCGGGCACTTCCAGGGCTTTAGAGAGTTCAGCTCCCACATTGAACAACCTTCTGTCCAGGGAGGAAGGGCTTGGACTCGACCCAAGAGAAGACCACTGCTTTTGGATGACTGTTGTGAACATCTTTGGTGCAGGGTTGATATCTGCTGTTATGGTCTTTTCTGAAAACAATGGGTCATTGTGGTCTTCAGAAGGATTTGTTGGCTCCTGTGGTTCAGGAGCCACGCCTTGCCCTGTGGCATTCTTTGCCTTAAAGAGGAGCGACTTGTATATGGCAGGCTGGAAAAGGCCTGAAATTGCAGTTTGGTCAGAATCAAGGCCCTCATCATCAGAATAATTTCTATCCATCAGCTGCCCCATGTCAGATGGGTTGGAATGAGTACTCCCAGCAGGAGCATAAGAAGCGGACCCTGAATGAATGGAGAGATCATTCTCATAATGGGACCTCTGTCTCCTGCTATGCCTTGAGGAGGAAAATGAAGCCTCAGAAGGTGATCGCCTGGTTTGTTTTAAGACAGCTGATACACCCTGCTTCACTGCCTCAGCTAACAGAGCCTGCATGTCAAATTGGAATTCAGGCTCTTGTCCCACTGCAGGACGAAGTCCCACTGACGTGAGAGTAAAGGTAGCCTCAGGGGCCACTCTGGTTCTAAGGGCATCAGATTCTGCTCTTCAGCTCCCCCACTGGCCGCTTCTGGTAAAACTCTCCTGTCAGATTGAAGAGACCTGGCTCCTCTTTGTAACGGTTGCTCCTTGCTTTGGTGGAAATCTGTCATGGAGCTGTTAGGCACCATTTCTGAGCTCTTTTGGGCCGTTTCTTGTTCCTTAGCCAACAATCTGTTTAGTGCTTTATCCCTGTGGTGATCGTCCCGCTCAGCTGCCTTGGAGCTCTTTCGAGTCCCTGCAGCTCTATCCCTTGGCTTGGGACTTGCAGAGGAGGTTGAAATATTTGGGGCTGCAGGGCTGAGAGAGCGTGATGGCCTGCGAACCATCTCCTCCACTCTCCTGTTCGCGCGGCTAGCGTGTTGGATGGAATCCACCATGTTAATGGTCCCTGGTGCTCAAGCTTGCCCAGGAATTATTGCCTGTGGCTCTAAGGACATGGAGAAAACTCCCCCAGACCAGTTACCCTGGAGAAGATCCAGCCGTTAATCGTGATCTTTATTTACAGCTGGTCTTTGGCCCCATTTAAAGTGCTGCCGCAGTAATTGCAGACTTCTGAGGCGGCCGTTTGAAGCCGCCAAAAGCCCTCCCAAGCCAAACATGGGGAATGGTGTGGATGTTTAGTCTAACACACCTCCCTGAAATACCTCACAATCGATGCAGATCGGCCCTCAGCTGATCCGTTGTCAGATAGTCTGGGCCGAAGCCCCGACCAATCTTTCATTCCATTTTGACAGATGCCTAAGTAGTAGACTGGACCAGTTACCCAGGAAATAGCATACAGGATTTTTTTTGAGTGATTTAGGCCTAATTTTCTATAGATTTGAGATTTTGTAGGAGCAAAAAAATACACGTTGTCTAGCTAGCTGACTGAATCAATTTCTGGGGCACCCTTAGCCACAGGGGAGTGTCCTCAAAGACCTGACAGACTCAGTCCAATCAGCAAGCAGCGACTGATAACCCATTCCTGATAACCCAATCTCCACCACAATGGAGAACAATGACATTTAATCATTATTAACTAATGTTCCACTTATTTCAGAGGTCTACCCTAAGGATAAATCTGGATTCAGTATACAGTATTATCAATACCCTTTTTGATACTTGTAGACCTACATCTGTAAGCTTGTATGTAAACTACCTTTTAACTCTTTAATTAAAAAAACCAAATATCATAATTCCATCTATAGATGAAACTTAAAATATGGGATGGGGACAAAAGTAAACAGCATTTTGAGAAATCATAGAGAATGAGATGTCTTGGATCAGGAGATCTCAAATTCCTTATTATATACATACATAGAAACCTGAGATAAAACATGAAAAAACAGTTTTATTTCTTAATTATTATTCCATCAAATAAAAAAAAACTAATGTTAACTCTAAAAAAACTAAAGTCAACACAGAATATAGTATCTTATATCTGACATATCCATCTTAAGATATGTTTGCATTGTTTTAGAAAGGTTCAATGAAGATTCTTCTTGCTCCAGAACTTCCCTTTCTGTTTTCTGAATATATTCACTTAATTCCATTATTATTTGCTTATGATATAGTGATATAGTCGTACAATAAGATTTTTTTTCAATCAACAAAATACTTTATTTTCAGAATAATAATAGCACAATCACTACGAGCTGGACAAAAACTCATTTATTAAATATCTTCAGCAGGGGGCAGCATGACAACATTTCAAATACCCTGCCTGTAATTTTTCTCCCTTCTGACATAAGTTTAAAAAAATTAAAGCACTGCATTTAATTCAGAATTTTTCAAGATTTGTAATGTTGTTTATCTTATGCAATTATATTTTATTCCCTTATTATCTTATTATCTCACATGTGCCTAAAATATCGAAAAATATTCAGCCCTATTTTTTAAACGGTTTCTTGATACAGTAAAACAAAACATTTTGTTCCTCTGATGTTTTTATGTTTATAATTTTATGAAATGTCACCTATTTAAAACCAATCTTCTGATGAGCAGCCACTTACAATCAATCTAGTAACTAAATAAAAAGGAAGTACACAGAACCTGGGGGAGAAAAGGCAAGATAGCAAACCTATTTGTAAACCTATTTTTAAGTTTCTCACTTTCCTTAATATTAACCAAAAGTAAATTCCCAGAACAGTAAGAACAAAGAATTACTGCACATCAATTTCCTTTATATGTTTATAGTTCATATAAAAATTAAATAATAACATTTTAAATAG
Source organism: Ophiophagus hannah (assembly GCA_000516915.1). Lineage (NCBI taxonomy): Eukaryota > Metazoa > Chordata > Lepidosauria > Squamata > Elapidae > Ophiophagus > Ophiophagus hannah. Next base: position 101,800 of record AZIM01000183.1, on the reverse strand, counting down.
ATAATAGTAAATTTCAGACTAGCTCCTTTTTAGATTTCATGAGGGAGAAGTACATTTGGATTTGCAAGATTTTGTTTCTATGTTTTATAATAGAAGATTGTACAATTCAACAGGTTCCTGATCTGCTGTACCTTGAAGCCTCACATCTACTGGTAGTGACTGGGCTATCATTTTAGAAACTCAATTATTTGGAATCCTGTACTTCATAGGCAATAATTAATACCAGAAAGTGTTATGGTCATTCCTTCTACTTAATTCACATGCAGAATGGGTAAAAGTTCCTAGAATTTGAGAGAAACAGATTCCTTTGCCAAACTGGATAGAGATGCCAAGTAATAAAAAATATAGAGAAATTATTGTTTAGCAGAGCAATTATAGGGTAAGTATTAAACCTATTATGGGTCTTCACAGCAATACTGAAACTTGGTATAAATTTGAGCCTCAGATTACTTATAGTAGAATTCACCACATGTGATACAGAGGGAAAATATAGACTAAATGTTGAACAATATAAATATTGTATGAATAGCAAAAACAGCTATATAATTTGAAAAAGAGGTAATAAATGTAGCTCAGATTTTCCCAATTTAGCATCTGTCTGATTAGATTTTCGTCTGCTTTTCATTTAGGAATTCAGTGTGCCACCACCAATTCTGAGAGATAAGTTAGGCTGGGAGAATATGAGTGGCTCCAAGTTATTCAGTGAGCTTCTATGACTGACTATGCCAAGTTACCCAGTGAGATTCTATGCTCAGGATTACAACCTGGGTTTTCCCACACCTAGTTTAACCATTCTACCAATGAGAAGGAAGACTGGTCTAAGTCTGAAAGTGTTTTCTTAAGACAAATTTTATTTGATTTGATTAGAGTAATAATTTCTAATTCCAAGTAATAGTCAAGTAGAGATAACAAATAGCAAATTATAATGCTTACCTTTAATCTTTTGTCATTTGAAAATGCTGAATTTATATATTTCTAAAGATTATACATGAAATATGTACTGTTCCTGCCACGTCCCTTGGTTATCATATAATTTTTGCCTGTCATTACTGATTATATATACCATTGTCTGATATTTGAGGTAGCCCAGGTAAAGAAACAGATGTCACAAAGTCTTTGTTTTATTACTGAGGTATAAGAGAAACTTCGAAGCCTGACAAAAAATTTCTGTCCTCGCTCTCTTATACCAAAAAGAAATAAGGACTGCACAACCTTGAGTTTTTTCCTCACCCCTTTCTCTCTTTTAGGATTAAGCTGGTGTTCAGTTATTAATATCTTTTTCAAGGCACCTCCATTTTCCATTACATTCAGAAATATTTTCATTTTTCTCTAATATGAGTTAGAACGGCTAGCAAAAATAGTATAGCTGAAAATTCAACAGTTTTACCAGCTGGGTTGTATAATTTACAACCAAATAATTTTTTTCCGTATAAATAGTGCTCTTTATAGTAGTATGTTTTTAAAGAACTCAATTCTAAAAATATTCACTCCTCCTTTCAAGTTACTGTTCTGGAGTCTCACTGAAGCTATTATACTTGTGTCTAAATAATTACTGAAAGCACAAGAATATTCATCCTGTAAATAATAATAAAAAAAAGAGTTTCTTGGCCACTGGAGACTATATTACATCAGCACTTTCCTGGGAAACTTTAGCAAAACATCTACTGTACACAAGATGTAAAATAAAATCTGCACTTGCGTGGCTAAGAATATATGAACATTTACATTACTTTGTCTGCTTCAAAACATGTTATTCCAGAGACAAAAGCTATTTACAACTGGGGATCTTCTTCCTTGATTTGTTATATCTATAAAATGCAGACAGTAATATCATATTTAGTTAGATAACTACAGCTTGTTTCTTCCAATCTCTATTTCAGTTTTAGGACATAAGGGTAGCATCTAATCAAACATTTTCTTCTCAATAGTATCCAAGTAGTATCTTGGAAAGTTTATAAGCCAGGCATGAAGACAACATTCTTTCCCAATTTGAATTGAAAGACAACTTGCTTCCAAGGATAGATCCTCCAGGAAACTGAATACATAGGTCAACTGAAGAGCAAATACCTTAAAATAATGAAATAATATCTCTTTCCCATCCACTTGTTTGTTTCAGTAAAAGGAAATCTATACAAGCAATTGAAAGTATTTTTTCTTCAGGATGAGCTCAATTCCTGTGACTTCATGGATACCAGGTCATATTTTTGGCAACAGTACAGAAACAGATTGACATTGTATTCTCCTGAGGATTTTTTGGAATTTTCTGGTGATTTCCCCATCCAAGGACAAATGAGAAGTACCACTGCTTTTTTTATCAGTCAAAATCAGCAACATGCTGTCCCCCGGCTAGGCAATATACTTATTGGTACAAGTTGAAAAGCTTGGAAACATCAAAAGGACTTCCAGGAAAATGAAGGAATTCCATACAAGCTACCATGGTAAACTTATTCCAGAGGTGGGCATCACCACGGAAAAGATTTTTTCCTAGAATGCATCAAAATGCCTCATATGGTCAGGGAATGTGAGGAACAGCTCTAATAAAACATCCAAAAGGACAGAAAATTACACAACAAAGACAATACAGATTGGCTTTAAAGATGAATTAGAATACTGAACTGGTTAAAATCCAGTATATCTAGTGGAATATTGGCATAAGATCACAGCTCATGATTATTCTGTCCATGGTTATTTACTTCCCCCAGTGGATTAGTACAATGTACACTATTTGGGACTGCCCTTGAAGAACATCTGGAGACTGCAGATTTAGATTGGCACTCTGGGATCTACTGTCTTATATCCATCCTTACTAGCAAGAAGGATTTGATTAAAAATAGTAAAATGATGGGAATTCTGATGCAAGAGATTATGTAGTATTAAGAGGTTTTGATTTTAACAAAGAGCTCAGGAACAAAACAGACATAAACTAAGGATTTCAGAAAGTTTAATAACTTCAATTTTCAATTTTAATAACTGCAAAATAGAAAGTACAATGGAAATAAAACTTTAAAGACAAAGTTGTCATAGCCACTAAGAAATATCTAAGGAAGCCAGTGTGTTAAATAGGCAACTTACAAAGAAGATGAAACTAAAAAAAGGATGCTTATTGGAAATGGAAGAAAAGCTAATGATCAAAAAATGTTGGAATAGGTCAGGAGGATAAAAAGTAAGGCAGGAAATAAGCTAAGGCTAGAAGGAAGCAAAATCTAGCAATAAACATTTATTCAAATATTTCAATGGCAAAAGGAAGACAAAGGAGATGGTGAATATTCTGATTACTCCCCAAATACAGAAATCTTTATAGAACCAAGAGCAAGGAGGAGAATGTAAGTCCTATTTTACCTCTCTTTACATCCAGAAGAAATTGTGATTTTAGTAGCAAAAATTGGCAGCAAACATAACAGGGATGGGTGCAGGTCAGTATGAATGTGGTAAAAGATCTTCTAGTTGAAATTGAATGCCACCAAGTACACAGGCCCTGGGGAAATATACTTTAAAATACTGAAAACATTGGCTAAAGAATTGTTGGGACTACTGTCATCTAGGAATTCTGGAGAACTGGGGAGGTGTCAGAAAATCCAAGAACAAAAAATACAACACTCTTCCATCCCTGTTTTCAAGAAATTAAAAAAAAAATTCCATCATTATCCGTGAGTCTAACATGAATACATGAAAAGGTGTTAGAGTAGGTAACAAAGATGCCAGATAATTTTTTTTGCAGATATGCTGTTTGCTAAGGTATTGTCAAACATAGGACTTATTAGACAAATCATGTCTCCTTCTTTGTCAAGATGGACAAGAGGAATGAATATAACGAACCTTAATTTCAATAAAACTTTTGAGAAGATTTCATATGGCATTCTTACTGACAAGCTGTTTAGATATATAGTTTAGATGACATTACAGTATGGTGAGTTTACAACTATAAGTAACCAATGGAACCCCATGGAGATTTTTCAGGTCCAGTATTATTCATTGTCTTTATTAATGATTTGGACAATGGGACTGATGAGAGAATTATAAAATTTATCAATGACACAAAATTCTAGTGAACATGCACGATGACAAATGCAACTAAATCTAATGTGGGTAATGGAACATGAGACAATGGTGTCAGCCAGCTTCTACAAGGCATACTAGAGTTTTGAAGTGTATTAAAAGTAACACCATAAGCCTTTTTGCCTGAGAGACTCTATTTGGAATATCATGTGTGATTCAGGGTATTGGTAGGACTCAGTGAAATACAACAAAAATAATAGAGAGGTATAAGGACATGCTGAATACTCTGGAGCTTGTTCATTTTGAGAAAAAAGACTGAGCAAAATCATGGAATCAATGTTCAAATGCAAGAAAGCATACCACAGATGGCAAATAATTATTTTCCACTAAAAATAGGATTAGAAATAATGGAGCTAAATAGATTTTGCCTTGATCATATAATTTATACAAAAGTTTGTGGGTTCTCCATACCTAAAGGTTTTTTTTTTTTTGAAGAGGCTGGATAGCCAATCTCTAAGATGATTTTTCTGCAAAACACAACTAGATGTTTCTTCATGCTAGATGCTCTAACTCTACAGTTCTATGGTGAATTCTATGATTCTATGTCTTTCCTCTTCCTCCCTAGATGACTATATCATAATGGAAGTTATTTGATAATTATTATAAAAATACATCTCAGCTATCAACAGTACTATTCAACAGTACTATTTGAATCAACAGTACTATTTGAAACAACGAATTCCATAAGTCAGTGTGTAAAACAGCAGTCTTCATGAATTATAGCCAATTATTTCTAGACAATCATTCTAATATTCAAAGAGAGTACAAAAATGTCTAATCCCTTCTGTGAAGGATGTCAGCTAAAATAAATTTGATTTTTAATTTTCAGATTCTTACTGAATCATAACAGAGATATCTATGCATAAGTATGCACATTTCTGCAAACATTCTAAAAAATAGCCTGTTTTTTTAAAAAAGAGACTTGTCTTTGCACATAGTCCTAGATCTTAAAAAAAACAATATTCAGTACATTTATTTATGGCACTTGTTAGCCAGGGATCACCGAGGTGGCTGGCTGCCTGTGAAAGGAATTTTTTCAGGCGGTGTTATCTTTACCCGCAGGATGTCTCCTTTCTTGTCCCTACGCAGTTTATTCGCTCACAGGAATTGAGCCGCCGAGCTGCCGACCACAGCAGTGCACAGGCACAGTGTGAGCCACCACGGCCCCCTATATTCAGGACAGTACTGTATTTTTTTTAAGAGGATTGTACTGAATACAGACTGACTGTATTCAATACAGTACAGGTAAGGAGTGGGAAAATTGCTGAGTGGCAATTTATTCTTTCTAACCTCACATCTCTTAAAGTTTAAAAGAAAAAGGCCGAGTTGAGTACCAAGGCACACATACATGCAATTCCTGGGTCCAAGGTCCATACTGAGTTCAGAAGGCAAACAAATCATGTTGGGTTATAATGGGAATCAGAAAAATAACAGCTATTTTAACAACTAATAATAGATTATGAGTTCCTACATTCCACTACATGTCTAAATATATATTATTTCAATTTAATTTCCACTATTTATTGAAAGATATAGAAAGTTTTTTTTAAAAAAAAAAGTTTAGCCCAGGAGCAAAATTTTGTTGAAGTACTACTAAAGCTAAGATTAATAAAAAAGGAAAAGAAAAATACATGTTTCAGAGTAAAACTGATGCTGAAGTAATCAAAGGAGTCAACTTCAAAAGATTTTATTTTCTATGAGGAATATCAGATTTTTTTTTTAAAAAATGACAGCTACTTTCATGATACAGTAAGCAAGAAATAACAGGTGCTAACGTTCTGTGTTCTTCACCATGTTTACTTGTCTTAATATTCTTGATACAATAGAGCTCCAATTAAAATATTTCACACGTAGGTAGGATTAATTATGTCCTCTAGAATTTTAAAAGCTAGGTAGGACTTTCTCTCACATATTTCTTCCATCTTTAAACTATGTTACTTTGGAAGTGATGCTTATATTTATTGCAGCATATTAAACAAACAAACAAACAAATAATCATCATAGATACTGCGCAACCTTAAATCACATCGCTACAGCCACATTTGGTACTAATTTCTTTGAGCCAAGACATCCAAGTAATCCCCACTACTGTCTGTTTTTCCAGTTAAGTTTGCTGTCTATGATCTAGTCTTAATGCAAAAATGCAGCCACTAAAAATACACCAAGCTGGAGAGTTGCCTAACTTTATCTATGTATTCTAGAAGCAATGAAAAAACAATTTTCAAATTTCAAGGAAAGGGCAGATATTTCAATTCTTTTGTGTGTGTGTGTGTGTGTGTGTGTGTGTGTGTGTGCACACACACACACACATACACACACACACACGACACACAGAATTTAACTTTTCTTTAAATGAAACATATGTAAAGGCAATGCCTTCTGTACACCTTTTATTTTGTACGACCCATTTGTATATATACTTGTCTTCGTACACATACTACGAAAGAAGATAACTAGAAATACTATTTTTTTGCCTGGCTTTGATAAAATCAGGGCTAGGGTCCGTGATCTATTTTACCTGCCTTTCTTCCCATTCCCTTTTTAGATTTTTTAAGGAAACTTGATTTTAGACACTGAGTTGTCCAAAGGAGCACAAAACACCAAGTTACTATTTAACCATGAGCAGATACAAACAGACATAAGTCTGACCTAACAGAAAGAGATGACTTGCACAGATAAAATGACAGAACTTTGAAGGAATAATATAAAAGAATACAATGAGGAATGGGGATAGATGAATGAAAGGAATGGATTTGAAATGAAACACTGGACCTTAAATTACAAAAGAGAACACTCTTGAAATGGGAAAGATGATGACAACTGGCCTCACAGAGCAAATCAGCCTCATTTGTTCCTCTCTTCCTCAGCACCCCTTCTCATCTGATCCTTCATCTGAGAGATCAATAAGTTCCAACAAATAATGAGAACATCAGCAGGCAGAAAGAAGGATGTTCCATGTTAGAAATATCTTTAAAGATAATGCTCAACTTTCAACTTTCTCTTCTCTTAAAATTAGGGTGTATGCTGCTGATTGTTTGTTCTCACCAAGGGCGACAGAAACATGGGAGAAAAAAGAAAACATGGGGAAAGGATTGATTGGGATATGTAAGCAGAGTAGGAATATGCAAGCAGAGTAGTTTTGAGAAATAGACATTATAGCAAAATGGAGTACATAAAAATAGTACTGTGTGTAGATCCGGATTCCCCAAAGTGGTCAATATTGGTCTCCAAGAGTTGACTGGACTATCCATGACTGGTATTATTATTCATAATATCAATAGTTAAAGTAGCATTTACTAAATTATTTTCATACAATAAAATTTGTGGGTTGATAAACAATCTGTTCATAAAGAGGATGATGAGCTGAAGAATTTAGAGTCCCTATTGCTAAAGATGCTAAATTTTATAAATATTTAGTAAGCCTTAAGTAAAAAAAAAATCCTAAAAAGCTAAGCCTGATAAATTTACTAATCTTATGTACACAGCTTACGTGAAAATATAAAAGAACGTACCTAGGATGGCCATTCCAAGAGGCAGGGGAATGAATGATGATGAGCTATGTATGTATCATGTGATCAAACAAAAGATAGTGTTGTGAATATCCTAGAGCTAGATTTTGCAGAGCTATCCAAACAATTAGAGGGTGTCTGAATTATGTTTCCCAGATGAATTCCTATGGTGTTTTGGGACCAAAATCAGGTAGAAACATCATTAAGCTTCCTCAAACCTACACCTAGAGATATCCCAGGAGGGCAGAGCCAACTTAAGAGCTCAGGCTGATAAATGTAGGAAGTCCAGAAAAGCATTCCTGGGTGAAGAATCAGTGGATAGCAATGGGACCCACAAAACTGGTGAGAAGAAAGAATGACAGTAGCATTATCACATATTACAACATACATTAAAAAAAATCCTCGTACCTGTAAAGTAAGCTATTATTGATAAGTATTTAATAGTTAAAGAAGCCTACAATTCAAACAGCTTCAAGCCTTCACTGTTCATAAAATCTTGTGAAAGTAGGTTTTTTCCCAGTGTAAAAGTATGCATTTCATGTTTCTCAAGTTATGTAGAAAAAATGCATGGGCAAATCAGAAGAGAAGCAAAAGGCACTGGGAACCAGAGAAAGAAAAATTTTGGGAAGTGAAAATATACAGCATTCAATGTACATGCCTGAGGTATTCAATGCAACAATATACAAGTTCAGACTAAAGAGTAGTGGTTCCAATTTTTGCCTACCTAGTTCATAAATGTTTCAGGATTTGTATTACCAAATGATAGGAATTTTGCACAGAGCAAAATAGTTGGGGTCTGTATATACCTGTGTAACAGTAACACCTATTGCAAGTGACTCAGTTAACCATTTGTTAATTGTTAAACTCAGAAAGAGTGAATTAGAGACTTACACAAACTTTTAGTGCAATGAAAGGTAAAATCAGACTAACAGCTACTGCAAAATAAAATCCTAGCAATTCTGGCAAAAAAATTTGAACCAGGAGAGTGTTGGCTATTCTGGCTTGCCTCAAGGAATGAAAAAGAAAAGTGCCAAAATGTCTAACACCAGCTGCTTTCCCCTCCTGTCATTAAAAAGTAGGCCATACACAAATGTCTAAATAAGAAAAGTTTATTTCATGAATATAAATATTCCTGCAAAGTCCAGGAGTGATTTTAAGGACAAATCTTGAAACATCATGAATACTACCTTAATTTAATAGTCTTTTTTCCCCAGTTTTTCAATTCCTGTTTATTTTCCTCATGACATTAATATGTTTTAATATATTAGCCCCATAAAATATGATATTGAATGGACTTAAATCGGCATTCACCAATTTAATAAATATATAAAGCAAAGAAGATAAATAGTTTGAGGCTAATTAATATA
>AZIM01000183.1:73276-89696 GCA_000516915.1 Ophiophagus hannah | reverse complement strand
ATATATATATATATATGCTGAAAAGTTGTTCCACGGCTGACAGATTTGATTTGTTTAATTTATTAACAACATCCTAAAGCTTTGGATCCTGTTGCCAAAGCATACCATATATGTATAAATATTTATGTCAGGAAGAAAATAACTACTGATTGGTGCAACATACTTATGTTTCATCGTATTTATTTTATTTCTCTATAACTAGGGTCAATGAGAACTCCACCGGTATTTCAAAGTGCTTTCAGGAGCTTATATGCACATTAACTTCAGTTGATGTTTCACCATTGATTTCATCCTAAAATAAAATCTTGAATAATGGGTCATGCAAATATTCTCTGATTGTCAAAATAATTTACAATATTTTATCCTCCCTTTTCTCCTGCCAGTAGCACAATAATTCAAGTAGGATCATATCTTCTAACTATTGCCAAGGAATCATTTCTAACCAATTCCCATGTTTGAATTGTTAATACCAAAGATAGTAAAGGCTTAATTTTTAAAAACAAAAATAGGCTCTAGTTTCTTAAACTCAACATCTGAATAAGAGTTACTACAACTATTCTTGCCAGTTAACTATATCCATATCTATATCTTCTACTTGATTTTCATCATACAGAAAAAATAATTAAAATATTTAACTTAATTTTAATTAAATCAGTAAATTATTGAGAAAGATCAAAAGAAAAAGCTGTACGTGAAATTTTTATTGTACATAGAACAGTTCTAAGCATTATTTTTTAGAGATAAACGTCCCTTAGATCAATAGGCTTATTCTAGATAAACTTAGGATCAGCCAATAAAAACCTGCTAGTAAGAAATGAGTTTCTTTTTAAAGGATTGCTTCTATGGTATTCTACTATTCCAAGATTAACAAGCTTTTCCCTTTTCAACACCCCCAGGCAAAATTAGAAAATGAGTACCCATACCAGTACTTTCTTTATATGATAGAAACCCTATTATGCAAGCACCAGTTTTCTATGTTCTTTGTAACACTGTTAAGTCACTTTTATAGCCCCAGGTAACTCTGCCACACTAAACAGCACACCCATTAATCCAAACTTCCAATTATGAAAATCTTTTGAATGATCTCCCTGTGGCTATTTGAATACACGAAGTTGTCCTGTACTTGTTTTGATGAGGTGAGAGTAGGGGAGATTTCTATTCTCTCAATATTTTCACAGATTCTTTGTGAAAGTGAGCAAAACAATCACATTAATGTATATGAAAGAATTATTGTTCACTAGAATCCACAGTATGAAACTTTGGCACTTATTATACCTGGGAGCAAAAGAACAGAGGAGTTATTAAATTACTATGTGGTAAAGACAACATAGACATTAAAATTTTTAAACACTATTTGGTTAGAATCTTATATATGATGAATTTAAAAGTTAGGTTGCTTCCCAAAGATGAGAATAAAACCCTCTTCCAAATACACTTTTAAATTCCAACTGTCAAATAAATTCCCTTATCACAATTGTTCTAACAATTAATGGGTACGGGACTACACTGATGATATTAGGGAAAACTCAAGATCATAATTAAAATTTATTAGATCTGGGCTGCACTTCCTATACTCATTTACCACTAATTAAACCCTGTTGAATCTAGTGAGACTTACCTTTGAGTTGACACAATTAGGACCATAATGTTAAAATGCTTTTCTTTTTTACAAAGGAAAAGTATATGGAATTATATCTTGGTTTAGCAATTTAAAAAAGATAATAAATGAACATATAAGAATTGAAGCTTAAATTTCATTTAGCAATATGGATTCCTATTAAACAATACAAAACTCATTATAAAATCAATATCAACTTAACCAGTGTGCCCAAGAGAAATAGCAAAAAGGTCATTCCGAGAAACTCAAACAATTTTCCTGCTGGAAGAGAAAGATTTTAATTACAGATATTATTAACCAGAACTGTCACTGACACTGTATTCTGTTATTCTTTTGTTTATCACAAATAAGTATAATTACTTTCAAATTATTAATTTTATCAGTATTATTAGAATAAGATATGTTATATTGATTTAAATATATATTAAAAATACCTAAAAAGTTTTCACCAAATGAATTGAACTAGCTTAATTGTTCATTGTTATTTATATATAGTTTCAGTATTAGTCTCCGTTCAGATAGCTTCATTTCGCTAGAAATTCTTTTCCTTGTTTTTTCCCCCATAAGATTTTCTCTGAACATTACATTATACCTATTTTTCTTCCTATACTTAAAATTAAAGTTAAGGGTTCTTCCTCTGAAACAGTAATAATTGGCATTTATTTGGACATATTTACTATTACTGAAAATGTCATTGGATAACTAACTTATACTAACATAGAACAAGTATAAAATATGAATTCAGAAAGAAAAAAATAGAGGGAGAAAGAGAGATATTTAAAGATTTTTTAAATGTATGCTTTTATATACTAGGATATGGAAGTGTGTAAATTTTTCAGACAACACAATGTAAAAAAATACAAGCAATGACACAAAAAGTTTTTAAAATATTTCATTATCTGAATACACAATTCTCTGTTTAAAGATGTGTTTTAGCATTTATATATCAAAGAAGTTTCATAGCCATTGCTGAGTAATATATGGTTTGTTCAATTACATAGCAATGCAGACAACAAAAGATATAACTATCTATTATAATAGATGTTTCTCAGAAAGTTTCTGAAACATTAAAGTTCTGTCTTAAATTGTTTATAATTTACTTCAAAAGATTTATTTATTTTCACACCTTCAATCAAGTGCTACTTTCCCAGAATAAAACAGGCTTGCTTTGTTCTAGTTTCTACAAATGTATCAACATTATATTCCGATTTATCTGAATAATGGTGAAACTGACATCTCTACAGGTCAAAGTTCATTTTCCTATCAGACCTTCAAGAATTTAATGATTCAAAAAGAAAAGAGATATTTTCAAATAACTGCATGATCCATGATCCTAATAAATAATAAATATTGTTATTTATTTCCTGTGCAATGACAAATACTACATATTAATCTTATTTTTTCCAGAGATATTTCAATTGGCAATTGCATCTTTTAATGTTTCTAATTAAAGACATATTTACAGCAAACTACAAAAATAGACAAGATGAATAACCAGCAATAAAAAGCTGTTACAGTCTGTCGGGGATTATTAATGGAAGAACACCCAATAAGGTATTGTTTAAAGAAAAATATTTACCTCAGCTATAAATAAATAATAGCAGCATTCCCTCACATGTGGGATAATAAATAACATTTAAGTATCCGACAAAAACAAAGAACTGATGGAGTGGAGAAAGTCACTTTTACCTGATAAGTGGTAGTGGCATCTGAGCTGGGATCAGAGCCTAGGCTTGTCAACTTCTCCTTTAGTTTGTGATGAGAGCCATGGCGGAGGCAGTAGATCACTCCAGAAGTCATAAGGACTCCCAAAATGCAAGCAATGGAGAGGAGTGTCAGTATGATAAATTTGGTGGTATCTTTCTCTTCCTGAGCATGGTGAGGCAAAAGTTCCAGCTTGTTTTTCTACATCGATATAAAAAAAGGAAGGGGAGGGAGAATTTATTTATTCATTGTCCACTTTTAACATTTTTAATCCTGCTAGAGAGACAATTCTTAATTGAATAAAGCTGTCATTTTTATTAAACAGATAAATTTGTAGTGTTTGCAATTATTTTTGTCAAAACAGACCTCAATTCTTTGGAATTGATTTCTATGAGATCCTTCCATGCATTCCATATTCACATACATACATACATACTACAGACACACATACACACGCACACATACAAGTAAGTTGAGTAAGTTTTGTTTTCTACTTATATATTTTGAAAAACACTAAATGGAGGCATTCTAAAAGAAGAACTATTAAGTTTGGAGACTGCAAATCCTATTTGTCTGTAGCCTTAAACAGTACAAAAACAAAATAAAAAGCACTAAAATAAATGTAAATAGTCAAATTAACTGCCCCAAATAACTACCTTTTCTGCCTTTTAAATTAAAAAGATAACATCATTTTGATAACACTCACTGCATTGTTTATACCTTTTTTAAAAAACAGTTCAACTGTTGGATTGTACAAAATTGGTTTTAGAAAGGACCTATTCCAACAATAAGCTTCATCTATCTTATAGTCAGCTTTCCTCATGATACTTTTTATACAAGTGGGAAGTGGATTTCTTCTGTTTTACTTATCATTCCAAATATCTGTTCAAATAATTTCTCCAAAAAAAATTCTATTTGTTATTTTTCTTTATGGAGAATAATTTTCACATGGGAAAGCAAAATCCATCTCTTTCTTTTCCACCTTATTGTTCACAGAATGAAATAAAGTTTAGTCTTTCTCTTTTCTAAAGAAAAGGAGAGGGAAAGGGAAACGTTTCAAACGTAATTCAATGTTGCCTTTTAAATTATGCGCGAGTCTCTATGTGCGCGCGTAGCAACAAAAAGGAAGAAATACAAAAGTGATGCATTTTGTGCTCCATTCGCACAAAAGTTGTCCAATAATTTCCCCTCATTAGCTTCATTATAAGCTATATTAGCAACAATTAAAATCGCAACCTGACTATGAAAAGCCAGACACGGAAGATTGCAGGCGCGCTCATTTGGCCAGCGCTTCACATTTACCAGGGAAATGAATGGAAAAGCCCGCCCCTGCTTCAGCTCCAGCCGCTTTAAGATGCGAACAATTAGCCAAGTCCTCTTCACCGCCTCATTTCGTGGACTAACCACACGGATCTTTCCTCCCTCACTGCCAGGCCCGACCTATTCATTATCACGCCTATCTTCAGTAATTTTCTGCTCTGCATTCAGCTAGTCTACATTTAATTTCCTCCCGGAGAGCCACGTCCACAAGCGGCACTTGTATTAAGCCTCGAGCGGGCTTTTTTCTTCTTCTTCACTTACTTTCTCTTTCTCCCTTTTATTTCCTTCTTTTTTTCTCCTGCCTCTATCTTTGGGAAGCCGCCGAAGTAATTGGAGCCGCGTCTTGGCGGGCTTGCCATTAATTAGCCTTCTTCTTAGCCGCTAGTGACCCCGACTTAAAAGAAAGGAAGGCAGAAGCAGGTCCGACAGACTCTTCCGCGCCTTCTTGCGAAGAGCGAGGCTCGCCGGCGAGGAGGCAGCACTAGAGGCCAGAGGCGCGCTCTCTCGCCCGGCTTCTCAGGGAGGGGCGGCCATCGCTAGTCGCNNNGGCGGCCATCGCTAGCCGCTCGCGCCACTTTCACTGTCAAGCTAAATGAAGCCGAACCTAACTCCTCTCCTGCCGCCGCTCCAAAACGCTAGAGCAACCGGGAAGGACGTGCGTGCGCTCCCTCCTCCTCCTCCCGCCCCCTCGCCAACGGGAGGAGTGTCTTTCCAAATCTCCACCTGTCTCGTCCCTTTCTCCAGGCGCTGAAAGGAATGGGATAGGGACCCCGGAGCCGCCAAATCAGAACTGCCTCTCAAGAACAGGCGCTCGGCCGGGTGTCCTTAGGACCACTTTCATCCCGACGCCGAACTCCCTTTCGGTCGTGATTGCCGGGAAGAGAGCGGTTCAAAGGAAATACCTTCATTGTGGGTGTGTTGGGAAAGGGGAGGGTGTGGATACCTAGCCTCCGTTTGGCAGAGAAGGAAGTTAAGTTCCATCAGCCACTTCAGAGAACTGGAAGCGCCTCAACTGAAATAGGCTTACTTCGAAAACGCAGCCGGAAGCAACTCGGTTGAGAAAAGTCCCTCTCGACCATGACGGGCTCTGCCTCCAATGAAGGCAGAAAACGACCTGTCTCAAGATCCCGTGGACAACTTTGGTTCAGGCAGTCGAATTCCACGCCCGTTCCCTCTCTCCGCAAAGCGAAGTAATTGCAAAGAGGCACTGCCGAGCCGAGAACAGGGCTTCAGAGGATCCAATTCCTAATAAACGCATTATGTGCAGAGAAATGCATGCTACAAACTGCGAATCGCGTTTTCCTAGGAACCGACGAAACCCCGGCTGGCTGTGCAGCCGGTTGCGGAAGGAAAGGAGCAAGGTATACGGTTGCCCAAAAGTTCCTTCCCTGCCCAGCAACGTGGCAGTCAGTGTCCGTAGCAGTAACAAAGGAGGAAAGCCCAGCAAGTGGAGAAGCAGCCACGGTCCCGCTTTGAAAGCAAAGCAGCTCTCTGGCTAAGCCTTCGGTGCGGGCGCGTTTTCTAACAACGCTTGCAGTCTGCGCAGACTGCCATTCCGCTGCGAGGCAACTTTTCTTTCCCAACTGAAGCCAAGGGGGCTTCCGAGGCCGCTCTCCTCGATCTGGGCTGGGCGAGTATCCGAGAGAGGCGCGCTCTCTGGCTGCCCATTTCCCAGTGCCATCCAACGGCTCTCGAGGAAAAGGGTCTTTTCTTCAACTTCTCAAAGCTCTTCAAGCCAGATTCTCCCACTCGCCCGGCGTTTGCTTTTCTTGGAAAGAGAGGTTCACTGTTGTGGGTCAGCCTCCTCCGCCCGTAGCATTTGCTTTCTGGAGACAAGCAAGTCCTTGGGACTGCAGCCTAAAGACCTGGCCTTAGCTTTACCGTTAGCATTTCGCTGAATGGCCTCCAACCTTCTGGAAGTCGCCATTTCCGTTTAAATAGGAGCGTCCAAAAATTGGCCAGATTCGCCCCCTTTCTATCCTTCAGGCGGGGCGGTGCTGCGCAACGGATCCTTCCACTTTCCGGAGCGGCTGGACCAACTGCTTCGAAAGCATCCCAACGCTTCCCCGGCAGCAGTGCTGTGCACCCACAGCAAAGCGAAGGGAAAAGCCTTCCTATTCTTCTCCAGAATTTGATGCGTGGCCGGGTCTGTGGTAGATTTAGCTCTCATCAGCACCTACTACAGCGCAATTCGATTTGTGAATCCCAGCTCTGAAGAGAAGTCATCCTTGATATTCTATGGAGCCCGCCTCCCTTAAGTGCTGTTCAACAGTTGATATCTTAGATGGGGAGGAACTACGCGCGCCACTCCTATTTTGTCTCCACACTACCCTTTCTTTTTCTGTAGCGCGCGCACACCAACACACCAATGGCGGTTGCTAAGGGAACTTTGCGTTTGCATCTGATCCTCTCGTGAGGGTCTCTAAGATTCGGATCCTAAGCTCACACATCTTGGGGAAGATACTCACTGGCTCTGCAAGGCAGGCTCCTCAGCAGCCGGGTGTAAGATTACCTTGTAATTAGTTTTCCTTACTACTGGCTTTTTTAAGATTTCACACCAAGCACACAATAGTTAATGGAAACCCACCGAGTGCCACAAGCCTTTGTAACTAAGATGGCCTGCAAATCAAAGAGTTTCTAAGGACAGTTTCTAAGCGGTGTTACTCAGAAATAAGTTATTTGCACAGAATCAGATAAAACACCTTGCCCAAGAAAGCTCAGGAAATTGTTTTTTCTTTTATTCCCAGTCATGTGTATTTAGAATTGCAAGTTAAACATGCCTAGAATCAGACTGAGATTGATATATTCAGGAGATGCTAGCTTACTTCACTGGTAATAATCCATAAAATGTTGAGAGGGAATCTATGTGTGTGTGTGGGTAAATAGGATTATTTGAAATACTATGTCTTAAGTGGAAATATTCAAATAAATAATATACCTTCAAGGAAGAACTGAGTTTTAGTTTTAAATTTCACACATGATGGTCCCTCTCCCAGCTTCAATTTCCTATCTATGAAATGGGACCAATATCTGTATTTTACGAGGTGTTACAGGTGATGGAAATGCAGATTCTCCACACTTGTGCATAAATGAATGTCTGAAAAAATTCTAAGTGTTCTTAAATTTGGAGCTCTTTTTTCCTGAACTGGATGGGCTCTGCATTCACCTGAATGCAGGATGGATTTTGGCTTGAAGAACAATATCACCTCTATGAGAAATGTTTAGGCTTCGAGATTCTAATTAGGAATATCTTCATACTGATAGCAAGTTATTATGCAGGTACTGTGAAGAAAGAACACCTTTTTTTCATCTTCAGCAGCAGTATTTAAAACATACATATTCAAGTTTGCTACAGATTTAAGTTTGTTTTGTGATGGTCATTTGCATAACAAAATCCACCCCTCCAAATCCTTTGACCTGAATGGGTTTTCAGACTGCTTTACAAATTGGTTCTTGTTGAAAATGAAGATACTGGGTGCTATTTTAAACAGGCCCAGAGTGTTAAGCTCATCTCCTATGCCAAACCCAGTATATTACTTCAAAAAGAGAGAGGTGGAAGTGCTCTGCCTCACTTTTGCCTTTCAAATAAAAGCATTTTCCCTTCAAATTAACCAGCACTTTGAAGCAGCATCAGTGATGAAGTGACTGGGTTGAGGACAACTATTTAAGTTACACACAAAGAAAAGAAACTACCCTATTTTTTTATTTGAAAGTGGCAGAAATCTATTCAGGACTGAAATTTGGATGCAGATCAAATAAACATCTTTGTCAGAAAGGTCACCACAATTAAAAAAAACAGAATATAAGTGTAGTGTGCACAAAAGGATTTTCTATCATACTATCACCTACTTGTTCTATTTCTCTTGTGTATTCTTGTTTTTTTCAGCAGTTTGATTATTCTGAGATAGAATGATAAAAAGGCCAACTATAAAAGAAAGTTTATAAAAGCCAGTATGGTCTGGTAGGTAAGGCATCAAGTTAGAAGCCAGTTCTAGTCCCACCTTAGGTACAAAGTAGCTGGATGACTTTGGGCTAGTCACTCTCTCTCTCTCTCAGCCTAGCCTACCTCAAAGAGTTGTTGTAGGGAAAACAGGAGGAGAAGGATATATTAGATATGTTGACTATCTTGAATTATTTGTATGAATAATAAAGCAGGATTTTAAAAATTGAAAATAAAATGAATACCCAACATAAACAGAATTCTGTAGCCTCTGCTGTCTCTACTGACTCTGCATGTAACCCGAAATGAGTGCATGTTAGTTTTATAGTTGGTCAGAAACTAAAGCCAGCAGTTATATAGAAATGCCTGCAATTTATAGTCTTTATTTAAAAAGCTTAAACAACTTTCAGATTCCACCTTAACTCCCCCTCCACATTACTAGCCCAACCTTAACAAAAAATTAACATAAGGGAGTTCACAAAAAGCTTATAAATTTTTGCTAAACCAGTCTGTCCTTGATGAGCTAAACCAGTCTGTCCTTGATGAGCTAAACCAGTCTGTCCTTGATGAGCTAAACCAGTCTGTCCTTGATGAGCTAAACCAGTCTGTCCTTGATGAGCACTTGCTCTCTCAGAATTCCTGTCTTCCGTTCAATTGCATTCTATTTCTTTCCCCCATGAACTTAATGCCGTTTAGGTGAAAGATTCTAAACTATTCTTATACTGCTTCTGTTTAGTTTTGCCTGGATTAAAATACACATTTATCATTGCGGTAGGGGCTAGTTTTGACTTCTATAAGCCTAAGTATTTGGCAAGCTGAGTAATGTCATGTCATACAATAAGCCAGTTCAGTTATTAGGCAAGCTTTTAATGTCTATGGAATCTTTTTTTATTCTAGTGCAGATTGCAAACGAAACTTCTCTCAGACTACTTAATGGTGAAGTTCCTTTCCAGTCTATTAGCAGAAAAAATAATTCTGGATGAATGTTTGAGGTTCCTTCTCTGAAAACTGGAGTGGAAAGTATTCTAGGAAAAGTTGACCACCTATCACCCTTTCATTGCACTAAACACTTGAGACAAATTGGGGTAGCTCCAGAATCCCAGCCTTGGGACATTTGTACAATTTGTCATCTTTCCAACTAAGGAGAGGCTCAATTATTGAAGGACATTTACTGAAGCATCTTTAAAATTTCCAGGAAATTCAGCACTCTGAAAGATACTGGGACAAGCTTCAGACAGTATTAAGGATTGCCTGAAAGATCATCATCAACATTAAGGCAGTGTCTGAACAGTATCAGTATTTCATTCAATGGCTAAGCCATAGTTTAATAAATCTATTGTGGTAGATTACAAACCATAAATCATAAGCCACAATATCTCGATTCACACAAGCTAAACCCAAGCAAATTAAATTAAGGGTGATTTATAAAGATTGCAGATATTTCAAGAAATTCTCAAAAGTATGCAATATATATTAGACAACATATCAAACAATCATTTTACTAAAGTTAGGTTTGTGGAAATATGAATTCAGGACTACATAAAGGACGAATAATGTTCCAATTGAAGGAGTAGCACAAAAGCTAGTAAATTTGTAAAAAAGGGTTTTTTTAAAACTGGAAAATGGGTGGGATTTGAATTTTAACCAAAATTCATTCTATAATATTCTTTACCCTCACCTGGTCAGATCAAGGTGCAAATGAATGAAAATTTGAATGAAAATCAAAGGTCATTGACAAAAGAGATTTGAAACAAATTTTGTCTTGGGATAAAAGAATCCAAGAAAATCCAAAAGCAAACTAGATGACATTTGGAGGCAGTTTTAACTATGAAGGTGAAGGTTCTTTCTCCGAGCTTGTGGGTTGATTTCTGAATGGTTTGTTACCAGCTAAGTAACTTCTTCAGCGGAATTTAGGGGATGTTGGTGTCAGTGGTCTTCTGAGTGTGTCAAGTGAGGGTCTTGTGATGGGTCAGGTGTGAGTCATCAGTGAGATTCTTGTGACAGGGAAGTTACATCAGATCAGGGTCATTGGGAGGTGAACTGATAGCGGTGGTGGGGGAGTTGTGTTGGGTTTCTGGAGGTTGGTCTTTGGTTGGCTGTGTAGTTGATTTGGATTGTAGGGACTTTGTAAGCTGGTTGTAGGTCAATATGTCTATTGGTGGAATTGCTTGTGGAGTACTAGGCATTGATGAACTCATGAGCGTGGCGGGTGATAGCATGGCTGATGATTTTTATGTTGCTTCAATTGAACTCGTGCTGTTTGATGTCGGTGTGGGTAGAGATTAAAGATTTGGGATCATGTTGTTTGACTGTCAGCTGGTATTCATGGATCCTGGTTTTTAATTCACATGATGTTTGTCCCATGTAGAACTGGTTGCAATGGTTACAGTTAATTTTGTAGATTACATTGTTGTTTTCATCATTCTGTAGCTTGTCTTTGGTTCTGGATAATTCCTGTGAGTGTGGCTGTGGGTTTTTTGGGCTATTTCTATTCCTACAGGTTGGAGGATTCTGGCTGTCATTTCCGATACTTTTTTTGTGTATGGTGGGGTTACTTTTTGCGTGGTGATTGGCTGTGTGGTGTGTTGTAGTTTGGATGCTGTTTGTCAGAATATGAAGTTTTTTGGATAGCCTTTATGGAGAAAGACATCAAGCAGATGTTCTGCTTTTCTTAGTGTTCTGATGCTGCAGTGTGCCCTGGCCCTTCTGAAGAGGGTTTGGACATAGCTTATTTTGCATACAGTGGGGTAGTTGCCTGTGAAACTGAGAATCTGGTCAGTGTGTGTGGGTTTGTGGTAGATGTGGGTTTCCAGTTCTCCATTATCTAGTCTCTTTATGTTGATGTCGAGGAATGGGATCATGTGAATTTGTTCCCAAGGAATATATTATTGAGTAGGTGATGTGTTTCTTCAATTTGGGAGCATCTGATGATGAATAAGTTGCCATTGATATAGCGTGTCCAGATTTTTGGTTTTAACAATTTTAACTGTCCTAGAAATGATTCTCTGCAGATGATATAACTTAGAATACTATTCTTTGTTTCCCCACTCTACTGTTGGGAAAAAATACTTATAAGAGACATTATTGTGAGTCCCATAACTATGAGCCTCCTATGTGAAATGCGTGTTTTTAAATAGCAAGAAAAAGAAGAGTGAGAGGAAAGCTGGTTTTCTGAAAGCCTGGCCTCCAAGCCAAGATCAGTATCCATCTCAAAGTCTCCTGTTTTAACATAAAAGAAGTGCGGGGGGAGAGAGAGAGAGAGAGAGAGAGCATTCTTTCAAAACCCAGGCAATGCTAATAATATTAAGCAATCTCTCCTCTCTTCCGAATTCAACCATCAAGTTTAGCCTAGAACCAGTCTAGGACTAATCAGTTCTCATTTGAAATTGGGTGAAGCAAAAGAGCAAAAATATTTTTAAAATATTTTTGTATGAATTTTACATGTTTAGATTATTCACATTTAGAGAAATGAGAGGCTGAAAGCTGAGATAACAAGAGTAGGGGAGCAGATAGTTGGATAGCAGGGGGAACCAAGTGATCTTTCTACATATTAATTTTAAAAAGTATGCTACTTTGATAATCAGTAACATTAATAAAACAAGAATATAATCCCACAAAACCTCACCAAAAAAAACATACTTCCCACCACAGTGCCACAACATCCCAACTATATATTTAATGTTGAACTTTAATAGCTCAGCATTAAAGCAATCATGACTCCTTAATGACCTTTAGCACAACTTATGTTTGCAAAACCTGCAGCCATTTGATGAAGACAGTGGGATCTCTAACAAATGCTGATTTAAAAGCCCTGATATTCCAATAAAAAAGCAGCTGTATTATAAACACCTGACCACTATGCAATGTAAGAACTACAAAACCTGTTCAAAACCCAAAGTCACTGTCTTGTTAATCAGAAAATTATTTCATATTGCATCAGAAAGCAATTTTGCAATACAGCACAACATCTGAATGCAGTCCTTTCACCATCCATCAGTGATCTTCTCCCTACAAGACTGAGTTCCATAAAACAAGTCAAAAGCAAGGCAAAGCTAATATGGCCAAATGCAGTAGTATATAGGGATACTCAGATGCTTTCTCAAAGAGTTCTTCTTCAAAAATATAGGGTAGGGTAGAGTACAGAACGGTAGGGTAGGGAGAATAGAATAGAATAGAATAATTCTTTATTGGCCAAGGGTGATTTGCCTTAGTTCTTAAAACTAATAATTTAAGGGGAATTTTCTTTGGAAAGGACTACTTGAGTGACAATCCAGGACACATTCCAAATCATTTGTTATTTGCAAACTGTGCAAACATATTCCCATGTGGAAAAGTTAGAGAACCTGTGATTAACACAACTCTGGATCAAAATAGATACTATCCTAGGAAAGTAATACTGTATAATGTAGATACTATCTTACAGTGTTATGATAATCTTAAAAGCATTTTTCATTTTTGTCCTTATAAATGGGTTGGCTCTTTTAACAAACAAACTTTATTAATGGAATTGCTATTCAGCCAAAGAGGAAAAACTGAAAGCCTGCAAACTTTAAAAGCTATTGCTGACTAAAGTAAGGAGCACACTTGGTTAGTAGGTATTACCGGCAGATTTTATATTTGTGAAGAAAAATATGTGCCTTCTTTTTCTTTTCAATAACAAGTTAGCATTAGAATTTAGTTGTGTATACTATGCTGAAGCTTTTTTCATATTTTAAAAGTTTTTAATTAATCATATATTACAACAGCTTTAAACACAAACAACATAAACTTGAGATTTCAGTATGCAGAGGTATACAACTTTAAGATTTTGATTTTAAAATATGAATTTTAAAATCATATAAACTTAATTCTATTTTTAATTGAGAATACACTCTAGAACCTAATAAATGGGAGAAGTCAGGCAGAAATAATCATGTATTAATTCTCTACATTACAAAATCTTTTCAGAAGCTATTATCAGAGCAAGAGGCATTGTGGTTGAGATTCAGGGTGGGAGAAATCCTTTGTGCTACTGAAAGCTATTGTTCCTCTGTACTGATGAAATTGTACTTGCAAATCTGCCATTCAAGGAGGCCAAAAAAAGGAGAGGGGGAAGAGTCCAAAGTGGAAGAAAAAGAGTGACGATAAAATAATTATTTCTAACAATAAACTTGAATTAATATACATTTGGCCTTTTCTTTCCAATATATTGCAAACTAACATTTAAATCCAAGAGAAATTATCTATAAATACTAACCTGAAAAGTGCAAGTGTGCTACATTTTTCAGAATGATTCCACTGAAATCAGTAGACCCTGTTTTGAGGTAATTAATTTATTGGGAGCACATTCTTGATTAAACTAAACTAAAATACATACCTAAAGTTTAAATTAACAATGACCTTTAAGTAGAATAGAGAAGACAAAAATTTGTCCTTAGAATAAAAAGGTGCAAATTAACTGTATCTCATTAGGAAGGGCATACACTGAAGTCTTCTTTACACTAAATTAGGATTTTTATGGCTTTGGACCTTATACTTTACAATGATACTCATTAGCATTTCATTATTTAATACTTTGATGGAATTAAGAGCATGTCCCAAAAACTTTGTAAAAGTTCTTATCAGATTAAATGAACTGATAACTAGTAAATGTGTGATGCAATATTATTGAACACAGGTACAAGGCCTGATGGTAACAAACAGTATTTAGATGTAACAATGTTCTTTTTTATTAACTACCAGATTCCTCACTAGAATAAGATCTTTCTCTTTAATGTTTGAGTCTCATAAGAGATTCTTCAAAATTGGAAGAGGTTTTGATCCAAGGAGGGAAACAACATCCTCATAGTTCTCTGTCCTTCAACAACATTTTGGATGTTGATCCAAAATAATTTTTGGCAGATGTCAGTTCATTATCTGGAACAAGGTCAAATGAACGCTTTCATGAAGACTGAAAATGGAGACAGCTGCAGTCAAAGAAGAAAGTACTTTTCCTTCTACTATGAGACTCTAGGTTGGAAAGATTAGACAAAATTGACATATACAAAAAGCAGATGGATTTCTGGGAACTCCAGTTTATTCAAATCACTGAGAAAGGTCATGCCACGACCACAGATCTATTCATCTAAAGCGGCACAATGATCCTTCCTCAACCTTCAACCCCACAAAGAACTGGGGAAGAAGGTACTTTATATATTTAAGAAGGATTAATATTTATCAACAAAAAGAGAACTTATTAGATTCAACAATTTTTCAAAGATGCCATCATGGCACTTTTTTTAAAAGAAAGAAAGTAATATGTTGCTTTCTCATTAAAAAGAGAAGTCAAAGTAAAACAGAATGCAGCTACAGTTTTTTATTACCCCCATTTTTCAGGGTACTTAATTTTGTTACATTAGGACATTCTAAAATATTAAAAGCATCCAAAAGGTTACAAGAAAGTTGGGGCAGGCTATATGTTTATATATAAAATTAGAAGCTGTTATTTATTTTCCTAGCCATCTCTTGTATCAAGCAGAAAAAGAAAAAGGAATAAATGTTTGGTATGTGAAAAAAGGGTTAATTTTTAAGACTTGAATTTCATTTGATACTTAATAAATTTCAACAGGATCAGATCTGTTGAAATATTAGCATTTTCTTCTTGATTGTTTAGTTTACTCACAACTACTTAATTGTTTAAAGAAAAACATTTTTCAGGATATATTTTGTGTGCTTTATGTGTTAATACATACATTTTACACATCCATACTAATCTGAATACTATCATGTTTTCATTGTTTCCTATCATCCTTTTAGTATCCTGATGCTTCACAATATGTATTGCACACACACTATTTCCATTAATAAAATTCCATTAAAATATACATGTTTTGCATTAGGAGATGACAGAAATCCTGAACTTAACTCCACACCACCCCTGCCAATAAGCAAAGCAACATAAATGAAAATTAAGGGAACAGATTGTGAGTTGGTGACTACTGATATGGAATCAGACATACAAACAAGAACAATGCACTTGTTCATCAGCAGAGAAGAATTTCTGGGAGAACTGTGTATGAAAAAGCTTATGCCAAACTTTGTTTTCTACCTTGCAAGTCCATTTCCTACCCAAGCTCAGTAATGATTGAGGGGAAACATCACTTTGCACATCTTCTCAATTTTCTGTGTGTTGCTATGCGAGGAGCACAAAGTACTGTACATCTTAGGGAAAAACTGCCACTTCTAGAATCCATGGAGTAATTCTGAAGCCCATAATGGAGCAATGCAGTCAAGGATAAAGGAGATCTGGAAATCCTGAGAGATTTGTAAAATACTAGAGAAGCCAGCAAAGGCTTCTTTCAATAATCTTTGGAAAAGGCCACCTTAGGGGTGGCAAGGTACACCCTTGGGTGAAAGGAACAGACCTCTTAAAGCTGAACCCCTCACCCCACCTCCAGTGACTACCATCCTGGGGAATTATATTTTTTCCCCCAAGGGCAATTTATTTTTTCCCAATCACCTCCCCCCTTCACACTCCGAGAAAGAGGGGGAAAACTCAAAGGAAGGGCTGGGAAATCCCGCCTGGCGCTGAGGCGTCCTGGGTATCCAGAGCTAGTGGAAGATGAGGCGAGGGCGGCGGGAAAGGGCGCGAGTTTTCGGCGGCGAAAGGACTTTCATCGAGCCAGGAGGGGGTTTTGGGGGGACGGAAGCATCAAACTATCAGTCCGGCCAGGCCGAGCCGAGCCGCTTCCTCCACAGCCCCGGGTCCTAATTGGTTGGCGTGACCAGAACTCTGGGCAGGAGACTTTCCCTTCAAGGCGCTCGCTGGAGGGACGGAGCTGCCGGAGGCGCCGCAGAGACGGTCCCTTACCTGCCGCCGT
>AZIM01000183.1:45919-59495 GCA_000516915.1 Ophiophagus hannah | reverse complement strand
CAATAACATGACCACCAAGCCATGTCCACACAGTCACATGATCACCAAGCCATGCCCACCACCTAAGCCACGCCCACAGAACTGGCTGTTAAAAATTTGAATCCCACCCCTGATAATTTGGCCTACTGAATGCCAAATTGAAGTAGGACAAGACTCTCCTAGAGGTGAGAGCATGAGATGGTAATAAGTGGAAGCAGCCATTCAATCATCTGCTTGGGGAAAACAGGAAGGTATTGGCAAAGGAGGAGGGTAACAAAGAGGATACATCATGACTGAGCAGTTTATCATCCTGTATACAGGCTGATCTTGGAGCAAATGGGAAGAGGCTAAAAAAGTGACAGACAATGGGGAATAGTGGAGTGAGAAGACCTGGAGATTCTGGGAGAGAACTTAGATGCTGTCAGGCAGTACTCAAAGGCTGGGGAAAAGTTGAAGGCAATAGAAGAAATATTGTGGGGAGGGAAATATTACAGGAGAAAGGGCCAGCTATAGAATAGTAAGTCTACAAATGGACTAAAGGTCCAAATAAATTTAAAATAAGATTTTGAAATTAATTATAAAGAATCCTTTCTGGGGGAAAATGATTTTTGAAAAAATAATATAAGATTTAAAAAATCTTATTTAAAGATTAAAGGTGAAGGATATTTACTTTTATAAAATGAAGCAAAGTATTTTAATAGTGAACATAGTGAACGATATTTTGGAGCCAGAAATTAATTTTAATAGTGTCTGTTACTATATAGACAATTATTAAAAATGTTATAGAAGAGGAACATATTCTATTGGACAAACTAAAGGCTGACATGGAAAACAATATTATACTAAGTATTCAAAAGAAACCAAGGGATGTTAAAGTTTTGAAGAATTTTTGGAGAAGGGTAAAGAAAAAATGAAGAGTTCAAGTTTTATGACATAATTTGAAGGAACTAAAGATTAAGATTATTAAAAGTAAAAGCAAAGAATATATATTTGGTATATATGATCAAGATTGTTTTCTCTTGTAACCTTTAATGGATGTTTGCAGATCAACACTGAAATGATGAGGCTTTAAGGATTTATTTATAGATAAGAGGTGACATAGAAGAAGCAATCATTTGTTGTATTTTATGAGGAGGTGATAAATTAGTAAAATTATTTACATTTGATGTGATGAAGGGGGTATCATTTTCTTATTTTTCTATTTTTATTTCTTTTAGGCACTTTCTACAATTATTTTATCCTTCTATTTTTCCAGTTTGTATTAATTTTACTGCTATAATTATAATATTTAATAATAGATTATAAAATAAAATTATTATAAAAAACAAAAGGAATAGTTGGAGATGCTCCTGGACTTTAACTTTAATGTTCCTGCTGGGACACCAGATGGAAAGTCTGGCCACAGCATTTGCTAAACTTGACTGGTATATCATTTGAAAATGTTCACCCCATGGTAGTTGCTCTATAGTGGACTCCCTGTGGAAACCATCCAGAAAGTACAACTAGTGCAAAATGTGGTAACCTCTTCTTTTTAGGACAACTCAGTACTCTTGTATTATACCAACTCTATAGGAAGTGCATCAATTGCTGGTTTATTCAAGTGCAATTCAAAATGCTGGTTATAAGCTTTATAAACTTATGTGGCTTATGATCCCTTGATGATCTGTAAGGCAGCTTATTCCAAATAAAGTCTTCATGTCCAACATGTGCTTATGGAGACTGGACTTTTTTGATATTTTTGAGGAACTGCTAAAACATTATAAAATACACTTTTACAGGCTTCATCAGGTTGCTGTCAGAAGATATGTAATGACTCAATAATCCAATACAGGAAAATCAAAGATCTACTTCACTTTTACCACAATTTATAATTATATGATATATGTATATTGATTATAATGATCCACTAGGCCAGAAAGAAGTATGCCTGATCTTTTTTGAGAAATCAAAGAATAATAGGCAGAGCAAAATGTTGCTTTGAGCTGCACGTCTCAGCATTCCTAATGTATCAGACAACCCTCTTTCTCAATTCTTAAAAGTGGAGTCAGGTGTATAGAAAAGTCCATTTGAAACAATCAGAAAGCTTGCATTTGACAAATGCAAAAAGTCAGAAACTACACAATACACACAGAGACCAAGTATGCATCAGTGTCACGTTTCTATAGCTGACAATCAGTTGCTACTTGCTACTAGGTACATTGATCCACAGGCGGAGAAAATGTGAATGGATAGAAAAGTGGTTATATTTCCTCTTTTCCATCCCCCACTGGCCTCAGTTCTTCTACTCTTCTATCTATGGCTATGCAGCATTGGATTACCTTCTTAGCTAGACTGTACTGTTGGACTAACATACAGTACCCCACTTCATTAGATAGACTATCTTTAAATTAGTTGATTAAACCGATTAATTTCAGGTGATATCTCTAGCATAAAGTTGGAACTCAGTTACGTACACTCTGACTTTGTGTTTATCTTGGTTCAATCTGGAAATTTCATAGCTAATTATTGCTCTTCTGGCAGATAATCAAAGGCAAATCTCAGTTTAAGAATAAAATTAGCATAATTTTCCAGGACAGGGTCATAGTTATCTATAATTGGAACAACTTTCTTGACAGGTCAGTTTACCATGTCAAGTATAAATACCATCCAAGTATAATCTATGAGATATTAAGTCTGTCTCACTCACACACGCACACGCACACACACACACACACACAAACACACACACTGAAGTAACATAGCTGTGGAACTAAATAGTTTAGCAAGTGGTAGATCTATACTATCTACGTGTAATGTACCAGATTTCTTGAATCAGTTGATCAATTTGGGCATCTACCTAGTTTTGATGCAGATTTACCATTATACCAAATAAAGATTTTTTTAAATTATTGTTCAGTAATAAGAGGATTAGCTGCCATCTAGGCTTCAAAACTTAAAGCATATTTGCTTTCCTAAAACAGGAATAATAGCTCACCAACACTAACATCAATTTTTTTTAATAGTAACTTGAACTGGACATGGTCAATGCCAAAGAACAAGTCCTCCAGAGCTCTGTTCAATAAGATTTATTATTTGTTACTGTATCAGAATTCTGGTCAAATCCTGATTAAAGAAAGAATGCTAATGAATATAATATTTTCAAATGAAAAAAATCTCTATACAGTACTGACAAATTAAGATGTCAAGATTCTGGTTATTTTTCTTATGCTTTTTCAGTGTGAAAGGGAAGAGAGTTGTGCCTTTTCCAAAGTCTGAACCCCTGGATTGTTTCAGAAAGAGCTTTTGGACTTATCAATATGAGAACCAGCTTTTAGAAAGATAATAATCAGAGCTTTCAATGTTTTTGCACCTAGTGGCCTCTGTTGGCTGCTGATCCCAGAGTGTACCTTGGTACATAGGAACTTCAGGAGATGAGGCCACAGCAATTACATCTGGAGTAGACAGATAGAGAATATAACTGAACACTCTTAAGAATTTATGCTCAACTCTACTCAGTGGTGATAGAAGCAGTGAAGTACTTATTTGCCCTTATTGGGATGTCATTCAGTGGTGCCCCCTATTGGAGAATGACGAGGTTGCTGCAAGTGGTTTGAATAACATTTTGCTTACAAAATTGCTTACTTGTTGTATCCTAAACTCCAAAATGGGTGGGATCTAACAAAGGAACTGGAGCAAAAGCCTTATAGTTAATTCACTTTGGGGGGAGGGGGTGTCTGAGGAATGAGATATGTCTAGCTTATCAAAGAGAAAGATTAGCGTGGGCATGATAACTGTCTTCCATTAGTCAAGGGGCTGTCACAGAAAAGTGGGAATCAAAACATCAGAGGGCAGGAGAAAAAGTAATGGGTGGAAACTTGTTAAACAGAGGTCCAACCTAGAAGTAAGGAAAAAATTTTCTGACAGTGAGAACAGTTATTCAATATTGATGCAGTATTAATGCAATATCGGGTTTTCAATTCAATTGTATAGAATGTGAAGGATGTATGTTTGTGTTTTATTTTTGTAGTTATAATGTACACTGAAGATGGCATTTAATTTTGTTGTATGCAGTGCAATGACAATAAAGTAAACTAAAGCTAAACTAAGCTAAAACAGTTACTCAGTGGAATAGCTGACCTCCTAGAGTTGCGTCACTGGAGGTTTTCAAAAATATATTGAACAACCATTTGACTGGGATGGCATAAAGCCTCCTGCCTTGAGCAGGGGGCTTGACTAGACAACCTCTGAAGTCCTATGATTCCAGCCATATGATTGTATAATCATAGGATGGATAGGAAATTTCACTGCAAGAGGAATGACTTATAAGCTAGATCCATGCCACTTTGGGATTTTTGGCCAGCTAGGTATAGCTGCATGACTGTAGATGAAGGATATCAATGCTTATTTTAGATAAGGATGCAATAGCAATAACATTTAGACCTACATATTGTTTCACAGTGCTTTTACATCCCTCTCTAAGTGGTTTTCAGAGTCAGCATACTGTTCCCAACAGTCTGGATCCTCACCAATGATGCTAACAACAAATCTGAATGAGATATTGGTGAAGGGTCCCCTAGTGAAAAAATTCCTTCCCTGGATTAAACAATATTCTATATATTCTTCGTACCTGTCCCTAATCTCTTAAGAAGGTCAGAAGATGTTGCTATGAACGAATATATTGGTCATAGCAGTTGTCATTAAAACTGGCCATTGGAATGGAGGGATGTTACTGTTAAATATTTTAGCAGTTTTTTTAATTATTGTACTTAGGCTGTATTGTTATTTTATCTGCTTGGATTCATTATATAATGTGTGGTATAGAAATAATTGTAATAATTACATCTATTAGTCTAAAAGCGTCATCTTTTGCATGACAATGTCTTTCTTATTTCAGTACATAGAACTCGCTTTCATTCGGATCAATTCTGATATTTCATGAGCTTGTTTTCATTCAGATAATTTTTAATATCTTATTCTTTAGAATCTAAAGTTCATGTCCCAGTAAAACCTCAATCATATGGAAAACAATTCACATATTTTTTAAAATGGTTTTTCCATTAAAGATTTTTAATTAGTAATAAATTGAGCAACCGGGTCTCATGTATCTGCCATTAGTTTGAGATGCTAAAGTGTGAGTTCAAGTTTAGCATAAACTTCATATACTTTAGTATAACTTCCTATAAAAAGAAACAACAACCATACATGGGCAGCAAATTAAATATATTAATCTAGCAGACATTGCATTTTCCTCCTAAGTTATAGATTTTCATTCTAGCTATTCAAATTCTATGTGTATATACAATAAAATCTTGCTTTGGAGAACCATTTGGTTGTGCATGCTAAATAAAAGTTTACATCAATTGCTTCAATTTATATTGTTTGTGTAATTATGTAACCGATGTAAAGAACAACATTGCCATAATGGACTTAATAGATAAATTTTCAAATTAAAGGGTTTAGTCTATTAAATGGGGTAGTTCCAAACATAATTTTGTCTCATTTGGTAAATCAAATACTCTCTCTCCCTCCCTCCCTCCCTCNCCTCCCCCCTCCTCCCCTCTCTCTGTTTTTTTTATATATTAAAGTATTAGATATTATATTATTTTTGTTATTTATGATCATGTCATTTAGCATTCAAAATACAGTATATTAAGCAAAAACTTAGTTTTCTTTTGTGAATTTATCAAAGATTAAAAAGAATATTTCAAATGATGGCTGATATGCAGCATGAACCTATATATTTTCAATCAGTGCAGCTTAATCTTAAATAAGTATTCACAGAATTTTATGATTAAACTGCTATGCCCCATTTTTTCCGGAAGCTGAAGAGCAACATAAATAGTACCAAGGTCAAAATTATTGTGAACCATGAACCCTAAAATTACTACAACCTAGATTTCAAAATGTGTTACAATCACTGGATTGTATTTGGCATAAAATATGTCAATCTATATAGCTTTTGAAACATGTCAGTAGAGGGGCTACATTTGATCAAGAATCATTGTATGAAATTGTGGTTTTTAGCAGATGCTGTAAAACCACTACAAAAAGTATTGATATAAATCCAATAACTTGTCAAAGAGCTTTTGCATTAAGTCTTGACTTACCCTTTGGAAGCCTGAATTCAAATCCCAAAAGCTGTAATGAAGCAATTTTGGAGATGTTCCTTTATTACTTTTTTCCCCTCTGCACCTTTTGTGTGCAATGTGATCATGAATCTTGGCTTTCTGTTTTCATTCTGTACACAAATATCAGACTCTTGACCAAAACATTAACACTATGTACTAGCCTTTTAGGATTCTAACTTTTAATTGGTTAGACATGTAACATTTTTCATGTTTCATGTAACATAATTTGTTGTTGCTGTTGTTTCGGATGCAAGTTTATCCCGCTTCTTGACATCTATCAATCACAAGTCAGATGTATGATGCAGAGATTTGCCATTTCCTTTCACAAAGCAGCAGATTGGATGACACAGACACTTCTATTTTATGGTAATCACTCCTATCATTAATCTAGTTATACACTACAAAATCTATTTCTTTTTAACCTAAGGTCCATGGAACAGTTCCTGAGAGGGCAGACATGTCACTCTCCTTTTTGAAGAAAGGATTTGTCATCCTAAAAATGGCACACAAAGATGCTGATTTCAGAAATGCCATGGAGAGATTGACTTTAAAATTAGATGTCACCATCTTCTCAAAGCTAAATTACTTTTCCTATTCATGCTGGGGTGATATTAGAATCTAACATCTGTTCTGTGTATTTTTCCCTACCTCAAACTTGTAGTAACTGGAAGTAGAATGCAGAATAAGTAGATAAAGGAACGACCAGAAGAATCATTATCATAATAAGCTTGGATACAATAAATAACTATTTGTCTCTTTTACTGACTTCTGCAACATAAGGAACTGTCATTTTAAAGATAATTTGATCATTTCATATTTCATACAGAACAAGATTTCAAGAATGGAAAGGAGTTTGTAACAATGTTTATAGCACTGGAAAGATATTCATTGCTTCATTTCTGTTAATATAAAGTCTAGACACAATATGATATGATATATATTATATTATATTGTATTTTATATATTATATTATGTATATTGTATAATATTATAATAATATAATCAACAAGAACAGGTGAAACCATGAAATGGGGAAAGTCACAGAAAATGAAGAAGCTAAAGTGCTGAGGGACTTTAGAATTCAATAGACAGATACCTGCCACAAAACACCCCAGATTTAACAATTGTTGATAAGAAAGACAAAAAAAAAAGGATATTGGATGTGACAGAATAGAAGAGAAAGAACTGGAAAAGACAACAAAATACAAAAATCTGCAAATAGAAATAGAACAACTATGGCAAAAGAAAGCAAAGGTAAGAACCAATAGTAATAGGCATCTTGGGTGCAATCCAAAAACAACTGGAGCACCACTTGAACACTATTGGCATTGACAAATTCACCATCAGTCAATTGCAAAAGGCAGCTTTACTCTATATGTACACAAACACACACACACACACACAAAATATGTGTGTGTGTGTGTGCCTATAGGCCATATCAATATACAGGTTTTAACACGTATTACCAATAGAATTCTAAACAAACAATTTGAAATGAGAGTAGGGTAAAATAGAATAGTTATAGGATAAAATACAATAATTTAATACATAAATATGTAAAATAGAATAAAACAATATAAAATTATATTTCTGTATCACCCCTGCAATCTATCCACATATGTTGAGAACAGTTTACATTCTGTGATGATATCTGAAACACCATCAAACATCCACTTCTGCCTATCCCAAGTCCTTGGAAAAGACTCGATAGGCAGACGAAAATGCAATATTCCAATGTGAACATTTGATTGACTGTATGACAAATAACAACAACAACAACAATAATAATGCTGTTCAGAAATCGTAACATTTTAGACTTCTTATTTGCCATCTTGACAGATGGATAAGATTAATTATCAGTAAGTAATTATAACATAAATTATTTTTTAAAAATTAAGTTATGTTTAAGTTTATTTAAACAGTAATTATAAAATAAATTATTTTTAAAAAATTAAGTTATCATATTATTGTTAGTGAATTGTCAATCACCAATGAAGACTTCATCTTCAACATAATATCACCTTTATTCCTTTCTTTTAGAACTAATTCCTAGAAGTCTTGGTTATTGAAGGCACAAATTTGTTCCTCAGTTGTTTGATAAAGATTGATTTTCCCTCATCTCTCTGAGTTCCAAATTTCAAGGAATAAGACATTCAGTAAGAGGAAAATATAATTACATCATTTGGAGCAGAAGCATTACATCATATCAAAACTGGCTGTGTAGACAGGCATCCTGTAGGGAGGATGCAGTAACCTAGCAACTTTAGAGATGCGATTAACACTTCTTGACTCCTTTTCTCCCCCTTCTCATGTCTAAACTAGACATGCCATGCACTTACATGCATCCTTCTCCTGAGTTTTTATTTTTCTTTTAAAACAAGAAGTAACCTCTTGAGATTGTATGTCTGAGTGATGAAAAGTGGGGGCAGGGACTGGTTGTTTTTCTTCTCAGTTCCCTCTGCCCATTTTTTTTCCTTTTCAGTGACAGAATTATTGGTGGATGCAATTCTTAAGAAAATAAAAGCCAGGAGGGAGACGATATAAGCTCCTTGTTGTTCCTCTCCTCCATGTGCTGGCTTGGGCAGTGGTAATGATAGGAAAATGTATATTGTGTTTGCTGGGAAATCTTACAAGGAAATCTTTCATTTATGTAATCTTTTATAGTCTACCTCTTCTACTGAGAAGCCATCCCAAAAGTGTCTAACAAATTATCTGTCTGTCTGTCTGTCTGTCTGTCTGTCTGTCTGTCTGTCTATCATCTGTCATCCATCCACATTAAATTTATGTGCCCACAGGCAACTCTAGGCAGCTGACCATAATAAAAGCAAGATAAAACATTGAAGCATTAAAATAATACATATTAATATTAAAACTGATTAAAAAGGGAAGCGAGCAAGCAAGATGTACATGGCAAGGAGATGTTATCTTAGTCTGTTAGCCACCTCTAGAATAGCATGCCCCCATTGGGGCCCTAAGATAGTTGGCCTTTCAATCTCACTTTAAGGACATGATGTTCCAGAGGGAAGGGGCTATGGAGAAAAGGCTCTTTGCCTGGACCATGCCAGCTGGAATTCCTTGACTGACAGTATCTCAGCATGCTTTTTTGGCCAACATGGACAGGGCAGATCAAGCCCATCGAGATGAGATGGTTCCTCAGATATCCTGCACCCATGCCAAGAAAAGCTATAAAGGTGAGAACCAACACATCAAATTGTACCTGGTGGCACTTGCAGAACAATGTTGTAACATGGACCACTCTAGGGGCCTCAAGAACTTTCTGTGCAGCTGCGTTCTGTTCCAGCGGTAGCTTCCAAAGTATGGTGCATCCCCTAATATGGCACAGCAACATAACATGCGATACTAGATATAACATAAAAAGTTGCAATACTTAAAAAAAAAACAATCAATGAAAACCTGGTTATCTTCATTATTATGCCTATTGTCTGAAATGTTGTGGTTTCTGCTTCCCAGCTGCTTCTAGCTGGAAAAAAAGATAAATCACTAAGATTCTATCTATATATCTCAAATCCCATCCTCTGATGTATGGAAATAATACACTGCTCCCATTTATGTCTGGTGAAAAAACAGCTAAAATGCACATCATAAAATCAGACAGAACTATTTCTATATCTTTATTATTTTTTGTTCAGATTGATCGCTCAAGATAATTTGAAATATGTTAGAAATATCTGAACAAATTAACAGTGCCTAAGATGGATCACTTTTACAGGTATTCAGGTCCCAACCTATGAGTCTATTGTGGGATGAATTTGAATTGTGCAGCAAGCACACTTCTAATAGAAAAAAAGAATAGTTAGATGGATCAAGATTTTATATGGCAGAAATTATCAAGGTTTTTTTTTTCCCAGAGACTATAACTTGGATCTTCAGAAATGAAACTTCCCAGAAAGACTCTCTAAGGACATCCCTAAGTCATTTTATTATTAATAACCACTTGGCTCCCAACCCATTCTGTCAGGCAGGCAGCAGAGAAGTAGGCCTGTCCCCACTTGCATTTAACCATGGCACAGCCATATGCTTATAACCCTTAATATTGCCCTAAATTCATCTCCAAAACAAGACAGCTTTTTATTTTGTAGTTTGACAACATATATAGAAAATGGAAGATAGTGGCAATCACCCAGGAGCAGAAATAAAGTTAGAAAGACTAAAATGCACTAGGAACTTAAGGTGGCAAGTAAAGCTAAAAGCTTCAAAAAGTTTGGGGATTATTTCAGCAGGGAAAAAAGAAGAAAGAAAAAGAAAGGAATGGACCTGCTGAAGATGGTGGGATAGTAACAAATAATGGGATAAAATAGGATTTTTCAACTCCTATTTTGCTAAACAGAACAGTTAACAAATGAAGAGAGAGTAAACTGAAATTACTGTAAGTAAAGAAATAGTTAAGGAGTGTCTGGCTATGTCTCTGGGACCAGATCAGTTACATTTAAGAGTTTTAAAAGAATTTGTGAATGTTTTCTTCCAACCCTCTTTCAATAATATTGAGGAAATCACGGAGGATGGTGTTGTGCCAGACATTGTAGAAAGGCAAATGTTCTTACCTTCAAGAGGGGGGAAAAGAGGGCTCAGGTAACTACAAATCAGTCAGCTGGACATTAGTATCAAATTCTGAAACAAACTCAGTTTTTGAACATTTAGGTAAGAATACAGGATTTACCAAGAAGAAGACATGCTGAATAAGTCACAAATGCAGGACCACAGCTCGTATTTCTTACTGTCTTACAAGGACAAACAAAAGGCAAATACAATATAAACTAAAACATCATTTGGAATGTTTTGGATAAAGCCATATGGATGGCCTTCCTCCACTTCAGCACGCTAATTATACTGTTGAGATATGGTCAGTTAATATAAACAATGTAGTTTATTGGGCCACTGATTAATTCTTCTCTGTCACTATTCAGGGTCAACTCAGCTTATAGTAAATGCTTTCTTACAAGGACACTTTAGACAGTTCTCAAGGGGTGGAGGATCTCATAAGTTTGTTAGTTAATGCAGATCACATGTGCACGGAGGGGTAATTTTAACTTTGATGTAGAAAATATGATTATTTTTGTAAAAGACATAAAGGTAGGGATGGTAAAGGAACAACATTGAGATTCAGAAACAACTTGGCAAGCTAGAGCAATCAAAAACAATAAGATGAATTTCAACAGGGCCCAATGCAGAACCTTAAATTTGGGAAGCAAGTTGGATGTGGGAAGAAATGTAAGCAAAGCAATCCAGAAAAGCCAAACAGTGTCCACAATAGTTCCTTACTTATTGCAGTGTCCTGGCTGGTAGATATTTCCCCCCAGATTAATAATGTGCTGACAAAGGAGAAACCCATTCTAGGTAGAAAACCAATTATGTTGTCTATAATGAATGTGGCACACTCACAAATCAAATCATACTATTATCATACTAACAAATCATACTACAAATCATACTAACCAAGAATGTCTGCAATAGAAACAGGTAAGGATAACAATAGCCATATCTCATTTTATGCCAACATTATTTTGTGCTTCCTCAAGAATAGTTGGAGAGCACTTTCTCCATCATGGACAAGATCCTTCAGATTCTAGGCCAGAGACCAACCCTCTAAGATTCTTTAAAATCATCCATAAATCACATTTTCCAGGCTTCTGCCCTGGCTAAAGTCAGTATTCATGACTCTACTATTAGAAAAGTCCCAGATGAAAATGGGATTCATGAAAAAGTAGCAAGATTGGGGAAAAATCAGCTGGATGATCTTGCAGATTTTATACAAATATTTTCTGGATACATGAGTCCAAAGTACAACTTTCAGGATACCTGAATATTATTAGATTTAGCAGAAGGTAAAAACTGTATTCCACAATAAGAATCCCACACTAATTCATTTGCTGCTTCAGTATCTGGATTTGCTATCACTGCAAGAAGCACCGGGTATCAGAAATTCTACAGGTGAATATCTGGCTGTTTATTCAACTGAAGTCAAAGTGCAAGTGTGTCATGCGGTGAGAAAATTATCTCAAACATACAAGCAAGTCTACAAGATGAAGACGAACAAATTCAGTCTTTTGTAATATCTAAGAAAATCTGGGCTTCACAGAAATATTGTCCATTTCATGCAAGGGCAAGCATGTGAAAACCTCTCAGATGTTATTGAGTTGAAACAGTCTGATATGGAGGAATGGAACCAAACTCCTATGGGGGGATATGAGAGGATGATAACCAATTATGGAAAATATGGTAGACTTCAGGGCAGTGATGGACCCAGAAACCCTTGAGTGTTGCCTTTTCCTCAAGTTATTACAAAATTGTAACGTATAATATGACAGCAAAAGAGCAAGTGTAGAGTAGTAGTTAAGATGCTATCCTTGGAAGATTCTAGTTCCTCCATTAGGCAACAGTTGGATGACCTTGGGCCAGTCACTCCTTCTCAGTTCCAACCAGTGTCAAGGTTTGTGACACGCCAGCACAAAAACAAAACTTATTACATCATGTATTCTTAACTCAGACACTGTGGTTTATATATTATGCTTTATGGTTAAAGCATATCAGCCCAACCAACTGTGGCTTATTCAATAAACCATCTTTCAACAAACCTTAACATAGTACAATGCAAGAACCAAGTCTCTTCTGCCTGTGGAATTTATTCCAAACAGAACAGTGGTAATTGTCAGCTGTGCATTCAGATGGATGAAAAAGCCTGATCCAAGGGTCAGAGGTGTGTGCACTTTTAAATCTATTGCAAGGATATCATTCTATTCCACTGCCCTGGAGTGAATTTACTCTCCTGTGATAAATTCTATTTTATACACAGAGTGTTCCATCTGTCTTCCAGCCAGGAACACAAGCTAACTAGCAGTAGCCGTATTAAGCTGCAAAGAGGTCTACTTGTTGCTGACCTTTGCATGTATCACAGCACTTGTTCCCCCTCAGGGTGTTGTTGGATAAAAAGTCATATAGTGGCTGGATCGCAAAGCAAGTTTATGATTATTTTCTCCTTTGTTTATACAGCTCAGGAGAAAAACAGAAGTCAAAGTAGTCAAAGGGAAATCTTATTTTATAGGGTGAAGATAAGGATCCTGGCTACAAAGCATGTTTTCCATGCTAAAGTATCTGTCACAGATGCAAAAAGGTGTTTAACATATCCCTGACACCAGGTTTTCAAATATAAAGACTTGGCACACACTGGAGTGAATAACTAGATGATTTGATGGTTTGCCCCATATAAGCTACCCAAGGAAGTTCAGAGGAAATGGAATTTTGGCTTATTAAGGGAAAAGCAATAAGGATAAAAGACTAGAAATCTTGTCTTTTGTGAATGGATTTCCCTCCTGAGGGACAAAGTATTTTTAGTGTTTTGGAGAGGAGGAAGAAAGCAACATATTTGAGGGAGCGCCTCTTGCCGGCATCATGCTCCAATCGCCCTGTACGCTCCCACAGGCAGGGCCTCCTTGGGGTACCGTTGGCCAGGCAATGTCGGCTGGCGGTGCCTA
>AZIM01000182.1:578368-591400 GCA_000516915.1 Ophiophagus hannah | reverse complement strand
CGGGGGGGCGGAGGGCTGCTGCGCCCTGCAGTCGGGCTGGCGGGAAAGGGTCGGGGCGGCGGCGGCGCTGAAAGAGAGGCGAGGCGCTGGCAGGAGATTCCCCGTTGATGCCCGCGCGCGACCAAGGGGATTCCTCGTTTGGAACGTTCCCCGGCAGGTTGAGGAGCGGAGGGGAGGAGGGGGGAGGTCTTGTGCCGAGGTGGTTCCCGCGCGCCGGCTGCATTGCATTCCGCTTCGGTCTTCTCTCCCTGGACAGGTGGGCGGAGGAAGCGAGCGAGCGCTGGTTTGTAATGGGCACAATTGTTTATGGGGTTTAGCGGGCGGGCGGGATGAGGTGGGGTGCCAGCCTACGGAGGAGAGAGAACCGAGGGCACGGGAAGTTTTCAGGGTAAGGTTTCAGGTGCGGCGAGGCTTTTTGGGGGGGTGGGGGGGCGAGGTGGTGTTTCCCGTGGCTTCCCCTGTCTTGGGAAGAACGACCGGGGGCATTATCGGGGCGCCCCCTCGGGAGGGGAATGGAAGACAGGAATGGAAGATGGGGGGA
Organism: Ophiophagus hannah; assembly: GCA_000516915.1. Lineage (NCBI taxonomy): Eukaryota > Metazoa > Chordata > Lepidosauria > Squamata > Elapidae > Ophiophagus > Ophiophagus hannah. The sequence continues at coordinate 590,859 of AZIM01000182.1, read as the reverse complement.
GGAATCAATACATGGGCAGAAAACGAATGGTCCCTTTTCCCTCTGGCTTCTATCGCGGGGCATTTGCTCAGGAGAGATGTGGAAGTGAAATTAGATGCTCTTCCTCTTGATTGGAGAGCAGGAAACAGCGTTTATTTACATAGGGTTGTCCTTAAAAAACCCGTAGCCTTGCAGTGGCAGTTCCCCTGCTGGGTTGTTGTTTTTCTTTCTTTCTTTCTTTTTTGATACGGGATTTCTTTCAAACCAAAATCCGGTCCGATGTGCTGGAGTGGAACTTGACGTTGGAACTTGTCCCGTCCCCCCGTCCCCCCCGCCAACCCCCGCGTTTTACTCGCTTGTCCTTTTCCCCTCTTTTCTTTTGAAACCTGACTTGCTTTTCTAGGAAAGCTGTGGTTGACCTTTTCGCTTTTAATGTTTCTGTGTGCAAATTACGGCAAACGTTGCGAGTTAATTCATAAGCATGTTAAAGGCAGATACGCGGAGAGGGGGAGGGAGAGGGGAAGGAAGGAAGGAAGGAAGGAAAAGATTGAAAGGGCTCTGTTTCCCTAGGAAGGAAACCTGTTTACGATATTGGGAGTGAAATCCTGCTGATTTTCATCTGGACCTAACTTTCTGGTAATTGGACACGAGTCACTTTTCTGGATTCTGATGCTTTAATTTTTTTTTTTCTGTGAAAAGAGATGTCAGCTGCGTGTTAATGGAGTCTTCTCTGGTTTAGATTTATATCTCATGATGTTATAATTGATAAAATAGTGCTCGGAACTAGATATTTTAACAGTTTAATGAAGAAGGCGTTTATGTTTTACATGTGGTTCTTGCTGATAGGGCGTGCCTATCACAACCACATTAAAAAAAAACTTGACACATCTTGTCAGGCAATATTCCATCATTTTTTTAATGCAGATCTTGATGCATAATTATATATATTTCACAGTATCACTGAGCATAAGTTTACCTCATTTCAGCCTCATGCTAAAATAAAGCCTGAATGAACTTGGTTTTAAAAAGTAAAGCCTGAAACATGCTGTTAAAATATTTTTTTAAAAAAACTTGAGGGCATTAAAATATCTAGAATGGAAAGAAAATTATTCCATTACTATTTATAAAATGTCTATCATAACATAAGCCTAACAATGTATTCTTTTATTGTACTTGGAGGAATTCTTGTGTTTACTGAGACTTACTTCCTTATTAAGCATTGCTTCTTGAAATTTATTGACAAGATGAGCTTTTAAAGGTTAAGATAATAATTTGAAATCTAATCTTGGTGTCTGAATAGTTTGAACTTTGGAGTATTTGGTGCTCTCCTGAGTGTGGTTGCTTGCAGGTGTTTCATACCCAACTAAGTAACATCATTAGTAGTTTGGACTCCCCCCCCCCCAGTTCTTAAGGACCAGTATCTCTTTTTAAAGTGATAACATGGAACATCCATTTCCTCTTTATTTGTCATGTTTTGAAATATTCTTTCTCACATTCTAAGAGTTTTCTCGCATCTCTCTCTCTCTGCTCTTTTCTGTTAGAGCTCTTTAGATGAATTTTCTTCCACATACATGAATACTCAGGGCAACTGTAAATAATGTCTTCATTGTGGAGTCTCAGAGGTGTTCTCTAAGCTTGGTTGTTTGCTTGCCAACTAGGTAGCATCATCACTGCTAGTGAGTGTTGATTTGTTCCCTGTTTATATACAGTAGCTTGTCCTTCCCTGCCACCAATCATCAGTAGATACATAAAGATGAATAAATTTTACACACCATTCAAAAGAAACCATACGCTAAGAAGGAAACAAAAAGACCAAAACACATTCTCTCCAGCAACCAACCCCCAGATAAATGGGAATTAACACTGGACAAACAGTACATTAAACAAGAAATGCCAAGGAGAAAGCCATACTCCCATGAACACTGGCATTGTATATAAATAGGGAGTACACCCCACACTCACTAGCATTGTGGGACTAGAATAAAATTCCAGTCCAAGAAATTCTTTTGATATCTCATACTCGAGTTTCACTTCTGGGGCAAAATGAATAATAATGTGAGTTTTGGAAACACATCACAAAATATGCCCTTGTCTATCTTGCTCCCTAGTTGCTCAGACAAAGAATTTTAGGAGGAGCCTCAAATGCAAATACACCTCAACATGTGGTTAGGAATTCAATTTTATTTATAAGCGAAGTCCTTTCTAAGCACAAAAATCATTTTAATGAGTGATATGATATCCTGGGTCCACATAATGCAGAGACCTTGGTGGAATTTCTTTTTAATGGAAGTGATTATGCAGCGATTTAATAGTTATCAATAACTTGGTTTCTTTAGCTTTTGCTTTATACCATACCAGAAAATCTTTGACCCATTGGGCCAATGGGGCCATTGTTTCACAAATATTTCCTTGCTAGATTCCTCAATTATTTCAACAACGGCAGAGGTTCTACTATATTATCTTCAGTGGAGAAGTTCTTTAAAAACCAGGGAAATATTCAGAGATGCATCTGCCTTAAAAATAGCCCATATTGAACTGTAAAGCACAGTCAACATCAGGAGTAGACCACAGGAAATGTTTTATAAAATTTGGCCAATTTCATTTCTGTAAGAGTCATGGTTGCATTCTATAAGTTAGCCAATTTGAGGTACCTTGGTTCAAAACTTCTTGTCCCATGAGGTACCATTTTGCTCAGTTAAAGATTAAACACAGAGCTTTAATATATAGCATGATAGATATCAGGCAAGAATACTATTATTGTAACTCTATACACAATTTCCCAGTGAATTTAATTGAAATTTAATTTTGTACACAACTCTGTTGCAGATAATGACCCACAAAATATAGTTTTAAAATGCCAGTCATATTACAAGTAATTAGTGGGTGGCTATTTTTTAAAGAGAAACACTCCCTCCCCAGCTTGTATTTTGAAAGTATTCTAGTTGTGGGGCCAAGTGCATTGGTTTCATTACTATTCTCACTGACAATACCCAGTAAACACCTGAGGACGAACTATGTACCCACTTCTCACATAATAGGATCCTGAATATGCTTGTTCAGATTAAGAACATTTTCAAAGTAACAAAGTATTTTGATCTCAATGCTAGGAAAATACAACATTTCTGCAATTAAAATGGTGTTTTAAGGCATTTCACCTTGATACTGAATCTCATATTACATTTTTGATCCATAGGCTTCTGGTATAAACTCATCATTAGAGAGGCACCTGTACTAAAATTAGTGTTAATTACTTGCAAGGAAGTGTGTCTAAATAAAAGATAACCTTGACATTATGACTAACATATTATTTGTTGTAGCTGTATTACTTCCAAACAACATATTTAATTAATCTGAATACCTGCTCAAACTCTGGGTTTATAAGTCAGAATGTGATATAGCAAATAAATATAATGTAATTACTTAAACTATCAAACTTTTAGCTTAGCTAAAATTTTACATTGCTTCATAAAATGTTCATGATTTGGAAAAGGATGATTGTTGAAATTACACATTAAAGTAATCTAGGTTTAAGATTGTTTTGGTCAATTTTTTGTTAACTGTATGAGAAAGATAGAAGTATGTTGAGCCCAAACTACGTATGACAGCTAAGGATTTTTTGAATGAAATACAATGGGATTAGAATGCAACTAATATATTTCACTAGACATTCTCAAAACTGTTTTTGAGCAGTAACTGCAAGTCCAGAAGGACTCCCAAGTTGCCCACTAATGAAAAGGCCCTATCCAAGACCACCAGTAGTAACATTCCAAACTCTGAGGGGTCCAACAGCAACATTAACTCAGTCATGTTAGGATAGAGCTGAGATCTGCATTGCTTCACCCAGACCCAAATAGCCTCCAGCTACTGGGTCTGTACATTGACAGATTCATCTGTGAGGCTCAGGGTTGTGGTGTAGAGCTAGGTATCATCAGTACACTGATAATACAGAATTCCACACTAGTGGATGATCTCATCCAGTGGTTTTATATAGACATTGAACAAGAGAGGGGAGAGTGTTGAGACTTGAAGCATTCCAAATAAGAGGCCATAGGCGTGATCTCTTCTCCCCTCACTACCAACGACTGAGGAAGAATGTGAATCACTGGAACACAGTGCCTCCCATTCCTAAGCCCTACAGGCAGGACAGAAGAATACTATGGTCAACAGTATTGAAAGCCACTCCAAAATCAAGAAACACTAGGAAGGATGCATTAATTAATGCATGCTGCTCTGCCAAAAGTCAACAGCGCTGTCTCTGTACTGAATCCTGGCCTGAAATCAGACTGAATTGGTCCAGATAATCTGTTTCCTCCAAGAACCTCTGAAACTGTCATCCAGCCAGCTTTCCTACAACCTTCCTCAAGAAGGGAAGAATGGAAACAATTGTTGAACAGGAAAGGGTCCAGTGATGACCTCTTGAAGAGGGGGTGTACCATTGCTTCCTTCAGGTCTGATAAGAACATCCCCTTTCTCAAAGAGGCTGAAACCACCACATGAACCCACTGTATGGTCATCTCCCAGATTGCTTTAATAACCCAGGAGAGCTGTCATCTAACAAACAGGTGGCTGAACTAACAAACAGAAAAACATTATCCAATTTCTTGGATACAACAGAATCAAATTCAGTCCAGATAGCATAACAAGATTGTCCCTTGGACTTGCCTAGTCGGAATCTAACTCTCAGAGATTTTGTCTGCCAAGTTGCAGGAATATTCCTTAGTGTGGCTTTGCAGATAATTCCATGCACTCCCTGCCCCCTGAACAGCTTACCTAAACAAGGCCATTGGACAGCTATCAGGAGATGCAACAGGGTGGAGGAATAGCAACTTTTCACTACCCTTATCACCACGATGTAGACTCCCACTTTTGTTTGTCAGATACTCTCTTTGACTTTCTCAAACAGTACTCAAAAATTACTTCTAGCATTTCATCTCCTGGAACTCCTCAGAAAACCAAGGTGGACCCTTGTATTGGTGTACAGAAAGAGACTGCATAGGAGCAGTCTGATCCAGAGTGTCAGTCACATGCCTATGCCAGGCTGAACCCAAGGTCTCAGCCAAACAGTCTGATAAAACCCCCAAGCTGTCACTGGGACCCAAAATGGTCCATCTGTTGCCTGGGGTGGGCCAATCTGTTAGGTCCTTTCAAATAACAGAAGTGGCAGATTATATATAGTAGTGATTAAGGCTACATTTTTTGTGCCTACTTAAATAAAAATAAATTCTACTTTTGAATACAAATATATCAGATTGCTGAATGTGATGGAAAGTTTGCCTGAAAAGGATTATCTTTACTTGAATGTAGTTATATATTTTGACAGTATTTCATCTATTCTGCTAACAACCAATAGGTTATGGGCTATTATCTGAAGAGAATAGGAAAAATGTACTGCATTAGTGACCTTATCCTATTACACAATACACTATAGAGAACAATATAAAGTAGCCCCTGGCATAGTTCAGAGTTCTGCTTGGAACTAAAGAGAATACAATATGTAAATGGACATATTTGAAAAGATCAAAAAATACTTCCTCCACATTCACAAATGGGAGGAAAAGCTAATAACTTACTGAGGTAAATGGGGAAAAAATCAGTAATTTCTCACACCCCCTGAAGCTAAATGTCTGTAGGTACATATTTGGTATGATTAAGCTGCCACTGACGCACATCTCTTTTTTATGTACAGAATTCCAAAAGCTAGTTGTTGTTTCTCATTGTCAAGAATTCCAGCTCTGCTTCCTTCTTCAGTACTTATCTCTTAAAATATTGTTGGATAGTGATTGCCTACACTACAGTGTAGTTTTTATATCTTGATTCATTGTCACAGAGAACCTTTGACTGCAAGAGCATTAGTCTTGATAATGTATTAATTTGATTTACATAAATGTGTTGACAAAGCTTTTGCCATTTCTTTTTCCTGATTTCCCCCCAGTCTAATATTATGACACTCCATGCTATTTCAAAAAGGTGAGATAATATTCAAAGAATAACTTTCTGTTTTATTTAGATTATACACCTGGAGAAAAAGATTTGCAAAATGAGCAGTTGTGTATTATTGTTTTTGTGACCTGACTGTAGCCAAGGGGTGGGTTTTTTTTTTTTTTTGCATTGAAACAAACCACTTTCAGTTCATCTTTTTTTCACATACAACCTTAATAAGTTTTAGGTGCCGTACATGAACATTATAACCTTTTCAACTTCGTGCTATTTGAGAAGCTTGGTATTAACAGCCCTAAGATATTTCCAAGTCAGCTGTACAAGCTGGAACAACTTGTGATATTGGTTTGATGCCATGCTGTAGTGTTCTAGTTGATTTCTAGTTGAAACTATGCATTACACTTATCCTGAAGCAAACAATATTATCAGTGAATGGCATTAATAGTTCTAAAGTTCTTGTAACTTCTGTCACAATTCAGTGAAGCTTATTCCTAGATAAAACTTAAATACATGATACAAGTCAGACTACCTACTCAGAAGAAAATATTCAGGTCAACTGGAATTGGAACTGACCTCAAGTAGATCCTGCAACTTTTTTTGAAGATTACTACAAGTCTCATTATTCCCACTGAGAGTAATAAGAACAATGTTTATCCTGGTTTGCAATATAGTAATACGAAATTTAGTTCCAATTACTTAAAATGTGACAAGGCTGCAGTAGAAGGCGTGTGAAATTCTGGCAATGGAAAACGATCATTATTTAGCTTAAAATGGAGCTTTGAGCTCTTTGAAGGAAAGATCAAACAAAGCACCATATCTAATGTGGCAGAAAAATGAAGTACTTTGCCTAGCTTTCCATGTGCTTTTGGTTCAGAGATATTTTTTTTTACATATCTTCCAGGAATTACTTATTTAATCTCAATATATATTCAGGTTTGTCTTTAAAGACAAACATTCAGTGATGTCCACTTGATTTATATCTTTCCTTAGAGGAAAGTAGATGTGTAGAGTTTACCATGTTATATTTTCACAACAATACCATGCCTTAGTAAGGGCTGAAAGACAGAGACTGCCCCAAGGTTTTATTTATTCCCCAAAGTAAAATTAGGAATGTGCTTTAATGTAATGGATAAAAAAGATTTGCCTGTATTATGAATCCTACTGAATTTAGAAAGATGATTTGGGAAGCTTCATTAAATTGGTCTAATATATTCTAAATCAAATTCTTTATTATTTATCAAAACATTTAAAAGCAACAGCATTTTTTTCCCATGTATTGAAGTGTACTTTATCTGTGCTGGAGTGCTCAAATAGGGTTGAAAAAGTAGAAACAATAATTCCTTGATTTTTATTTTGTTTCGGAAGGACAAGCAGTTGCTATGAGGCACTTATGAATTATTATTGCAATTTGTTACAGGTTATTTGCTATTTTATTGACTAATTCATAAGCATAATCTATATGCAATAAATGTTTTTCCCTTTTAAAAAATACCATTATTGTTTTGCTTAAGCCACTAAAAATAAAGATGTTAAGACCATTGTCAATTGTAATGTTTGATCTACTACATAACAGCCTAGCTGTTGGAAGTGAGGATATACTACAGTTTGTTGTAGTACAGCTTTGGTTTTATCTCTCTTTCTCTTTTATGGAGAGTCCTGATAATCTGTGTTTATAAGTAATTCATCACATGGAATGTGGATTATGTGTGAAATCTGGAATGTTTATGACAACTTGCTGAAATAGAAAATGCACAGCACTTCCTCCTTGTTGATTTATTTTGGTGCTGTTATGGCAATGTAGTAAGTTCTCTGCTATAGTGTTATTTATTTTGTATTTATTGTGGTGTTTCTTCAGCAAGGTATTTAGAAAGCAGCACAGGAAAGATATGAGCATAAGGAAGAAACAGCTGTAGAAAATTAGATATTGAGGAAGCATGCTGATTAGGGATCAGGTCAAACAAAATTGATTGAGGATTGTTAGAAAAAAGCAACAAATAAGGCAAATAAAAGAGCAGTTTAAGCTGAGCTGAATTCATAGGCTTTGGAACATTTGGGGCAAAATAGTAGATCTATTTTAAAAACCAATCTGGGTGAGAGCCAAGTGGAGATGTTGCTGTTTTTATAAAGAAGCGTGTAAATAGGGCAGTTAAAAACAAAAAGGCTGAGGAAGAAATTGCAGCAAACTTGACAGTGATATTTCTTTCTTTTTCCCCCCTCAAAAAACTTGTCTCACAAAATCGGCATCGTACAAGGAAAATGCTTACAAAATGTTTTATAGATGGCATCTCCCCCCCTCAAGATTAGCAAAGATGCACCCCAATATGAGTCCGAACTGCTGGAAATGCAAAAAAAAAGGAGGGAACATACTTCCACATGTGGTGGTCTTGTACAGAAGCACAAAGATACTGGCAGAGAATTAAAAAATGGCTGGAGGAAATGACAGAACAGATTGAATTCAAACCAGAGTTCTTCCTATTAGGGATCTTTAATAAACAATTTCCAAAAAAAGTGAAGTATACAATATTACATATATTGACGGCAGCTAGATTGGCTTTTGCACAATGTTGGAAACAATCTCATACTCCATCAGAGGAAATTATTCAAAAAATATCAAGTTGTGCAGAAATGGATAAATTAACTCTAGCACTAAAAGATAAAGAAACATCAATGTACCATGAGAGCTGGAACTGCTGGTATGAATGGTTAGATCAAAAATGGGCTACATAACATTGTAAAAGAGGATAAGCTATAATTGTGGTAATTANATATTTGCATTAAGGACTACTTGTAAATATGGCATAAAATAAGGATAGAAATAATGACCCACAAACCGTAGAGGATGAAACTGTTTAATCACTTTTTGACTTTTCTTTTACTTTTACTTTTTTCTCTTTTTCTCTCGTCTCTCTCTTACTTCTCCACTCTGTTTCTTTTTTCCTTTTCCACATTTGTATATGTGTTGTTTGTTTATTTTAATTGTAAAATTAATAGTTTGTTTTTTTAAAAAAAAAAACTTGTCTCAGGAATCTTAGTAGTAACTGTAGTATTTTCAAGGTTCCTGAATGGTGGAGAAAAAAAGAATGATAAAAAAAATTGTGCTTGGGTTGAGCCATTAACATTTAAACCATTAACATTTTATGTATTTATATGCATGTAATTTTGCGTAGAGTGCTGGATCTGGAATTTGCTGTACAAATCATTCATTTGTACTGTTTGTTTAAATTATCGCTATTCTAAGCTGTTTTGTGATTTTTATGCCATAATTATTGTGCATAGCTTGATAATGTGTGTACAGCAAAGCAATGCCGTTTATACCACTTTTGAAGATAGTAAGTAGCAGTAATGATTAACTGGCCATACCTTATCTCTTGCTTGTTTCTATGTCATTCCGTTGTATACTACAATATATGGCAGTTAACAGGTAGTCTTATCAGAGGTATAGGTTTGGGTAATTATCACAGTTGTGGTTGCTGTGTGGATTGAACCATCCACTCAGTCATCTAGCAAAGAAAGACTCCTGGCCATTGGTTTTTGCCAAGAGTATACAGTGTATACAAGAGTTACAACGGCCCTGAAAAGAGTGACTTATGACTATTTTTCAGCGTTACGACCTTTGCAAAATCCCCACAGTCATGTGATTAAAATTCAGACGCTTGGCAACTGGTTCATATTTATGACACTGCAATGTCCCAGGGTCATGATGTCCCTTTTTGCGACCTTCTGACAAGCAAAGTCAGTGGGGAAGCCAGATTCACTCAATAACCCCGGGTTTCTGACTTATCAACTGCAGTAATTCACTTAACAAATGTGGCAAGAAAGGTCGTCAAATGGGGAAAATTCACTTAACGAATGTCTCACTTAACAACATAAATGTTGGGCTTGATTGTGATCGTAAGTTTATAAATATTTGGACAAAGGATTTTCAAAAAATTCCTACATAGAGAAAAGAATATTATTATGTATCAGCTTTTGTTAAAAACTTTCAAGAAAGGGAAATTAAAGCTGGCTAACAGGTTGCTGACTTTAAAAAAATATTGTTACATAAGGCTGCAATTCTGTGCCTGTCTGCTCAAAAGCAAACTTCAGTATGTGGGTCTTTTTTCAAAATAAATGAGCATAGTTTTGCAATCTTGTTTTCTGCCACACTTTTGGCTCCTTTGGTAATTGTAACTTCCTATCATGCCTCAAAATATGCGGTGGAATCTCTTCCATGCCAGAATTGAAAGCAGCATGAAGGATTGTATATTTGAATAAACAGATTTGGTATTTTTAGAAGTTATGTACAGTAGCAAAATATTGAGCAATAGGACATTTGCAATTATATTATTATCACTGTCAAATGTTGCATTAATTTTTAAATAGCCATATTTCAAATTAGGAGTGCACAAAACTTTCAAACTATTTGAAGTGTCAGACTTCTGGCTCAAACCACTTCCAAATGGGTGAAACCACTCAATGGTTTTGTGCTCAGGGCTTTTGCAAACTTTTATGTTTGAAAGAAATTATTTTTTACACGCCCTTTATTTCAGGAAGTTTTCTAGCAAATGAAAATGGGCTACTGTTTTAATGTTTACAAAGAGTCGTGATTCATAACTATAATGCAGCATTTTTAAAGACAATAAATGTTGGAATGTAGATAAATGGGGAAAGCCAAAACAACTGGTACTCTAGTGGTTTTGAATTATGTCTGGACAATTGGCTATCTTGTTTCTGTACATATATAATTTTCAAAACTTTAGATCACTCCATCTCAAGTTAGACATTACTCATTGTATCTTGTTTGGGTTTGTTGTTAGTATTCCAGAATTTGTTAGAGCTGCCCTTTAGGAAGTGATTGGTCAATTGGGCAGTATTATTAGACTTCTAGATTTCTTTTGAAGTTTGATTATTAAAACTCAGCTCTTTAAAGGGAACTTACGTAGTTTGAACTAAATCCAGTTTATGTACAGTTTCTTCCTCTTCTTTCTGCTTTCCTAAAAACTGCTGTGGAAAGTGTCCCAACTTTTGGAACAATTTTAGGGGATTAGTATGGGATTGTTCCTTTTCTGTTTAATTGGTGGTCATCCATACTACTAGATTGTCCCAAAAGAGTTTTTTAATATGGCTATTGAGACATTATTTCACACAGGTAGAGCTGTAAAAGAAAATCCCAATTATTGCTAATAAGGGACCTAGAAATATGTTTCTGATGCCTTGGAAATTAAAAAAAAATAGCACTGGGTACACGACAGTTTATTTAATGCAACAAGTCCATGTTCTAATTATGATAACTCTATAAATAATCTGGAATGAAGCAAAAATCTTTATCCTTTTTAAGCTCTAGTTTTGTTAAGTGTTTAAAAAAAGAAATAGAGGGAATTAGCATGCTGTTTGGATTTTATTTTTATTTTTTTGCATTTGCTCATTTATCAAATCAGATTGAGTGTAACATTTTTGTTGATGAAATATTATCTAAAGAAAAAAATCTTGGTTGTTATCTACATGGTGCATATTCATTCATTATGGATATTCACCTTGATATGTTTGAGTTTTAGGAACAAATGTTCAGAAGAGAAATTACAAAATAGATAAAAATATTTTCTATACTTTAGAAAACGCATTTACTAAATGGGGAACAGTTGTTGAAGTATCTTCTCACAAATATGTAAATAGGAGCATTTTCATTGATATTCTTTAAAACATTGGCCTCTAACCTTTTGGGCACCACGGACCGGTTCTGTGGAGAGAGGTTTTTCTGCAGTCTGGAAGGGGCATGGTTTCATATGCTGCCTGCATCCCATGGATGGGGCTTTGCTTGTTTGCACAGCCTGGTTGCTGGCATGCTGTGGACTGGTGTGGTCCACGGATCAGGGGTTCGGAACCTCTGCTTTAAATAGGGGTTGTTGACCTTTCTGTCTTAGACCTTGTTCCTCACTAATTTTTATGTGACAAAAGCTGACACAAAGTATTTATCTTATCAATCACATGAGGTGTATTTCACAGGACAGCATTCCATGAGGCAGTCCTACTATATTGGCTATCTCAAAAGAAAGCTTATTAACATTCATGGAAGTTTCTTTATCATTTAGGTGATACGTCCATTAAAATAACTGCAAACACCATTAAAAGAAGGCTTTTCTCTTGTTTAAATGAAGAAGTTCAGCATTGATTAATTTCTGTATGTGTGGAAAAGCAATCAAATGGCATGTTTACCGTGCATTCAATCTGTATCTGTAGCAATGCCACAAATTTGTAAATAACTGCTGTCTTAGTTGAGCAGCAGAATTCCTTACCATGGGCAATCAAGCAAAGATTTACTGATTGAAACAGAACAATCTGATTTTTTTTCATAGAAGGTACTGATGTGCCTCACTTACTTAACAACGCTTACAGTCAAGCAGAAAAATAGTTTAACCTACTCATTATTTAAGGCAATTGGCTATGTATGTTTCTGATTTTACAAGTCCACCTTTTCTACACATTTTCTGAATTCTTAAATGAGCCGTTGGTGGTGCAGTGGTTAGAATACAATATTACAAGCTGACTCTGCCCACTGCCAGGAGTTTAATTCTGACCAGCTCAAGGTTGACTCAGCC
>AZIM01000182.1:565821-578332 GCA_000516915.1 Ophiophagus hannah | reverse complement strand
ATTGTTGGGGGCAATATGCTAACTCTGTTAGCTACAGCTTAGAGAGGGCTGTAAAGCACTTTGAAGCGATACATAAGTCCAAGTGCAATTGTTATTGCTAAATGTGCTAGCCTAAGAAAGAGGCAACAGCAATTCTCCTACCAACTTCCGTATTGGTTTGCATAGGTAAGGTAGAATGAAAACAAATCATCCAAATCATGCTGCTATACTGTACTATAACTGTGAAAGTACAACTAGAATTGATCATTAAATAATAATAGCTTGACATTTTGCTATAAGCATGTGCTGGGTTCATAATTTGGTTATTCTGAAACAAATATGAGTATAGACTTCTTGACTTGCATACATTTCATGATTGTGTCCTTTAACCACACCAACATGCATTTAGTCTTGTTCATATCTTTCCCAAAGTGTGGTATATCATTTTAATATATCAGTGTTTAATGTGCCAGTTCTCAATTAAATGTGACAAGAAGTCAGAATAGTTTGAAGACTTTCAGTTAGAATTAAATCTATTAGTTGAAGAATATTGGCCATTAGAGGAATGCTCTTGATGAACACACCTTAGAATATAAAGGACTTAATCTGTCATTCCCAGTTTATTCAGGTAACAGTTTTTTCCTAGTGAACACAACTACTATAATTCAACAATATTTGGAAATCTAAAACTGGGAAATACTGAACCAGGGTTACCATTCTATTTCCCTACAAGGAAGATGGAGTTTTCCCCAGTTTTGTAAATTGGGAGATGGGCTATTTTCCTACTTCTGCTTGAAAATGCTGTTGAAAGCCTGTGAAAGGGTGGGAGATGCAAATAAACAGATGAAGTTGAGGTAGAAGAAGAGGGAAAAGCCACTGTGGTTCTTTCTTTCAAAAGGAAAAGGAGAAGAAAATAAGCTTAGCACATTGTCTGAACTGAATTAGAAGCGTTGAACATATTTATCTCAGAGTAAGAGTTTCTAAAATTAGAATAAGACTTACTAAATCAGACTTACTACAGATTACACAAGTTTCTTGTGTTGCAGTCTAATGCAGAAGTCTCCAACAACTTCTTTCCTTGTTGAAAACAGAAACGACTTAGTGCTACAAAATTTTTCCCTCAATTCTTACCAGTTATCTGGAGAAAACTGGGCTAAATAACTATTCCCAACAGCATTATATATTTACCAGAATATATACTGTGGTCCAGTCCATGGACTTGTTACAGAATATGTCTGTCTATCAATCAGTCATCTACCCATCATCTATCCATTTATTATTTAGGGGTTGGGGGACTCCAGAATTGGTTTCAGTGGAGATTGGTAGTTTTAGATGGCAAAGAAGTAAAACTAGACAGCACACGGGATTTTTGTATGTATTTTTAACCTTTAATCTTCCTTTGGAGAAAGGATAGTCTTAAATTCAGAACTGTCTTCTTTTGGGATTAATAGAGCATGTAATCATTCTTGGCCACTAAATAAGCGGTATTGTCTGCTTCAAATATTTCTATTCTTCCAAATTTGGACTGAATGTATCAGCTTGTGTTCCCTCTTTCTCGACTGAGTTTTAGATAGCCTCCATAAATCTGTACTGCTGCACAGAGAAATAAAGATAACCAGAATGAAGCGCAAGAAGAAGAGTCAAAAATGTCAGTAAAATATTTTAAGTAAAAAATAATGTCAATTCTTGCATGTTGAAATATAATTAATAAAATACAAAATATTCCAAATAATGTGGGCAAAATCATTGTATGCCAAAAGATAGAAAAGTAATGAAATTTCTACAGTGGAGGATTATAAAATTAACTAAACCTGCCGAAATGGAGAAACTGACCAGTCTGGTCAGGGGAAAAAAAGAGGCTTTTTAGAAAATCTGGAAACCCTATATGGAGATTTTTTTTCAAGGAAGAAAAGACTGAATTGATGGTTTCTGGATTTGGAGATTAAAAAGGGCCAAAGAGGATGGGGAAAAGAATAAGAAGATAATTATCCAATAGAAGAGTGTCAGGGATAACTATATGTTTTTATTTCTCTTTCCATTCCTTTTCTTTTTCTTATTTTATTTGGATACTTCAATAATTTTACCTTCTCGAAAAAATTTAGGTACATATGTGTTAAATTTAATGTAGGAAAAATGTTAAGAAATGACTTGCAGCCAGTAAGGCTGACATTTACTAATTTTCTTCCAAATGTTTTGCTTGCATCCATCCATCTATCATCTATGGCTGGAAGTTTGCATATGTTAAATCATAAATATGATTTTTCTTCAAAGTTTCTGTATGATATGGGAATTTTTTCATAGAAGGTGGAAATTACATGATAATTTCTCACCGTATACAGACTTGCTTCAATGACTTCTACTAGTTTTACTCTCACTGTAGAAGAACATATTTCTTTCCACCCTGCTTAGTGTCTTTCGTTTGATTTGAATTGTTTTAAAACAGCCATATTGGAGGGGAAAATATCATTTCAAAAACCGTTTTGAAGTGAAAATAATAGCAATCTGTTTGTATAGTAGCTCCCTAAACAATAGTAGTAGAATAGTGTTATTCATGGTGGCCATATGCTATATACAGAAGCTAGGAGAAGGGCATATGTGACAAAAATGGCATCACAATGCAAATGTTCTGCCTTTTTTGTATGCGTTTCATAATGTTGCACACACGTCCAGGAGGGTTGAAGCCTCTGTTGCTGCTGCTTATTTTGACAAAAGCCTTTGATTCTGTGGAGATTTCTGGCTACACATTTGAATAGTAAATTGGAAATTAGTAGGAGAGACCATTATCTTTCAGTCCTACTTGCTGTTTCCTATACAGGTAGCCCTCAATTAATAGCCATTCATTCAGTGACTGTTCAGAATTGCGATTGTGCTGAATGAGTGGTACCTACAATAGGTCCTTAAAGTTCCATCCATCACACCTCCCTCACAGTCATGTGACTTCAATCCAGGCACTTGGCAACTGGCTCCCACATGATGATTGCAACATCCCACAATCATGGGATTGCGATTTGCAACATTCCCTGACAGCTTCCCACAAGCAGAGTCAGTGAGGAAACCAGAAGGAAGGTTGCAAGTTACTCCTGCTGCTTTCCCCCCCAAGGAATCCTCCTTGAGATTGCAGGGATCTAGTAGTGATCTTTGTAGTGCATTCTCGTATAGTAGCACATAACCTTTATATACTTGCATTGCACTACAACACACCCAGGTGCTGCCCAGGATTTAAATCTTCCAGCTGTTTCCCCCTTGACTTTGCTTATGGGAAGACAGCAGGAAGTTGCAAGTCATAGTCAGTGAGGTCTTCAGTTAATGATCCACAATTTTCACTTAAAGTTGATGGCAAGGGGTGACTGCTCCAGGATTGCTGTCACTAAGTAAAATGATTATGTGATTTTGTGCTTGATGTCCACATCGCTTAGCGACAGAAATTTTAGTCCCAATTACTGTGGTTATGTGAGAACTGCCTTTACAATATGATACATGATAGTCCATCATGTATCTGGTCTCTGACCCGGAAAATTTTTTCTTAACAATTTTCCACTTAGGCAACATTTTCAAACATGTTGAAAACAAAAATCTGCATTGTATATATGCAACTTTTCATCTTCATGTCAGTACATACAGTGAAACCCTGTATATATTTCATTGCTGCTGAATTACTTCTCTGAAAGGCTGTCCTGCAGACATTGCTGGTACAGTATTTAACAAATAACTGTTTTCATGGTTAGTGGGGCTTGAGAATTTGGTCTTGTTGGATGCCGACAATGAATGTTCTCATAGGCAGAAGGGGAGGTCTACATATCGCCTGTTGAAATTCTACTACTCAGAAGAGGTCTTGGCAGGCTTTCTATGGTTGTGGTTCTGACCTTGATTTGCTCAGTGGGATGTTTATTTTATTCATTTATTTAAGACACTTATATAGCCACCCATCTTGAATTGAACTCTGGGCGGCTCCAGTTTTGCTGCTTGTGGCGCTTATGATCTGATTTGCTGCATGATTAAGCTGATTCTGTGAAAAGAGGCCGTCTCTAAAGAGAAGTTCCAAATCAAACCATTGGCTGCCTTCTGTGTGGGGAAGGGAGGAGGAGGAAGACAGCATATATATGTCTTGGCCTTTTATTTATCTATTTCTCTCTCAAAAAAAGGTAACATTTAAGAAGCACCGAGGAGAGAATAGCAGTGTTCTTGTGTGAGAATGTCCTTGGAAGTATCTTGGCAACAAGCATTGGTCACAACATGAAGAAAGTTAAGGGTATTTTTGCAATCTGTTACAGCAGGCAAATGTTGCCTCCTTTTTAGAGTATTTTTATAGTGCTTCAATAAACAAGAGGAATACATCTGTTCACAGCATCTCATTTCATTACAGTACAATAAAACAGACAGCTGTTGCCTCCTCATTTAAAATAAACCACAGCAGAGATTATAAACAATTTATCGAGTTACAAATCATGAAAAGAATACATCTTAAGGTTACCTGAAACTGGATTTTGAAAAATATGTGGTATTTCACTTTGAGTGGCAATAAAATAGTTAAATGTTGGTATAGTTTTTCCCTGCAGTGATGACTAGGAATTTTGGGAGTTGTATGAAAAAAGATTCAAATCTCTGATCATTTATGGTGTGGCCTTGGCCAAAGCTCAATGCACTCAATGTATGTCATGGATCACTTTAGCACAATGGTGGAAAGAAGGATCCTACCTTGGAAATGTGAGAATGTGCTGTGGGAGAATTTACATGAAATGTTGGAATTGTAGCTAAGATCCATGATACCTACTTGAGGTTTGTAAGGAATTTTTAAAGGGAAAATGAGATTATGTGAGTTGATATTTGAGTTAAATCTGTTCAATAATAAATGTAAGCCTGCAGGCTGGACATTTTTACACAGTGGGGATGAAGGAGGGTAATTTTCATTGATGCAATCTTTCTTCTCAAGCCAGCCTTACCCATGAACTCTATTTGAGAGTATAGGTAATCAGTAATTGGGACCAGAATTTTTTTCACTAAGTAATGTGGTTGTAAAATATGACATCAAATGTTCATGTTGCTTAGTGACTGCAATCCCAGCAGTCCTAGTTGGTCTCATTAACTGAATCCCACTCTGCCATTAGGAAAGGATCCATCCCAGTCCAAGCCATTTCTGGCTTGATTCCCTCCCAACTTCAAGCCTCAGTAGGAATGCCTCCACTTCAACTGTTTCCTTCTCAGAGGAATTGCCTCCTTCAACTCTTCAACCTACCTATCTCTTCCCCATATCTGTCCCTTTAACTGCCCTGCACTCTGTTTGCTCTGCCATATGGCTGGCCATGTGCTCCACTCCCTGCCACCCTACAGTCCAGTGATTCTGCCAACCTTGCTGCCCCTAACTATTCTTTGCTTCTTCCTCCCATGGCTAACCTTCTTCCCATGAGCAGGGCCAGTGGAGTGCAGGGTAGCTGGGCCAGCAAAGATGGCAGAGTCCAGGGCAGCCAAAGGGCAAAGAAGGGAGGGAGAGATAAGCAAGTGGGGAGAATCCAAGTGCCTGTATGGTCGTACGTGGGGGCAAGTTGCCAAGAGCATGACTTTGGATCACAACCATGGGGATGCTGCAATTGCTGTAACTTTGGAGGCTGCACATAGCTACCATTCTTTCAGTGCTGCCATAATTTTGAACTGGTAGTGAATAAGGGTTCATTAACTCATGACTACCTGCACTGAGCAACTTGATAGAATAATATGTTTAAGGGTCCTGCAGGGGAAAAGGAAATAGGAATAAATTGTTCTTCCTGTTCACTTTTTGAAAATAATGGTTTAAAAGATCTGGGTTAGGCTTACTTAAGCAGATTGGAGCCCTTTTTTTTCTTTCCTGGAGCAAAAGATTTGGATTCAATTCAGCATATATACGTTACTTTATTGGTGTATCAAATAAACAAGTGGTAAAGCTTAAGTAAGAATGTCAGGCTCAATTTGTATTTCTTGGCAGCAATCATACTTATTTTAAAATCCAATATGATAAAATCTAATGAAGGGTTAGAATTAACTGGTGTTTAAATGTAGTATAAGTAGTGGAAAATAGTGTTGGCCGCAAGGCTAGATCATATTTTAATGGAATGTTCTTTAGATTTTGTATTAGTATGTAAATACGGAATGCAGTTAGTTAGCATTGCAGGTTTGCAATATTCATATGAAGTTATTGAGCTGTCTGAGTGTATGCCTTTAAAATATGCATTATGCAAGACACGGAATGCTAATCTCTTTAAAAATGGTGCCCAAGGTTACCTCTAAAAATTATTCATGTAAGTGTTTTTGGCATTTCCCAGGTAGTAATGAGAAACATTTAATTTGGAAATTTTAGTAATCATGCCGTTATCTTTTTAAAACCATTCTCAACAAAACTGGAGGAAGGAAAAACAGGGATTTCCTACCAAAGATTTTACTATATCTTCTGTTTATTGTTTATTTTTGTTGGGAGCCACCTGGAGTCATGTTGTTTCATTTGGGTGGACTTATAAATCCATTAAATATACAAGTATATAAATATCCCATGTTTGTACAGATCTAAGATAATAAAAATAAGGTCATCTGACACTGTGCAATTTTGTTCCACAGTAAAATGAGTTGCAGGCAGCATTTCATATAGTTTGTATGTATATCAAATATATTGATTTATTGTGTGTCATCAAGATACACAATGCATATCAAATACACTAAACACACTAAGATATGAGAAAAAAACAGCTCTTGAAAGCATCTTTTAGGAAAAAGTCCTGGGTCTGTTGCTTTTCAGTACGAGTCTAAGCATATATCTGATTGTTTGAATATATGCATCTACTTTATGAAACACTTGGTTATCTTGGATTATTTTCCTCTGTCAGTGGTCAGGAAGAAGGAAATTTCTTTTGCAGTCTGCCCAGAAGAATAGTCTTTTCCTTGGGGCAGATTAAGTGTGGGAAGCAATAGAGAGGAAAACCTCTTTGTATTAATAGAAAAGACCTCAGCTCTGTATATTACACCTTTAATTCCATGTTATGTCATGTAAGTCCAATACCAGTAGAAAGAGCCTACAAATGCCAATCTAAATTTGAGAAAGGTTCTCCTATGCCCAGGCTCTCCTCTGTAATGCAAAACAAAATCTCCTTCATGAACAGGTTTTGTAAGCATGATAGTTCTATTTCTTTTCTTTCTTTTTCTGGCTGTGGAAAGTGCCCAGCTAGAGATTAGTAGTGAGTTAGTAGATTTATTGGCATAGTTTCAAGTCAGCAAAAGCAACCAGTATGTAAGCAACTCTAATTTAACGTGGATCTGTGAAACTTACATACAATGAGAGTCCTAACTGAGGCTCCTTGTAATTGGACCGAAGGTCTTGTTGTACTTTTGATCATATGGATTGCTTTAATTTATGGAGAAAAATTCTAGTTTGTTAGTTTGTTTAAAGGTCAAAGACTGTATCCAGTGATTTGGTGGTAGTAAATTGACAGCATGGTATTTGTTTTCTTAGCACAGAGGCACCTTGAAAGTGTTGACAAGCAAGACTGGAGGAAATGAAAGGACAGTTAAGGTAACTGGGTTGCTTTGCCGTTGGCAACGGTAGAACAGCACATCTTTGCGAAGTGATTCTAGGATTACAGAGATCAAGCTTACAGGTAAGCAAAGCCACAAACTTAACCGCTGCTATGTAATCATCTTTTCTTTCACAAAAAAGAGAATTCTAAATGTCCCCTTTTAAAGATGTTAGCTGAAACTAATTAAAATGAATTGTATTGCCCCACTTTTTCTCCGTTTAAATTTATTTAGAACTTTAAAAGTTTTTTTCCCTGTGTTGCTTTCTCTTATGAATAGTGTGTTGTTGTTTTGTCTTCTTTTATTTCTTAATTAGAGACATCAAATAATTACTCAGTGCATTCCAAGAGCTTTAGGCACACTTCTTAGGAATATGAGCATGTTATGCTACTTCAACTGTGGTAAATTCATAAGACATTAAAATCCTGAATGGTTTCATACCATGATACTGTTACCCTGTTTATCAACTGATATTTTTGTTTATCTAATTATTTATATTTATGTTTCAGTCAGATTTAACTCTTGGCAGCTCTATAGACAAATCCACACCGTTTTCTTGGCAACGTTTTTCATAAATCTTTCTTTTCTAGGATTCTTCCTAGGGTTAGAGAAAAGGACTGGCCCAATGTCATCCAGCTGGCTTCCATGACTAAAGCAGGATTAGAACACACAATCACCTGGTTTCTAGTCTGGAACTTTTAGCCTTGTCTCCATCCTGGATCACATAATACTGTATTATGATAGGAATAAGATTAGCAAATATTTCTAAAATATTGCATAGAAAGAATAACACAGCACTTACCAGGTTCACCTGTTGTAGTTTTTTACAAAGTACATCAGTATTTAGCATTTGTCCCAAGGGCATGAGAATTTGATTTTGACTTAAGTGATATAGGTGCTTCCCAAGGTCTGTTACGAACTATGAATGGCCCCTGGATCAGCCATTACAGTGTTAAAAAAGAGATCATTAGCAGATATAATGAAATGTCCATAGTTAGAGCCTTTGGGACATAAATAGTCTCTTGTTTGTGAGCCCTCCAAAATCAAATAGGAGAGCGTGATATAGCATGGGCCTTTTTCTTAACTGTTCCTTCTAGCACAGAGCTTCCCCATTTTTTTCCTTTGTTACCCCAAACTGCTTATCAGAAAGTCCTTTTTACACAATATAGGTAAAACACTTTAAATCAATTTATATGTCCCTGTTTTGATTGGGTAATGTTTTTGCATGTCATTACTCAAAGAAAAAACACTTTTACCCCATTTGGGGTAATTTACCCAGGTTTGGGAAGCTTTGTTCTAGCAGGTTACTTTCCTGTTTGATGCCCAGGAATACTAAGGGATGAAATAATAAATCAACTGAGCATATATAACTATACAAACAACTGACATTTTAACGTAATCCTTCAGTGTTTTCCCTCTTAATAATTCCAGGCAATCCAATGGCTGACCAAAGGATGGACATTTCCTCTACGATCAGTGATTTTATGTCACCTGGTCCCACTGATTTGATCTCTAGTTCTCTTAACTCTTCAGGAATGGATTGTAATAGGAAAAGGAAAGGAAGTTCTACTGATTACCAGTAAGTGTTTCCAACTCATATCACACTTCAGCTATGCCTTGGCTTGGTACTGTTGCTTACATATTGGTTGCTTTGCACTTGGGATTTGCACCTTACTTTCAGCAAAAACATTTAGGTCTTCTTCAAGCTGTATAAAGTGCTAGCATAATCCAAAATATACAAAGTAAATATGTGGTCATGTATAACTAGTTTGCTTTGCAGACCTTGTATAAGAAGTCCCAATCTCAAATGTCTGTATTAAAGAACAAAAAATATGAAAAATATTATTTATCAGATACTTTATTTTATACATGCATTCATTATATAATAATAAATATAACATTCAGCCATGTCTGATTCTTGGAGACTTGTCTGTACAGGTCCCTGCAGTTTTTTGGTCAATATATGGCTTGGCACTGTCTCCTTCCTAGGTATGAGAGAAAGTGACTAGCCCAAAGTCATTAAGCTGGCTTTGTGCCTCTAAGGTGGGATTAGAACTCTTCGGATTTCTAGCTCGATGCCTCAATCACTATATCAAACTTCTATGTTGAAGATTGTTAAAAGTAACATTCAAGGTATCATCACTATTCCAATTGTACTATTTTCACAGTTGGAACAAATGTAGCAAAATAAAGTATTTTCATAATGCAATGACTACAAGGAGCATTACATTCATATATCTATATATCTATATCTACACACACACACACACACACACTAGGTATGCACATGGATCCAGTAGGATTTCTTAATAAATGTCTTCAGGGTGCAGTTTCTCAGCTAACAGTGGAAATTAAAATAAATGGACAGTATGTAGATAGACATTTTTATTAATAGTACAATGTACAATTTATCTCTTTTCAGGCTCGATGGGTTTTCTTTTGAGTAAGTATAAAATGTGTATATATTAAATATATTGTATATATTAAAATGGGGGAATCTTGTTATAGAATTGACTATTTAAAAGTGCTTCAAATAAGAACAATATGAAATAGATTCAGTACGCTAAATTTTATAATCCTGATACAATACTTTAAAAAAGCTAATACTTGGGAGCATATGCAACAAATAGGAAAAGTTTCAGTTTAAGCAGACATAGATTGTAGTTAAATTGTTAGCTTTGTGCTCCTAATAGTTTCTAAATCCTTACCTAGTTTAAAAAATGCTGGACCTGCAACTTGGGGAATCGCACACATCCCTGTAAGTTTTAATGTAACCTCCAGTGTTTCATTCACATTTGTTCTATCAATATCTAGGAAATCTCTAGGAAACAAGTTTTTCTGTTTTTCTTATGTTCTGAATTGTTTTCTAAAAGATTTGGTATTAAACAAAAGAGGTTAATAAATTGTGGGTAGACATTGTTGAGAGCAGAACATTTATCATGTATTTAATTTCTGTTCTAACTTCCTTTCATCCATTTGACCCCCATTCTATTTTCCAAAGTCAGGGTATTTTTTTAAAAAAAAAACACAAGAATTATTGGGTTTTTTAGCTTCCCCAATTTTCTAATACTTGGGCTAGACTGAGGACTATATTTAGTCTTTAAAGCCATATTCCAAATGATACTTTGAAGTGTTGCAGAGGGAATATAATTTAATAAGGTATTTCAAAGAAGCAAGTTTATAAAAATCATTTTTATGTTGTTGGAATCTTGGGCGTTGGTGAGCAGCAATGAATTGAAAAGAATAAACAATTCAGCATTTTTTAAAAAAAAATATATTTCAGTAATATATTAAAATGACTATTATAATAAATGATAAAATCGACATGCATCAACACCTCAATCAACTAATGAAAAGCCACACACAGCCAGGCACTATATAGATACTATGCATAGAATAGCCTAAAGCATACATTTCTGGTGTGAGAGAAGTTCCCTGAGATGGGCTCCAGCACGAGACTAAAAGCTTGTTATTCGTGCTGCTTAATGTCCCAGTGCCTGAATATTGACAAGAGAGAAAGATAAACATCTATAAAATGTTATTATTCAAACAAACAAAAAATCATATATTTCCTCTGGGACTAGAAAATGTAATGGCTAAACTTACAAGAATTATGAAAATTGTTTTCTTCTACCAATATACAATATGCACCACACATCGGATTCATACTCTGGTAATAATATAAAATCACACTAGGCATGTCAAAGTTGTAGATATGAGGGAAAATTTCCACTTCTTGATCTTCACTTATTCTTAATGAGGGAATAGGGATAGGAAAACCTACCCAAATCTTTCTCATTTTCTTTCTGGGCTTTCCCATTTTTAGCCATGCCTTTGATATTAAGGCTTACTTAGTTTTGGACTGTCTCTGCTTCATCGTTTGGACCAACATGGTTACTTAGGATTTTTTTTCCCTTAAAGATGAACTATCAATGAAAAACTTAAATGTTGAAATACAGATTTACAAATTAGAGAGCAGAAAGTACTACACATATAGTACACACAGTACTCATTCTTAACTGAATGAGTACTATATATTGGTGTATCATTAATTATGTTGCTAAATGCATCTGCTGCTTCAAATAGTAATGAAGTGTATGCCTGATTGTTATATTTTTTGAGGGGAAATATAAACTCCTTGCTTTGATTCATATATTCCAATCCAGCACTGATGATAGTTGATGCAAAAGCAAGAAGTATTGCATTGCATTGCTGCAAAACAAAAGATACTACTACCCAGATGGAGCCAAAACTAGTGATAACCCTGCTGTTTTTTGTGGCAACCATAATGTTAATATTTCATTGATCTCTTCTGCTAAACATGGCTTTCCCTTGTTTTAATTAATAAAAAGAATGCATCAGAGTATTAAACAGTATGGACAAGTTTAGCTTTTTTGGGAATAAAAGGCTATACATGGCATCCCAACAGTTTATTTCCCAGTACAATATATATATATTCACTGTATCATAACAGTTGATTCCAATGATATGAATGTTTGTGTTTTACCAACATGGTATAAAAAGTTACAATTTTTAACTTCATTTAGTGTCATGTGCATTTTTCTTTTGTTTTGATTTTATAGCGAAGGCATGGATACAGATAAGGATGATCAACACGGAAGGTATTTATTTGTTCACCATTGACAAATTGATTGGATTTTGGAAAAGCTCCCCCCCCCCCAAGAAAAACCCNTTGGGTTTTTGAAAAGCTTCCCCCCCCCCCCCCAAGAAAAAACCTTTTCCAAAAGTATAATGTTTTAGTTATTCTGAAGTAAGAGATAAAAGAATGGTTTTGCTCCATGTGGATTATAGTTAGGATCTCTGGGAATCTAGGAATGTTCAAAGGACCAGATTAATATTACTAGAGTGTCAGATTCTAATAGAATACCCAGTGAGAAAGAGATGGTAATGTTGGTGAAAGAATATAACAGATAACAGATAATCAGAGTTGGAAGGGACCTTCCCACTCTGTCCAACCCCCCACCCAAGCGGGAGACCC
>AZIM01000182.1:549363-565441 GCA_000516915.1 Ophiophagus hannah | reverse complement strand
TTAGCTTTTTTGGCTGCTGCTGCTGCACACTGCTGGCTCATACTTAGCTGGTTGTCCACTAAGACTCCAAGATCCCTCTCATAGTTACTGCTATGAGGCTGGTTTCACCCAGTCTATATGTGTNTCTATATGTGTACTTTTGGTTTTTCTTGCCTAAGTGTAGGACTTGACTTGACTTTACATGGAGATCCTTCTGAAACTGAAGTAACATCAGTGACATTGCGTCTAGTGCTACGTATTCAGTGAGGCTTTGGGTATCACTTTCTTTGATGCCTTCTTTCTTCTGCTGCATTATAAATAGAGAGCTGCTATCAAATCTAACTTCTGTCACTTTGCTTTCCACTAGGTTGGAATATACAGACCAACAGGGCAGAATAAAAAATGCAAGGTAAGGTAATAACAATTTTTATAGTTATCAGTTGTGATAAATGCAGATCTTTTAGATGCATTCCTAAATGGAGTTTCATGCTTGTTTTCTTTTTACAAAGTTTTTACATTCATCAGTAGTAATTTATATTTTTAGACAATATGAGACTATATTACTATATTTGAAAAGAAGACATTTGCATTTACTTATTGGGCACAACAGTCTTCAGTCATCAGCTCTTAAAATAGCTTACATTGGGAATCTATTTTAAAAATAGCCCCCTTAATTATCCAATCATTAGATACCAGTTTTAAAAGAATTTTTATAATCTAAAAAAAAGAACTAAATTAATCATGGAAAATAAGTCATAGTTTAAAATGTGATTTATAGAAATAATAGTGGTCACAATTAGACATTAATGTTCCTCTTGCAGTATATAATATCTGCTCTTGATTAGTTGAGAATGCTGTGGGAAATCAGTTATCCAAGGCTTATTTTTCACTACGTAATTTGTTTCAGACTTGATGAAACTTTTGAGTCCAATGCAATTTATGTGTTTATTAGCTGTGTATTAGCTGCTCAACTCCAGATAAATTAAATGTATAAAAAACTGCAAATATTCATAACCATGTCCTACAAATACTGTAGATAATAATTGAATTATAACACTGGGTACATGTCATGATTTTTATTTCATGGTACTTAGAGAGGCTCACAGTCAGATTGAAAAACGGCGACGTGATAAGATGAACAGCTTTATTGATGAATTGGCTTCTTTAGTGCCAACATGCAACGCTATGTCCAGAAAGCTAGATAAACTTACTGTTCTGAGAATGGCGGTTCAGCACATGAAGACTTTACGAGGTAAGTTTGAAATAAATGTTTACATAGAATGATTCCATATATGGGTTTTAGTACTGAAAATTTTTTGAGTGCTTTTGCGTACTGAAAGCACTTTGGATGGTATTTCAGGAACACTTATAAGACAACAGTAAGGAGAGTCAGCATTAGTTTTCCCTCTTGTAAAAATCTACTGGGAGAATGGTGGTATGCCTGAAGATAGCAAAAGAGTATGTGACTGAGAAAATATTCTTAGCTGCTGGGTTTTTTTCAGTTTCAGATTAGCTGGTAATAGTTTCCTATTGCTGAAAGGTACAAAATAAATATGACAGTTGATCATAGTTTTATTGTATGCACTGATTTCAAACTAAACATATTAAAATGTAGCTTTGTGATTTCTGAAAAAACATCAAATTTATTTTAGAATTTCAAGCAAAGGATACTGAAAATAGTTAAGATACTGAAAATAGCTGCATACATGGGTACACATGTTCCACATAATACGAAAGATTGTTTACTTAAAATATTTTTCTTTTGTCTTAAGGTGCTACAAATCCATACACTGAGGCAAACTACAAACCTACTTTTCTCTCAGATGATGAATTAAAGCATTTAATTCTTAGGGTATGTATAAGCTTCAGATACATGGATGTGTGTAAGGGGTGATGAAAGAGAAGATTTTCTTTTACCAGACACACTGACTGCAGTTTCTTTCAAAGTAACATGTGGATGTTCTAAGCAAAAAGTTTGGTCCCCTTTTTATTGGTTGTCTTGTCAGGGCAAATTATTTAGAGTTGGTTTTCAAAGGATGTGGGGCAAGCAAAGCAATCCTACTTGAAGTATTGTGTCAGTTAAATTTAACAGATTCTGAATTATTTGATACATTTAAATCCCTGCTGTGCTGTACACATTTTCAAATTATTTGAATTAAGTGCTTTAGAATGGATGCAGTACCTCTCCTCTCCTCATTAACAAGCAATCTAATTATTTTAGTGAGTAGTAGAATAGATGCTGCACTTGCCCTAGTTCCAAAACACCTCTTTGAAACCTTTTTCAAAGTGTGCATCAATGTTCTATTTCCCAGTTACTTTACTGGCTACTAATTTAAAGTCCCACATTACTGTAAAATCTATAATGCTCTTGTTTTAGCATGTCAGTGTTAATACAGTTTGCTTTTTTAAAAAACATCATAAACAGAGGTGCACAGCAGCCATCCTCAAAGGTTAAGGCAGCCAAACACACAGAGATCATTTTGGATCTTTGAATTTGCCTAACAGTAATAATACATAGATTGCGTTTTATAGGTAGCCCTTTACTTATGATCAGTTGTTTAGCGACTGTTCGAAGTTACGGTGGATTTCTCCAGAAACAAACTGGATTCAAAGTTCTGATGGCCATGCTCCCACCCCACAGTCATATGATCATATTTTGGGCACTTGGCAGCTAGCCTGCGTTTATAGATGTTTGCAGGATCTTGTAGTCATGTGACCATGATTTACAATGTTTTTTTTTAACTGGAAACTGGTATTTATCTCCAATTTCCAGAAAAAAACAGCCATTGTGGACAACAGATTTGCATAATGACCGTGGTTATTCATTCAACAACTGCAGCAAAAAAGGTCATAAATCAGGCTGTCATCATGGTGATTCACTTAACAGCCAGCATAACTTGCAACCCTAATTCCAGGCTTAATTTACAGTCATAATATGTAAACCTGTAATTTTGTTTTCATATGATCAATATTGCTGTCTTTGCTTTCTAAAGGGGTAAGCACCTTTTATTCTGTAATGGAAGCTTGGTCAGATCTTCCTAATAAGATATCCATGAGATGATCTGTTGAACTATCATATTCTTTAGCCAGCCAGCTCAACAACTTTGATTACTGGTATTGATGGGCCACTAAAATACAACAAATATGAAAAGGGCTAGGTTGGAAAAAAACCAGTAAATCCCTTAGCAGGTCCACAGAGAACAGACTTTAGGTTTATTTGAAGCACAGTTGCATTGTTGTGCTTTCATTCTGTGATCCTGGTATATAATGTGTTCCAAAACATGGAAAATTGACAGTTAACAAAAGTAATGTGAATTAAAGTAACCTACTTCTAAAACATACTTTTCCCCCCTCTCTGTAAACAGATTCTGCCAGCAATTAAAATCAGGCATTTTGCCTTCTGTGTTTCTGTGGCCTTTCCAAACACACATTGGAACTACTTCTGGCAGCTTCTAATCTGCAAAGATTTATAACAGAAAGAGCAGAAAGAATGAATTGCTTAATCTTCTTCTTATAAAGACAATAACAAAAACATTTCCCCATGGGAACCTTAAAAGAGACAGAAAAACTATTTTTGGTCTTTCATTTTTAAATCAATATCTTTAAAGGTCACTGGATTATACATTTTTAATTAGATATTTAGCTATGACATGTGATACTGCTTTTTTGTTTTTAGCGCTGCTGAGACAGTAAAGTACGCTGATCTACTTTAGCAGTTTATTTTGTGTTAATCTTGTTCTCTTCAGAGAAAACACAGTGTAATTGAGTTGCACAAAGTTATAATTAATTTCAAAAATATGTAAATAAGATATAACGATTATTTTTTGTATACCATTAGGCAGCAGATGGCTTTCTCTTCGTTGTGGGTTGTGACAGAGGGAAGATCCTCTTTGTTTCAGAATCGGTCTTCAAAATCCTCAATTACAGTCAGGTATTATTATTATTATTATTATTATTNNNATTATTATTATTATTATTATTTTATTTTGCCTATTGTATGATTTGGAAGGAAAAAAATAGAAGACAAAGCAGAAATAAAATATTTGAAAAAATTGGGAATGGAAAATATTGTTGAGCTATGAGTGAGATGGAAGGTTTCTATATCACCTGTTTCTGTCTCTGTCTGTCTGTCTGTCTGTCTGTCTGGAGAAATGTTGAAAGTTATAGTTTAGCAACATCTGGAATATCACTCTAATGATGCATATAATCAACTGTGTGCTTAAAGAATCATGATTGTCTCTATTTTATGGTTGAAAAGACTTTTAGCAAACATAAGACTTCCAGATGATTCCCTTTGGTTGGTTATTAGTTTGTTGGCTTTTGGGGTTTTTTTGTTGATACTGTTTTTGGTCAGCTGTCTTTTCTTCTTGATATATTTTGTTTTCTTTTCATCACTATGGCCCTCAAAATTGAAAGAATAAAAATCAGGTAAATAAATCAGCCTATTCTTGGAAATATTAAGCAATCCTATTTTATTTTCCCATTACATTGAATATCAATAAAATTAGTGAAACCAATGCTTTTCTTTGCTGAAAACATCATAGCCAATTATAATGACTTTACTAGTTGTATGTATTTTCTATTGATAGAATGATCTGATTGGCCAAAGCCTGTTTGATTACCTGCATCCTAAAGATATTGCCAAAGTTAAGGAGCAACTCTCTTCTTCAGATACTGCCCCACGGGAAAGGCTCATAGATGCAAAAAGTGAGTACTCGGGGAGTTTATCCAATTTTTATTTCATTTTTATTTCATTTTGGAATAGCACAGAATAAAATGCTTTATGACAGTAAATAGCTATTTTAAAAAATGGTTTTATTTGTAAACTGGGCTCTTAATGCAGCCAAAAATTCTGTTAAACCTTTTTGGTAATCATATGATACTGATGATTGCAGTGAAAAAGTCCAATCTTGAAGTCCTTCAGAAATATTTTGCTAACAACCTAGATACTTATGCTGGTACTCTTCATTCATATATAACCTTAATTTTCTCTCTAATGAATTCCATTTCTGAATTTCAGATCTACTTTTTTCTTTTCTCCTTCGTCTTTCCAATTATCTCCTCTGCAAATTGGGGAATAAACCTCTTCATCCAGTCACTGCATTTATTGGTACTATGTTGAAGATCAGTAGGTTTAGGACAGGGACCGATAGGTTATTGGGATTTTTTTTTTGTTTCCCATTAAAATGTAAACACCTAACTCAGACTAAACATAATAAAAGTTTGTAGACTTGAAAAACAAAGCTTGGATCAGACATACTCAACAATTTGGAATGAATGCTTTTTCTCTTCATGCAGCTGGACTTCCAGTCAAAACAGATATTACACCTGGGCCATCACGGCTCTGTTCTGGAGCAAGACGATCATTTTTTTGTAGGATGAAATGCAACAGACCCTCAGTGAAAGTAGAAGACAAAGACTTTCCTTCTACTTGCTCTAAAAAGAAAGGTATTATAAAGATTTAAGTAGCATTAGGTGATGAAAGTTGTATACAAAGTAGGATAAAAAGCTATTTTTTACAGTCTCAGACAACTAATCTTCAGACCACTGAATCCAGTAAAATCAAAATTATTTGGCGTTTTATATAGAAAATGGGAATTAACTTCTTGTTGTGGTTTATGCAAGCCTGCATATTGAATGATGAAAAGCTGTTGGGGAAAAAAGTTTTCAGTATCCTAGGAAAACATCTTTAAAATGATATTTATTAAGAATAAAATACTAACTTACTAAAAATTAAAAAGCAGAATATAACTATGACTGTGTAATGTTTATTTGAATGGCAGGATAACAAGTTTTCCTTGCTGATATGGTTTAAAAAACATTAGGTTTATGAATAGAACTTAAAATTATCTCAGTTTAAATTCACATGCTGAATTCAATAATAGCTATAACTTGTAGTTTGTTTTTTAAGTAAAATAATGTCAATTAAAACACAAAATGCAAAGCAGGTGAAAATGATATAAAAATAGGATTCAATTTAAAATATATGGACTACAAAACCCGTTTACTACATCTTCATTATAGAGAACGATGAAGAGATAAGTTTTCAACAAGCATCTAAAAATATTGCTGTTGGTAGCTCACAAATCATGTAGGGAAGGCATTCCAAAGTGAAGGCAGTATGCTGAGAATGCCTGATAACAAATAATCAGTATATGACATTCTGTGGTTCTGGACACAGTCAAGAAGTCCTCCCCATTCAATTTTAGCAATTGATTTCCTAGGGCAATCTGTCAACTATCATGGTTTATTCCTGGCTTAAGAACAATATAACACGTCTGTGTCCACCAAATCAAGTGTAAGGGCAGTGCCGATTAAATTTTATTTTATTTTGTATCTTTCTGGTGCCTTTGAGTTAGTGTTGGTTTTTGGTGACTGCCTGAACTAGTTCCTGCAATTTTCTTAGCAAAATTTTTGGAAGTTTTTACCATTGCTCTCTCTTCCTATAGACCCCCATCTCTGTATCCAGTTACTCGTTACAACATGCAGTTTCTCTTGATTCCAATCTGTGAATGTATTTGTTTGCTTATTTATTTAACCTTATTTTGTTTTGTAGCAGATCGCAAAAGCTTTTGTACTATCCACAGCACAGGATATTTAAAAAGCTGGCCACCAACAAAGATGGGACTAGATGAAGACAACGAGCCTGATAATGAAGGCTGTAACTTAAGTTGTCTTGTTGCAATTGGACGTTTGCATCCTCACGTAGTTCCTCAACCATTAAATGGAGAAATCAGGGTTAAACCAACAGAATATGTTTCTCGACATGCAATTGATGGCAAATTTGTATTTGTAGATCAGAGGTAAGAACAGCATTTAAGTCTTGCTTTGAAGATAACAGTTCTTATTCTTTTGAGACGTCCGTAGGTGGGTTGCTTGAAGAAACAGTAATGTTTGTATGATGATGAACAAATTGTAAAACAGTTCCACACTTATAAATATAAATGAAGTGAGTATCCTAATTTGTTCACTCTTTGTAACATAAAATGCAAACTTGAAAAAAATGCTTAAGGATATTGACAATTGGCTGAATGATGACAGTGGTAATGTCTGAATGGAAATACTGGCACAATCCACATTCTTTTCTCTCTGTGCTGAAGTGAACTTTGAACTACCTTCCCCTGCCCAACTCTCAACATAGTACAAGAAGCCAATGTGAGGATATCATTTCACAGTTCAGCATCATCTGACACAGGCCTGATCACAGGAATCATGAGAGGTCTCTGCCTAGAGATAAAAGTACACAGTCCTCAGTTAGATTGTAAAAATACACTTGATAGATTTTTAAAAATGCTTCCTTTGATATCTGTTGCTCTATAATTATGTAGGAAGAAGTAAAAGGTTCTATTAATGAGCTTATTTTACTTTTCTAAAGGAGAAAGCAAAGGAGATTAAAATGCAGGGGGTACTGAATTTGTTGCATCAGCTATAATTAATTTTCAACAGTTGTATTAAGCCAACCAATAGTTGTATTAAGCCAATGCCAGATGTATTGCTGAGAGCATTGGAACTGGTATTTTATGTATATATTAATAAAAAGCAAAATAAAAAAATATTATATGTCAGTATATGCAACCTAACTCTAGATTGGCAGAAACTGAGGTTATTTTGAAGGTGTGTGTATAAATATTGGAAGATAATTTAAAATCTCATTGACAAGAACACTTATTTCAAAGGTCTCCAATAATTAATTACAGTAGGTTGTCATCAGTCAGGCTGAAATTCTGAGCTCTTTCTCTGAGAACTTCTCTTTCCAGTGCAAAAGTAGAGATAAAGATGCTTTGGATTGTCCCACCCAAAATCCAGAAAATACAAAACACAAGGGATAGCTATGAGTAACTACATTGTGTTTCTCATGACGAAGCTTTTAATGAGCATTTTTTATTAAACCAATGAAATTCTAGTGTTTAAACCAATCCACAAGAAATGAAAGTTTTATTGAGGTAAAGGGAGTAGAGGAGAACAAATGAAAGTAACATTCTCATACCCAAGGAATTCCAGTTAAAATCAATGTAGTCAGCCTAGCTAAACCAGTTACTTGGATTTTGGCATATGTGCACTATTCACTGCTCAGAGAATGCTTACAGATTATTGGTATTTTCTGCTTAGCTGTTGCTAGACAGACCTTTCTACCCTAATAGTTTTTGAACTTTTCTCAGCTTTTAGAATATGGAGGGTAAGGAGAAGCCACGCTTAGCTTTCTCCAGTCAAGCAAAATGCTCCTAGATCAAATCAGCAAATTAGAAAATCTTCCTAATGACCCCTTGTTAAATGATAAAGTGGCAGATTAGTTCTACCAGGTTATAATGAAATGGTTATGTGTGGGGAAATGAAAAACCAATTTTTCATAGTCAGGTTTTTCAAGATGGGATCCAATTACAAGTTGCTCTAGGCGTATACTTTTTTCATGCTGGCATTTCCACAGCTACAGTTGTATAATAGGATATAACTGTTTTATGTATTTGTTATGAATGATTTTTGGTGTATTGTCATAACATAATAAAGATACACCTTAGGATAAATCTCTGTGTATAAAATACTGGTTTAAGTTTAAAACTCTTTTAAATGGTATCATAAAATTCTTGCTTTTACCATGAAATGACATAAACATGAATGTTGGTTCATTTTGGAGCCCTTCCTCTCATAACTCATTGGTGGGTGAACTTTAGGTTATTAATATTTTCAACTATATAAATCTTACATGTGATAAGATTTTTTTAAAAAAAGGAATATATCAACATTTATCATAGTGTTCATATGTATCTATTGGGTGGTGGTATACTATACCACCAATATTGTGCAAGTTTCATGGCAGACAAATGTTTATTTAAAATTTATATAATTGTATAAGTAATCTCTTTTTTTAGGATGAAAGCTAGGTTAAAAATACTTGGTAATATTTATTGGAATGTTCTGAAATATAGTTGCTAAAAATTGGTATCTAAAGTTTTAGTCATAGAATATTCTTGCCAAAATAATATTTGCTTATAAAAATGTCCAATATAATGGCAACAAAGAAGGCATTATTACTAATAGGAAAATATAGCATGCAAATTAAAGATGGGGAAACACATTTGATTCATATGTACAAAACACTATTAAGTATATAATACTTAGTAATACACACACATATATTTTACACACACACACACACACACANNCACACACACACACACACACACATTTATATTATGTTGCATGGATTATCTTGATAATTTTAAATTTATCAATAACCAAACCCCAATCTACAGTTATATATTTCAATATATTTTAAGTTGTGTATATATTCCATTACATCTGTGTGAGGGCACATTTTATGCTTGTGTATGTGTTTGTGTAGCTCAGTTTTTAATTGTTTTTTTGTGTTGTCTGAAATGGTTCTCATTTTGAGCTGTAAGCACCATCATTTGTATTTGTTTATAGAGAAGACTTTGAGTTCTTTATAATTGAACTCCCAATTTAAGTTTTCATTTCAAAAATTGTGAGATGTTAGTTGTATTTGGATTTTTATCTTCTACTTGCAGTTTGATTTTCTTCAGGCATAACTGTCATAATAATTTATTACTTCATGATGGGTCATAACAAATTGGGTATATTAAAGAATTGTTGATTTCCTTATGGACTATAGCAGAGGTCTCCAAACTTGGCAACTTTAAGACTTGTGGACTTTAAGTCCACAAGTCTTAAANTCTGGGACTTTAAGTCCACAAGTCTTAAAGTTGCCAAGTTTGGGGATCTCTGGACGATAACATAACAGTAACAGCCTAATTTATGAACATTGTCTAACGGATATCAATTTTTGAAGAAGTCACATCCTGATTTCTGTAATTATGTGTCTCTTAAAAATACCAGAAAATAGAAAATTGGTTTTCTTTCTACTTTTACACTAATTTCTACATAATTAATTAGAAAAACTGAAGCATTTGTCTGTTTTAGGGCAACTGCAATTTTGGCATATTTACCACAGGAGCTTCTAGGCACATCATGTTATGAATATTTTCATCAAGATGATATAGGACATCTTGCAGAATGTCATCGACAAGGTAAAATGTTATTTGTGAAATAGCCAAATGGTTCAGATTTTTTACCCCTGGCAAGAAAAATGATCTAGGAACCTTGGAAAAAAATTAACATTATCATTGTATATGTACGTACTACACACAAGAAAATTGTACAAGCCTGATCCTTTTTGTCTTTTTTTTCAGTTTTACAGTCAAGAGAGAAAATTAGTACTAATTGTTACAAGTTTAAAGTCAAAGATGGATCTTTTATTACACTGAGGAGTTGTTGGTTCAGTTTCATGAACCCTTGGACCAAAGAAGTAGAATATATTGTCTCAACGAACACAGTGGTTTCGTAAGTATTTTTCTTTTCTTATGGGGAAAAAAATACAGTTGACTCTGTTTTCCATGTATCAAGGAAGGGATACATCGTTAGTTTGTTAAATTTGATAAGAATCACAACAATTGATACGTTGCATGGTAATGAAGTTGACAGTAAAAAAATAAGTATTTTGCTATGCTAAATAATTAGTAACATAAAATGATACATTTATGTTTCTCCTGAATCCCCAGTGCTAATATGCTTGATGGTGGAGATACGTCTTTTCCACAACTAGCAGCTTCACCTCACAGCATGGATAGTGTACTCCAAGCAGGGGAAGGTAATTAGAAAACTGTAACAAACTTCTCTGGATTTGTTTCATTGAATTTAGTGCAATTTGAAATGCACTTAGTATGTATTTCAAGTCTGTAACTGTGTGTTCCTTCTACATCACACTCAAGTTGAAGAAATGTCAAGGAGGTGAAAATTTAAAGAGCTAAGAAATGTCAAGAACATTGATCAGTGAGGATGACAGTCCAAATTAATCCCTAATCTAAAAATAAACATAACAAATTATTTGGAGTATAAAGCAAAATGTCAGGGTTATGGGTGTTTTCCACCAAAATCCCCATGCTATCTTATATTATACAAAATCCTCATGCTATCTTACATTACACAAGTATCCTTTTTCTTTAGCACATAATGAAATTAAATGCATGGTGGATAGAACCATTATTTAGGATCCATATAATTTATTTATTTATATTCTAGTTTTTTTATTTTTTATAAATAACTCAAGATGAACATACATAAGACTCCTTCCTCCTCCTATTTTCCCCACACCAACAGCCTTGTGAGGTGGGCTGGACTGAGAGACAATGATTGGCCCAAAGCCGCAAGCTGGTTTTCATGTCTAAGGCAGAATGAGAACTTAGTCTCCCAGTTTTTAGGGTGGTGCCTTAACCACTAGACCAAACTTCACTACAAACTTTTGATAGAAGGAAAAACATACATGTGTAGGCATGTTCTTGCCCGCACATAAACAGAGATACAGACCAGCAGATTTTCTCTCTGGATTCAGCAATATTCTAGATTCTCTGGAAAAAGAACTTGAAATGTCTCCCTGGCCCAAAAACAGTTTCTCAATCTGACCCAAAAGTTCAGTTCTGTAGCCTCCCAGGAAGTACTGTCTTAAGTTAGCAGCTTGTTGATATAGCAACAAAAACTTGAGATTCAAAGCACGTTTTTACTAGTAATTATGGATTATCTGCTGTTTCAGGCAACTGAGTTATAGTATTCCAAAACCTAACCTTGCCCATTTTGTACTTGCTTATATAAAATGGCTGGGCATGTTTAAATATATATGTTGGGTTATATGATGATTTGGAATCAAGTGAAGTAACCTCTACAACATCATATTGAAAGAGGAGCAGACATTTTCCCCAAATGTAACCCAGCTATTTGGAGTTGCTGAAGAACTTAAGGAGCAGGTGTACCTAGTATGTTAGGTATGTGAGAAGATAGCCAAGAAAATTGTGTTTTGAAGGAGATTTTGTAATTGTGGTCAATAAGCTTGCATTTCTCATACAATGCATATTGTATCTATCTTGATAATAGAGCTGCTGAAATTTCTCCATCTTCAGTGATTTCCTCCTGTGAGAGGCTTGCAATACCATATAAACACATTGTGAAATGCAGTAAACTTGGCTAAAAAAGCCCATTTAATGACTTTATATCTCAGGGCAGCCTTTTAAATCTCATGTAGCAAGGCTACTTTTTTAATGGGCACTTAACCTCTCATAAGTACACCAGGGGCTACCTACAAAAAGTGGTAGCTTAAAAAAAAAAGAAATATTTCATTTCTTTACAATTTAATAAAAATTGAATACCGTTAACCTAAGAGTTATAGCAAGAAGTAAAAAATTTCTTCTTTTCAACAGGTAGAAGGACGTTTATCCCTGGAAAAACATAATCTGAGTTTTGAAAGAGATTTCTCCTATGATGAAAAAGATCATACATAAAAATGCATTCAACAGCTCTCAAGAATCAAGATTAATAGGGTCATGCCAGTGACCGTGAAATATATTAAAATCACATTTTAAGCATTAAAGCATACAGTGCCTTGCTCTTTGTTAATGTTAGAGCAACTTTACTGCATTGAAATTAATTTTTAGTGAAATAAGATGAGACTGAAAGCAAAGGAAACAAAAAAGGAATTATAATAGAATTATTACAATTGCAAAGGGTATGTGAAGTATAGAGGTGCAAGTGCAGGTAATCCTCAACTTACAACTATTTGTTTAGTGACCGTTCAAAGTTACGATAGCATTGAGAAGAGTGATTTATGATTGTTTTTCACATTTACAACCATTGCTGCATCCTGGTGGTTATGTGATCAAAATTCAAACACTTGGCAACTGGCATGCATTTATGATGGCTGCCATGTCCTGGGGTCATCTGATCATCTTTTGTGATCTGATAAACAAAGTCAATGGGGAACCCAGATTCACTTCACAACTAACTGTGGCAAGAAAGTTTGTAAAATGGGGCAAAATTCACTTGACATCTTGTTTAGCAGTGGAAATTTTGAACTTGATTGTGGTCGTAAGTCGAGGACTACCTAGATTCAGAATAAATTGTATAAATTGCAGGTATATATTAGTTTATGTGTCTTTTTTCTTTCCCTTTTATTTAATTGCATTTAAATCTTTTTAAGGTGGTCCAAAAAGGGCCCTTCCCACAGTTCCTGGTATTCCAGGTGGAACGAGAGCCGGGGCTGGTAAAATTGGAAGGATGATTGCTGAAGAAATAATGGAGATCCATAGGTAAGGAAAAGCTCATATTTTAAGATTATTAAGTATATGTTTCTCAATTTGTTAGGGCAAGTTCTATTTCATTCCTATCATCTTCCTTTCACATAAACATGGGTTATAAATCCAATAAATTGATTTCTAAATAGGCTGGTCAGTTGTTTTATTTCAAGGCATAACTGTTTGTATGTTTCTTTGTACAGTGAAGTATTTTAGCATGGTTTATCCACAATAAGTACATGGTAATTGTGAAAGAAGTTTAATAAAATAACCCAATTTAGTTTCCAAGATTATGATGAACAATAGTCAACATATAGTCTTCCAAATAGCAATAGCACTTAGACTTATATACCGCTTCACAATGCTTTACAGCCCTCTCTAAGTGGCTTACAGGGTCACCATATTGCCCCCAACAATCCAGGTCCTTATTTTATCTATCTTGGAAGGATGAAGGATGAGTCAACCTTGAGCTTGGTGAGATTTGAACTGCCAAATCGTAGGCAGCCGGCAGGTAGCAGAAGTAGCCTGCAGTACTGCATTCTAATCACTGCGTCACTGTGGCTCATAATCATAGTAATCGCAGATAAACAAAATAGACTGAACTTGTGGAAATGTAGCTTCTTTGCCAATTTTATTTTCCTTTTGCCATATCTAGGCATATAAAGTATAATAGCAAATTGGAGATAAAAATTAGGAGATAAAAATCAAAAACTTAATCCTAAAACTTGACAAGAATGCTGTGACTATGAATGTGAGGAAGGACCATGCAGCCTAGGAACTGATTAGGATTTACTGGAATATTTTTTAAATATAATTTACTAAAAAGAATTCCTTAATTGTGTTTAAACTCCAAAACTAAGCACACATACAGGGTTTCAGATTATAATTTTGGGATTGTTGATGTCATCCTAAAAAAATGACTTTTTTTTATACCTTTTGTAATTTGGCTGTCGTTCGTGTAACAGGATACGAGGATCTTCCCCTTCAAGTTGTGGCTCTAGCCCATTGAACATGACCAGCACACCTCCCCCTGACACTTCATCACCAGGAGGCAAAAAGGTGAGATGGGAAAATTTTAAAGAGTTTTTTTTTTTAAAGCTATATTGTCAGACTTCACCATATAAATTAATTCAAACCATTGTAAGAAATCTGTAAAATGAATGTATTGCAGTATTTGCAATCTGTTGGAATAGATCAGGGGTGTCAAACTGGCATCATCATGGCAGCATCATGTGACGTATCACGACTTTTTCCCCTTTAAAACCGGGTGTGGGTGTGGCTAGTGCATGACACATCCGGCCCGTGGGCCACGAGTTTGACAGCCCTGAAAAAGATGATAGATTGGCATAATAATATAATAATTCTAAGTGGCATTTTAAAAAGTTGTTTAAAGGATTTTTAAATACACAAAATATGAACACACATATATCTATATAAATATATAAATCGATCTATTAAGTTTTAAACACTGAAAGCTTCAGAATTCAAACTATAGCAGAAATTTGATCTTCATCATTCAAAAGAATCAAAACTGCTTTCATATTACAAAATTACCTGTACTGATAAATGCTTATTATAGAAATAATGTTTCCTTATTGACCAATGCTTCAATAATAGGTAACAAATTTGAGAA
The DNA here is from genome assembly GCA_000516915.1 of Ophiophagus hannah. NCBI lineage: Eukaryota > Metazoa > Chordata > Lepidosauria > Squamata > Elapidae > Ophiophagus > Ophiophagus hannah. The sequence continues at coordinate 550,696 of AZIM01000182.1, read as the reverse complement.
CCATTAAACTGATTTATAATGACAAGTACTCATGCACAAATTTGAAGAGCTTATTAAATACACTTGAGGTAGGATCCTAAGTATATTGTGGTTAATGGTATCCTGGCTCTGAGTAGAAACAATGTGTAACTATTGATCATCTTACAGTATTTTCTTCGTGGGTATCATTAAAGATCCCTGTGTGGCAGAGATCCAGAAAACCGGAGCTGTGGATCTATCAGTTTCTTATTAAATGTTCAATAGAACCAGATATAGATATTTATAGCGTACAGGATGCCTATGAACTAGAGTGCCTAACACTGTAAAAATAAGTTTTTCAGTTATTGCTCACTGCTGTGTGATTATGTGTGACTATAAAGCTACTTGTATTTTATCATCGAAAACTTAGTAATATATCTCAATGTATCCCTGCATTAAATGAAATCTAAAGTAAAAAAAGGAAGGGCAAAATATAGTAAAGTGTATCACTTTCCATCACCTAACTGCATTTTATTTATTTTTTATTTCTATGATCACCTATTTCACCAAATGTGATTCTGGGCAGTGTACAATAAAAAAACCCAAAACTATGAAATACAGGTAGTCCCTCGACTTATGACCACAACTGAGCCCAACATTTCTGTGGCTAAGCATGACAGTTGTTAAGTGAGTTTTACTCCATTTTACGACCTTTCTTGCCACAGTTGTAAAGTGAATCACAGAAGTTGTTAAATTAGTAACATGGTTGAATCTGGCTTCCCCGTTGATTTTGCTTGGCAGGTCATAAAAGGTGATCACAAGACCCCAGGACACTGCAACCTTCATAAATGAGTCAGTTGCCAAGTGTCTGAATTTTGATCACGTGACTATGGAGATGCTGCAACGGTTGTTAAGTGTGAAAAATGCTCATAAATCACTTTTTTCAGTGCCGTGGCAACTTCGGTCACTACATGAAAGGTTTTAAGTCAAGGACTACCTGCAGTAATATGAAAAACAGATAATTTAAAAAAACATTAATATTATTAAATGGCAGTCTTTTAATATTGTGATTAAAACAATGTCTTAATACATATCCATACAATTCTAAAACAGAGAGACCAAGCTTTTTCAGCATACTGCTATTTTGTTACTTTTTATTTTGTGCCTTGAGAGCAGCAACTGGCATGTCTCAGGACATCGATATCACTCAGTGTAGATATAGAATTTTTTAACCTGAATTTCTTGAATTATTTCAAAAGGGGGAGGGATATTAGATACTAAATAACAATAGCACTTAGACTTATACGCAGCTTCACAGTGCTTTACAGCCCTCTCTAAGCGGTTTGCAGTCAGCCTCTTGCCCCCAACAATCTGG
>AZIM01000182.1:534757-549352 GCA_000516915.1 Ophiophagus hannah | reverse complement strand
ACCCACCTCAGAAGGATGGAAGACTGAGTCTACCTTGAGTTGGTGAGATTCAAACTGCCGAACTGTGTGTCTTAGTCATGCAGATGATTAATATGACAGTTTTTGATAAGGAAAATAATCACATGAGATTTTTCACATGGTGAATAGGTTCTTACTAACTGTGAAGCACAGGGTGTAGCTAAGATTCACCAACATTTGGTTCCCAAGTTAGAAATCTCTAGAATGATTGTAATTATAGCAGTAATGAAAGTAACATAGGAAGATATGTATTGTGCCTGAGAAGGATTTGTCACTAAGTTGACAGGTGAATGTACAAAGCAAATTATTGAGGAAGTTGCATGGCTATATAATGTAGATTAAATTTTATGTATAGAAATATACTGACATTACCATTTATAGATTTCGTTGAAGAGTTAAGTTTATGCTAGACTTTTATAGCTTCCAGCAAGATCAAATGTATAAAATAGGCTGAATATAAAGCTTTTTGTTTTCATTTTCTTTCAGATTTTGAATGGTGGAACACAAGACATTCCTCCTGCCAGTATATTACCTGGCCAGATACAAGACAATCCGGTCTATCCGTATTCTGACAACAACTCCATTCTTGGTAGGCCAATTCATGAAAGCCAGAAGATTAAAATGTATAGCTAAGTGAAATCCTTAAGGGTGAAACCTGCCATGGAATGAATAGAATTTCTAAGGAAAGATATATAAAATTAAAATATGAGCATATTGTAAAATGTAATGTTGTATTTAATAAAGCCCTGGAGCTTTGGAGGATCATTTTGTTCGAAGATCTTTTTAGTTTAGCTCCAACATTATTTCTTAAAAGAAATTCTACAACTTTGGTAGCATACTAGTCATTTTTCAAGTTACTATGGTAAAACGTAAGATTAATATCTTAAATATTCATTTATAATATTTTATATTGATATTTTATAATGATATTTAATACCTCTTAATAAAAATAGGTTATTTTTTTTCAATTTCAATCTACCTCATCCTCCGGAAAAATTCTTAAGAGAGTCTAAACATTAACTAGTAATATTTTATCCCAATTTTAATTACCTATACTATAATGTGGTCAAATACACAATATTATATGGATGTTTCATTTCATTGTATCCAGTGTCTCGTGTAATTGTGACAATTTGACAGATAAAATCAGCTATCAAATAAGAGAGCTCATAATATATGCAATTACTCTTAACATTGCTCTCAACCACACTGTATACTTTTCAAAGCATGATCATTAGCTTAGGAATAGAATTAACAGTAACGTTTAATTTTTCTATTCTCTTTCCAGGAGAAAACTCACATATAGGCATTGATATGATAGACAATGACCAAGGATCCAGCAGCCCCAGCAATGATGAGGCAGCGATGGCAGTTATCATGAGCCTTTTGGAAGCAGACGCCGGGCTTGGTGGCCCAGTTGATTTTAGTGACTTACCATGGCCCTTATAGATGCTGCCCATAAGCTTTGAGAACGGAATATATCAAAGTGCATTATTGGTGGAGTTCTCCAATCTGTGAAGCTTGCTGAATTGTTTTGGTGTTTTAATTTGATAAGCCATATCAGAGAACAGTCATACTTCTCCCGTGTGTACTTTCTGACCAAGTGGAGATGAATTTGCAATGGTGTTCCTATCATTTTTGTTAGCTGTGTATAGCTTGCATTAATTGTATATTTTGGGTATTGTTTTTTGTGTTGACTTTTTTTAAAAAAAATCACTGTGCAAATTAAGCACTAGCATCACTGGTAGCTTTTATATGCAAATGTCATTTCAGCTATATGGTGTTTTTACACTACAGAGAAAGTCCCTATGTGGATAAGGAATATTTCTTATACTAATATATCAATGCTGTTTCTTGTAAGATCCTTTACTATAAATATTGTTGAAGTGTAATGTATTAGACAGTTAAATATTTTTAAAATAAAATGTTTTCTTTGTTCTAAATTGGAGTTACTTTGTAAAGTAGGTTTCTAGATGAAATTCATAATATTACAAATAGCAAGCTTTGGCTGTTTTATGCAACTTGGTTGACTTACCTAATAAGCCAAATCCAGGATGAATATAGTTTACTATTTGCAATGTAATCTATGGGAGTGGTGTGGTGGCCTAGAGGTGGAGTTTTCGCCTCACAATCAGGCTGTGAGTTTGATCCTAGGTAGAGGCAGATATTTTTCTCTTTCGGCACAATGAGAATATACCTGCTGACCAAAGTTCCTCATTGGTGACCTGAAGGACAACTGGCCATTTAACACTCTGCCAGCTCCATTCAGTTGCTCAGACTCCATCCCTCAAGGGATTATGGGGTCGGTAAAAGATGATGATGATTTGCAATGTAACCTGTCAACTGGAATTTGAGTGGGTATATTGTATTCTATCCTTAGATTTGTAACACCATAGAAATACTTGAATTGGGTAAACTTTTTTTTTAAAGGAAAATTTTCTTCCTTCCTTCCCTCCTCCAACCCAATATATGCAAGAGTTTGGACCTTGTCTTGCTTGCTTTGCTCCTCTTTCTTTCTACATCTGGCAAAATAAGAGTATGAGAATAAGTCACAGAACAATGATTCTTAAGTGTGGTGGTATGTGGAAAATGTAGATTGCTCCAGGAACCAATTAGGTCTCATCCTAGAAGATAAACTAAAAACCTACTAAAAACCAACAGAATACCTGAGGCATACATCAAACATGATTGCTTTGGGGGTGGGCCCATACTGAAACACAGCATAGTTAATACAGTTATTATAGTATTAGTTAATATTCATAGTTTAATAGTTTCCTTATTGAAATGGAAGGAGAGTAAAGGGAGTTGAATGAGACAGGAGTGGGAGACTGTAGACCATTTGCTGCTGCAGATGATTTCCTGAGTATTGGCTGAGTGATTGCCAATCATTTCCGGAGTGAATGACCACTTTGCCTTATTAGAGTCCTGTTCTTGCTAACCTACCTGCCGCAGCTCCAGGGGATATGTAACAACCCAGTTTCCAAAAAACAAGTTCAACAAGCAAGGAAAAAGGAGTTTTAGCAGAACAAGTCAAGAGGAAGACACAGGGAAATACTCTTCCTCTTTCTTTCCCTTAGAAGTAGGTAATCTTTAGCTAGAAAGGTAACTTTTGAGAACTTTGCATGCGTTCAGCTAAGGAAGTTAATAGGGAAGGCTCCAAGCAATAAGTGTGGGAAGCATCATTGTGACTTGTAAAGGATATGTAGCGTATCTCTTCCTGCCTACAAATACCCAGACTGCATTCCTGCAAATTTACTCCCTTATTTTGGTGGGGGGAGGCTGAAGAAGAAAGTTGTAATTCTGGAATGGATCAGAAATAATAGAAGTTTCTTGACTAAATAGTTGAAATCTCCAAAAGGAATTCATTGGAATACCAATCGGTGAGGGAGAGGACCTCTCTGGTACAAGCAAGTACACAGAAGAATGTGATATAAAATAAAAGAATCACTGGTCCCAAGCTGTCCTAGAGGAGTATTAATAGTCACCTGAGCAAATGATATAACTGAACACATATGGAAGACCTCATACTAGCAAGAGAAACTGCTGTTGATGTAGCCCGATAATGGGTAAATATTGTTTACTTTTAATCTTATTTCACATACTTTTTACACATGCTATATTTCTATGACCTATATTATATTTATTTTACTTGCTCAGTGTTGAATGTTATAGGTCTATAATTTGAAAGTGCTTCTGACACAAATGACCATTATAAAAAAAACACTTGGGGCCCTCATGGGCTAAAGAAACCTCAGAGCTGCTTTAAAAAAGAAGTTATATCAAACTGATGGGTGCTTCCCAGTTTGCAACCTGATCATTTGTCATAAAGTATTAAAAAGAACAACGGAGTCTAGGATCTTGTACCCTAGCCCCCAGTAATAGGAAATGGTTGAACTGAAGGAAATGGTACCTTGGAGGAAAGTGAACACATTGTCCTTGAATTTGTGATATCCAGAGGAGTTTTGGAGAAGAGTCAGGCTTGCATACTGGACTGCAGAAAAGCATATGTTGATGAACTCCAATTTTGAATGGAATGTGAAACAAGATACTGTACTATACTGAACGCAACCACAATCTTCACAAGGAAAAGGGAAAGAACTTTAAGAGACCAGCCTAGATCTATGCAGAGCTCTCAAAAATACTGAAAAGGATATTTAGAGGTTAACAGGAGGAAGAAAACAACTCAAATACAAGATAGTATCCAAAAGCTGCAGGACCCTTTCAGAAAAGCTAAAGTTCAAAAAGTACTGAAGCTTGCAAGGTATGATGTTGGTAATGGGAGAGAAAAAGAAAGTAGAACTTAGTAATTTCTATTGTGCTTCAGCCCTCTTTTATAAGGTTAAAAAAAGATAAAACTTATCTGGTCATCATTATGCCACTGGGGAGAAAAAGATAAGAACATTTAGCTAATTTACATTAATGTGAATCTCCAGAGTCATTTGGACTATGTCCCAGAATACTTGAACAAGCAGAGATGATTATAGAACCACACTAAAGATTAAGGATCCTGATTTGGGTCAGTAACTCACACTCGGCCCAACTCACCTCATAGAGATGTTATTGTGAAGAAAACAGGAGGAGGAAGGAGTAATGTGTGTGTTTATTGCCTTGAGTTATTTATAAAAATAAAGGCGGGATATAAATATAAATTAAATAAAGTAGATTTCCTTCAAGGTCCCTTCTAGTGTTATGATTTTACATATCCACATAGAAAACCACTGATCATCATGGTTTCAAATGGCAATTATCAAATTTGGGAACAATGAATCATGTTGATAATATATAGTCAAATTGCCAGGATAATATCCATTCTGAATAAAAAAATTCAGGAAGTACAAAGTATCAAGACATCGGTTAGACAAAACAGAATGCATGTCTTTCCTTTTGTGTTGCTTAAACTGAACTTTTAATTATGTGCACATGAATGCTATTTTATGTCATTCTGAATACTAATTACCTAATGATTATAAATTACAGGAAGTGTGTATCACAGAGCTATGCAACACTTCATCATAGCACCTATCAATGACTCAAACCAATCACTTCTATTCCCAGGGTTCTATGGTTGCTTTAAGGTGTTGCAGGCATAAGCTATATTCATGATTACACATGCTCTGAAGCATTGTTTCCAACTTACTTCAGAAATACTTTACAGGCATTATGGAAAGGCACTTAAGTTTCCCATTCATCATTTATATACACCTCTAGGCCTCAAACTTGTTATTCAAAAGAATATAGTGGTTTTACATTATACCAAAATTAGATAAATTCTGCCAGCTCAATTTATATTAAAAACAATAGCCCTGTTCCCAACGAATTTAATTGGTCAATGAAGATGACATTTATATGCTACACAAATATCAAGAAAGGTCAACTGACCCCGTCAATCAATCCAAAGATTGGATGAACTGAATTCTAGTCAAAAACAGTCAGCCAACTTTATCATGAGAATTTCCAAAATCTCATGAATTGCCCTATTTAGCCTTATTTTCAGAGGAAAAGTCCTAAAAATGGGGAATCGTAGAAAAAGCAAGCCACTTCATATTAAATAGAAGGAAAGATGACCTGATTATTTCTTCTGTAAAATGTAAACAACTTAGACTGTTAATCACCAATTTCAGAAGAATGAATAAATTATATTACTGCTAATATTAAAATAATGGAAATTTTATTTGAATGAAAAACTTGAGTTTACAATCAGTTATTAAGTGAAGAGTGAACAATTTGCATTTTTCTATTCTATGACACATATGAAAAACCTCTCAGTAAATAAATATTTCTGTGAACAGATTTAAGATAAGGCATTTTTTAAAGATAAAGCCCGTATCAGTTGTTCCTGATCCTTCAACATGGCTCACATCAAATGTGAAAAAAAATTCACTGGATAATTCTGAAAAAAGTAGGCTGTTGGATCACAACCCAAAAGTCCCAGTGGCAAGAATGTTGTGCTCATTCATTAGAGAACAAGTTAATTAACCTATTACCCCTATTCAGAGCAAACTATTTACATTTTGCTGAATAGGGAATCTCTGAAAACAGCACTCTGTTAGAATCAACAATGTGCACCCAGACTATAAAAATGGCTTTGAGAATATTTTTGTCCACCATTTGTAAAGTGCCACTATCAATTTTAAGCCTGCATTTTGCCCACTGAGTACCAAAATACTGAAGAAACCATAGCTTCCAAATCCTGCTGTTCTTGACAAGAGTTTGAGGCTAATAACAGTCCACCATACAACCAATACCACAAAAGCTACTTACTGGGAAACAAATGCAGGTATGTAACTGAACCTCATGATGTTACATATGTACTCCTACAAACCATAATCGGATCCCACTTTGGTCTTTGTGAAGTCCATACTGCAATATCCTGAAACATTTTATGTTCATTACACAATGGAGAGAAGCTGGAATTGCAGTGCAGTATGAGCTCATTACAGCATCTTCAATTTTTTTTTATAATAGCATGCTTTTGTTTAACCCGCCGTTTGGATCAGAGTGGCAAGTTCTGTCCTTCAGGATCTGTGTCACTGTTGCTGGGTTGAGGATGAATTGGTAGAATATCTAGCTCATCCACCTGGGGGGTGGGGTGCATCACCACTAGCTGGTCCTGGGGAATGTCTGCTGCAGCTGCTGCTAGGTTGGTAATTGATTTACTTTTCACACACTGGAAGTCAACATGGCGACTTTTCCCTTCTTCCTTCTCCCATGACATCCTTATGAAAGGTCTTTGGACATAATTATAGATTACCTCTGGTCTCCCACCAGGTCGCTTCTTAACTTTTTCTTTATATGTGGGATAACCTAGAAAAAAAATCACCAATAACATTTATGAATTTTATTTCACTCAACATTTGAGGACTCTCAGGTAGAATACAGCATTTTATTCAACAAAAATATTTTATTTATTTAAGGCACACATTATGTAAATCCTTCATCCAGCTGTTCACTGCAGTTTTATTGACACTCTACTTTTAACACTTTCTGTAATTAGATTCACTTCACGAAAGATATATGATTCATTCTAAAGTTGAAATTTCAAGCTATGTTTCTACATAAGAATAAAGCTTAAACTTAAGCAGAACTACAGTTTACCTGAATTAAGACATGATACTGAAGAAAGGGCAACACCGTGACTGCCAAGGCTTATCTCTTTTTTTTTGAAGTCACTATGCTGCAGTATTATGTGGTCCTCGTTTAAGTATCACTTATTCAGTGACTGTTCAATCTTATGACAGCACTGAATTAGGGTACTTACATTCTTTCCTCAAGGTTCTGGCTGTTGCAGCATCCCTGCATTCGTATGATTGCTATTTGCAACCTTCACTGCCAGCTTCTGATAAGCAAAATCAATGGGGAAGCCACTAGGGGGCCACAACTGTTGTTGTTAACAAGGACTACCTGTACTCCCTCTTATTTCACTGTGGTTTTAGATCATAAGTGTCTACATCCTAGTTTTTCACTACATGTTGGATTAGACAACAAGATCAAATTATCTTACCTTCTATACCTAATCGAATCTTCTTAAGACCCCTTTCCTTCAGTACTGATTTGGCCACATCTCTGTTCTCAATATACTTGAAGAACCTATATAACTTTGTGCTATAAATAACTGTGGAGAAAAATACATTTCATGAAATCAATGAACTGTATATATGTTCAGCCAGTATACAATAATGGTAAAAAAAATCTAATGCATTTTGAAACAAGCTGAATTGAATTGAATTGAAAAATATGCATAGTATTATTTATATTGTCTAAGAATCCATGTATTACTAGATTGAGGAGTGATCGGACATGGTAATCCAGGCTAATATGCCCCGTGCACACTGACTACATTGTGATCTTGCACACACAAATGGAACAACGTGATCATAAGCCAAATATGCCTACAATTTTCCAAATAACAGATCTGACAGGGCACATTACACAATCAATGTGCTGAATTGCCATAAAATTTATGTCTACTAAATGATGCAGGTCTGTACAATGCAGAGTGATCAAAGGTACTGTAGTGCATATATTTTAAAAATAAATGATACAAAAAGGAAATGAGCCAAATTCAACTGCAGTGCCAACTGACTTACTTTGAGAATATTCTTCTCCCATTTGAGGTGGGTACTCTTCATCCCAATCAACAACATCATCATCAGTGAGCACTACAATATGACACTCTCTTTCCCCACTCTGAGCACTGGCTACCATCAGTGGCAGTATCATTTCTTCAAGGTAAAATTCAAACTGTTTCCGAGCACCATCATTTGATAATTCATGCATGAGAGCACCTGAAATGAAAACAATTAAATTCATTACTCTCAGTTCATAAGAATACTGAGCTGAATTTTAGATGAGCCATTATTAATTGCTTCAATAAAAATTTTACCTTTGGCACAACAGAGGTGCAACTTCTCATAGTTCTCATAATTGCTAAATGATGCTCAAAGATTTTAAATATGTTACCTTGTACTTCCTAGCTTCTGGACTTAGAATAGTAATTGCTGATGTTTACAAGGCATCTCTGATTTGCACATAAAGCTAAATAAGCTGAACCAAAGTAATGTAACATGAGAATTAATCAACACATCAAAATCATTAAGGTTTTGCAGGCACCTCAAAAATCATGCCTTGAAAATAATCAGATAGTTATTTGAGCACGTAACATCCTTTAAATATTTTTCATTCTTCCAGTAGAAGGAAGTCTCTTCCTATATTACCCGAAGAACTAAAAGGGTTGTATCTACCATCCTTAATATAGCAAACAAAATGGAGTAGTAATTTATCTGCTACACTGAGCAAAAATACTGGCATCAACGTTTTATGGGGGACCTTCAGTCCCTATTTTAATTTGGCTTTCTACAGAAAGTCTAATCTAAAGGTTTAAACTGAGTAATCCAGGCCCTCCACTATCTCAATAAATGTACACTACCTCTAGAGGCTGCTGTGAGTGGAGGCAAAAAATTAATATTAAACTATTAGCTAAATACATATTTTTATCTTCTGGCTTCAGTCCCTTTTAACTGTGGACGATGAATTTCAATCTGTTTGAAGTTATATAAATAAAGTTGTCTAAAACTCTCTTTCTTATTTACTAGCCTTGAGATTTGATCAAGCCAGCTCTGTGCTGAACCAGCACATATTGAAAGCTAATGTGGTGTATTAATTAAAATGCTGTTCTAGAAACCAGGAGACTGTGAGTTCCAGGCCTCACTTAGGCATGAAAATTAGCTGGGAGACTTTGGACCAATCTCTCTCTCGTAGCACAACCCACCCCACCTGTTGTTGTTGTGGTAAAAATAGAAGGGAAGTAATTAGCATGACAGCCATCTTGATCTGACAATACACACACACATAACAAGTCTGGATCCAATTATACATTACTCATATATTAATAGATATAAAGCCTGATCTAAGTAGTGCTCAAATTCTCCCTGACAGCACAGACATACAGTAGCACCTACAGCAGGGGTCTTCAAACTTGACAGCNCTGGGAGTTGAAGTCCACAAGTCCTAAACTGCCAGGTTTGAAGATCCTTGACCTACAATATATCTTATTCAATTAAAAGTATCCCAAATGTAGAAGGGGCACTACTTTGACTGTTTTGAAAGAAAGATGTGGAAAATCCTATACTTGGGACATTTAGATCTCTGAAAGTTTAGGGAAGCTGAGTCTACTGAGCATATGTTCTCCTTCAACATATATACATTGAAAATACTCCAAACTTTTCACCAATTGAAAAGTTCACAAGTAACAGAGTTCAAGCTATGCCTGTTTATTAGACTAGAATCCCTTTATAACAGCTTGGTCATCTTGATATTATTTATGATTCTTACATGCAGTTTTTAGAATTACGATGTTTATAGTTTTGCAAAGTTTAAGCTCTATGTTCCATAGCTTAGATAGCTTATGTTCAGTGACATGTTTTGTGGTTCTCTAATCTATTAATATTTTTAAATATATTTTATATTGCATCTTCTTTCTATATAATCAGTAAAATTATTTAATGTTAGACATTTGTAATAGTAATGCTAATACTTTAAGTATTTGTCCCATTCTACAATCCAGATATATATGGAGTTGTTGGTTATAAGTTGCATTGTTAGATGCTGGTCTACGAGTGAAATAAAGTTTTATATATAAAGCCTCTATGTACTTAACAGGTATAACTACAGTATATATTACTAAACCCAATCTATAATCTATTTTATGATATTAAATGCTCAAATATTACTTAAAGTAGTTTATGGGCAGGAAACATCTTTAAAATGTACATATAGGTAAAGCAGGTTAACAGCAATGTTACACTTACTGAGGTCTCTACATTTGATAGTACTATAATCAAAAGAAATACATAGATAGTCACACGCTTCTCGTAGTTCAGGAATAGATATTCCATCAGGACAACGTATCACCCCAGTCTTGTAATAATCCTTAAATTAAAAAAGAAAAAAGAAACAAATTTATGAGAAAACATTTAATTTGTACAGAATAATCCTTTTTCTAAACCTTGCGTTTTTCTGCTGCTGAAAACAAACTGGGTATCCAGTGGTGTTGCAGAATGAAGTAATCTCCTTCCTGTCATATGGAGACTGAGAAGAGATTATGATAGAACTAGTACAAGAATTAAATCCCGAGAATAATTCAAATTGCTTGACTAACATCATTATGTTTAATGAATCTTAGGAAATGTCTCTCCCATCAGAAATGTTATCATACAAAGATTTTAATGTCTTCATTCTGTCTCTCAACTTTAGTCTTCTACTCCCTTACTTACAAATAGCAGTGTTGAGGAACTCTGGTATTTTCTTGGGCAAACTCTTTTCAATTAATATGTTAGTAATCATAAACACATTTTTATGAAAAATAACTTGCTCACTGTTGCTGCCTTTCCCCAACAATGCACTGCAATATTCCAGAAAATGGCACATAGATGGCAAGCCCAAAATGAATGGCCAGTATCTTAACTAAGCTGAGAATCCTTTAACATTGACATATCAATGAGATGCCTGAACAGAGTAAGTCAGACTTACATCTACATTCTTTATTCCTGAATTTTCCAAGTTTTTATAAAATTGCAGCATGTGCTAGTAGTATTTAGTATCTTGTTTAAATAAATTATAGATGTTCATGATAAGCTTTTTATAGGAATGGCATTCCTTTTAAAAAATTTCATAAATGTGAAAGGGTGGGAAGAACAGTATCTTATGAAACCTCACCAAGATAGCACGAAACACAGTGGAACCAATTCCTTCAGCCACTTCATATTCTCCTTTTTCATTGGGCCGTGTGAAATTATGTTCCCTTCCGGAACCAAACATCCTATATATAGAAGAAAAAAACATGTTATTCAAAATCCACATAGTGCACATAGTTCACCAGTATTCGAATTCAATTTGGTAAAACTTTAGAAGGAATTATAGAAATTCAGAATATGTACTGTTAAGGGGACTTGCAGATTTTACAAGAGGTTACATTATGTTCATATATCCAAAGGAAAAAAATATTTTGAAATGTTTATTTTAATGCATGCAAAATATGAATTCAAAAACATTCATATCTGAACTTCAAAGTTTAAGACAGAAGTGTTTTGCAACTTTTAATAATATTTGTATGTAAAGAGATGAGTAAGGAAAAATACTGATCTCCACATGAGTAGTATCTAGTAGTATTTAAGCACTTAGACTTATATATCATTTCACAGTGCTTTACAGCCCTCTCTAAGCAGTTTACAGAGTCAGCATTTTGCTCCAAACAATTTGGCTCCTCATTTTACTGACCTCAGAAGGATGGATCACTAACATGAGAATTGAACTGCTGGCAGTTGGCAAAATTAGTCTGCAATACTGCATTCTAACCACTCCGCCACTAGGGCTCTTTGACAGAAGCAGCAAATAATGAGATAAATAATATTTCATAATACGAAGACATTTGTTTTTAGCCATGATTTACAGGGATATCTGATGGTATATATGCAATAAAAAGCCATACCAACCTGCCCAGCATTGTATTTGGCTGTGCAGTAAAAACTGAAGGATCTACAACAAATCGAGTATTGTCTACTATAAGTGTTACTCTCTCCGACGTTCTTATGTTCCGTGCTCCCTCTTTTACATTCTCATACACAAAAACCATTTCTCCAGCATTTTTGCAACTCCCATCCGAACTTGACTGGCTGCTGTTTCTACTACTGTTTACTAGACTGCTACTGGATCCATTCGGAGAAGCTTTCTGAGGACGAGGACTGCTTGGTCGAGATGAGCTATGATCCTTCTCACGTTCTGCAATGAAAAGTAAAGCAAGTATGTAAAACTAGGGTGCAGTATCAGAACATGTTATATCCCAAAAACATATTTACAAGGGCAACAGTTTTTTCCCCACATTAAGCCAAACTTGTTTTTGGATTTTGGTTTGGTGCCAGTAGTAACTCAGAGTACTATCTCTTGATGTGTCAGAGAAAACAGGCAGTCTTCTGGCACTAGCATTAAGTATGTTTGCTGCTACTTATAAAGTAATAAAGGTAGGACAAAAAACTAATTAAAATATAATCCAGCAACAGGATTATACTTTAAATTATTCTAAAATTTGAGGTACCATAGACCAGTTTTCCCTAATGTGGTGCTCTCCAGATAGTTTGGATTACATTTGCCATCATAAAAGGCTTGCCAGCATCCAAAACAAGTGGAAGATGATAGATTGAAGAAAAATGCCACACAACCAGTTTCCATGCTTAGGCCTCAATACAGGGTATCAAACAGAACATACACATGTAACATTGTACCCAAACATTTATGTATCCGAGGCTTAGATAATTTCCTTGGTAATTTTTAGTTTGACACAAATTATAAATGTTAAATGGTGAATGAGTATTTATATTTCTTCCATCCTGGAAGCACTTACTGCATTAGAAGATTCCCCCTCTACTCTATTGTATACCCTCCACTATCTTAGATATTTATTTTTAATGTATCTGTACATCTTAACCATTTTAATATTTTCTATTATTTTACCAGATCATAAGCCACCCAGTGCCATGTGACATAGGCAGTTAATAAATTTAATGAATAAACATTCCCAATGAGATTCTTAATTATGTTAATTTTGGAGCTTTCACATTTTGGGTTTGTAACACAAGAACCAAAGTGAAAAGATTTTATGTTTGACAAAAATATGTACTAATAAAAAACAGAAAATAAATATCTTAAACAGAAACAGGTTTCTTGTGATATACCTCCTTGATGTTGTCTTGTTGGTGAAGTAACATTTCTGATACATGGAGTGAGCTGGGATTCAAGACGTTCATGGGATGAGTCACGTGATCTATCACTTGACCTTCTTCTGTCTCTTGATCTTTCATGTCCACCACTAGCCCCATGAAGACTCATTTTGCGGCAATCACCCTTAACAAGACGAGATGAAGTGCTAGAAGATAAATGAACATGAGATAGTATTTAGAATTTTTAAATAGCAGTCAATATAAAATAGATCTTACATTGTGAATTTTTATTTTTTCAATTTCACTAGTAATCTTATACCAACCTCTTTCCGGAGGAGTTTAGAAAGAGGCACAATGCTTGTGGGAAAGACATATGTATACGGCAAGATTTTCATCTTTTCATGACATCCTGACAATATGTACATAAGAAGTTGGGAAATGCCTTGGAAACAAAATGAGCCAAACCAGAAATGCAATGGATGTCTGGATCGGATGCCTGAAGGCTATCAGGCACTCATGCTGCATCACATCTCAATGATTGCATCATCCTGGGTCATGGGGTTGCCTTCTGATTAAGATTCTTAAGTTTGTACAAAGTGTTAGACCATGTGCAAACAGATGAAAACTGTTTCACAAATAGTAACTCAAATTTAACCAGTGTACTGGCTGCCAATGGGTTTCTGAGAATAGGAGGTTGGACTAGAAGACCTCCATAGTCCCTTTCAACTCTGTTAAACGCACCTGTATTTATGCTCTGGACTATTGACATGTAAACCTTGAAAAATACCTGGGCAAAAGAAAGGCAATAAAGTCACTCTAGGTGTAGGGACAGTGTAAAATATTAATATATGATAAATAATGGAACAATTAAAAATTAATAGCACTGAGTTTTCTCTCTCTTCTTCCTTCTTTTTTTCTTTCTCTCTCTCTTTCTCCCCCTTCCTCTTTCTTTCTCTTTTTCTCTCCCTTCCTCTTTCTTCCTTGCTCTTTCTTCCTTCCTTCCTTCCTTCCTTCCTTTCTTTCTTTCTTTCTCTCCCTTCCTCTTTCTTTCTCTTTTTCTTTCTTTTTTCCTCTTTATTTCTTTCTCTCCCTTCCTCTTTCTTTCTTGCTCTTTCTTCCTTTCTTGCTCTTTCTCCCTTCCTCCCTTTCTTCCTTCCTTCCTTTCTTTCCTTGACTCACACACACACACACACCTTTTCTGGGAAGAAATTATTGGGCAAACTCCAGAGCAGTGAGCGGCGGGACAATGAAGAAAGCAGCAGCCCCGGAACATCCATCTGCCCTCCCTTTCAAAGCACATGGGCAGCGGCGGCGGGGGTGGGTGGGGGTGCCCCGAAAGGCAGGGAGAGCTTTCTCTGCTGTGCTG
>AZIM01000182.1:504487-517426 GCA_000516915.1 Ophiophagus hannah | reverse complement strand
TCTGTAAACCGCTTAGAGAGGACTGTAAAGTACTGTGAAGCAGTATATAAGTCTAAGTGCTGTTGCTATTGCTACTTGCTGAAGTGGAAATAAAATATCTGAGAGAGAGAATTTATTTTTAAAAACTTTTATAGCTCCCTCTGGTGGCGTGAATTGTAAGATATAAATGTTTCTGGCCATTGTGACTTATGCTGGTAGTCTTCAATTTATAAACATCCATTCAGCAACCAATCAAACTTATGATGATGCTGGAAAAAGTGAGTTATGACTGGTTCGCAAAGTTACAACCATTGCAGTACCCCCACAGTCCCGTGATCAAAATTAGTGTGCTTGACTGCCCAACCCATACTTTAAACCACATGGAATCTCCATCATCTGTGCACTTTTGGCTATCCTACATAGCAGCATTTGGCAACAGAGAGATTGAAATAGAGGCTTGGGACCCTTGGCAATTTCAGCCAGTGCTACTGCCCCCAGATTTCTATTTCAGCACCAGCATTGCCACTGCCACTGAGAAACGCCATCTCAAAGCCCACACCATAACCAAGCATCACAGCACAAAGCCCCCATTAACCCTGCTGCTCTGTCCTCCATAGGCCCTGCTACACCCAGCTGATTTTCAGCATCTGTCTCTCACTGCAAGGCAGTGCTAACCGTGCTAGGCCTTCTTCCCAAGGCCACTAGCATTCTTCGAATCGCCCATGCCATTCTCCAAACAGTGCATCCCATTCTTGCAATGCTTTGAAAAGCCTTCGGAAAGCTTCTGAGGTCTTCCAAAGTCTTGCAGGAAACAGGGTGCCTGCCTTTTTCCAAAGAGTGTGCCAGTTCTCACTAGACCTGGAGAAGATGGCCTCCCATGGCCAGCAATTGTCTCACAAAGACCCAGGGAAAGCAAGCCTCATCAGCAGTGGGAGGAAGCAGATGGCAGAGATCAGCTGGGAGTGTGAGATAGTGAGAGTGGATGGGTTGGGTCGCACTTTTTGGCCAAAGCTTTGTACCATGCTCTTGGCACTTCCCAGAACAATGGCTTTGTGCTATACTTGGCATTTCCTGGGTGTGACAGCTTTGTGCTACCCTTTTGGTCCTTTCTGGAGACACAGCAGATTTATGCTGTGTGGCCAGGCTGTGGTTCAGGGTTTCTTACAGCCTCAGAGCTGTAAATGGTGCACCAAGAAGCCCCTGAGCCCTAGCATATTCTTTCCCTGGCTGCCTTGTGGTCACATGCATACATGCATACATCCCACACCCATCTTTTCCTGGCCTCCTCGAGTTTGTGTTGTACTGCAGCAACACCCGCCCCCCAACTAGTGCATTGCCAGTTTGCAGTCTCCCCACCTCCCACAGCATCTCTACTCCTTACCAAGGACTCCTTATCAGTTCCTACTTAACAATCCATGCTGGAGTGATGATGACAAAAGTGCTAGGATTACTGTTGCTAAGAGACATTGTCACATGATGTGTTTTATGACCACCTCCCTTAGCAATGGAAATTCCAGTCCAATTGTGGTTATAAGTCAAAGAGTACCTATGATAGATCTTTCTATAGTTGTGTTTGCATAGCACACCCTTGACACATTGTATAGGGTTTTTGTTTCAATGTTAAACACTTCCACATAATTAGATCTTTTTGTTAAATGCTATAAAGGTGGTTGTAGATCACAGAATTTGGATAAATGGCAGCTATTTCTAGTTTGAATGGCATGGTGACTACATTCATATACCATGCATACTCATGATTAATATTGTTTCACTGAATCCAGTTTTCTTAGGTCTCCAAGCCCTGGGCCATGAGCTGTTCAGAACTGGGCCACAGAAGCAGCGGGCAAGCACACAGGTGCACATATCCCCACTTCCATGATCAGGGGGTGAGCGTATGTGTGCTCGATTTGTGCAGGCGTGTACCCATCTATCCCACAAATGGATCCGCATGCACTTGTTGGCCACTCATGCAGAACCACCCCTATTTTCACCTCCACTCCCCACCAGTCCACAAAGCTGGAAAAGTTGAGGAACACCCACATACACCAAATCATTAAATAACAAGCCATATTTAAAGAGCACCTTAGGCCAAAATCCTGGCTTGTTTGTGCTTTGGTGTATCAGGCAAATAGCAACAGGATCTTTGTCAGTGAATTCAGCAAAATTATTTCATTATTTTGTATTAGAAGAAAAATCATATAAATAATGACAGAAATGCTGAAGAGTTTTGCTTTTTAACTACTACTGTCCAACAGCTTTTGGTCCATTTATTTGATAAGGCATTAGCAAGATACAGTTATAAAGGAATTAAATTGAATTTGTGTAAGGTAGATGTGAACATACAACAAAAGAATAAATAAAAGGTGCATTTTTTAAAGCCTTGCTTCCATAAACACACAATATCTCATATCTGAACCTTGTTCCCATGAAATACTACTGAACGCAAAATAGATTTCTGCAGATTCAAGGGTCTGTATTAGAGTAATTCCTTGTTATCAGATCAAGTCAGTTAAGGTACAAAAGAATATTCTGACTCAGTTAAAAACTTTGCCAGAGGTTTTAAGAAACAAGAACATCATTGCAGATGCAGCATAATGATTATCAGATTATTCACTTCTAGATTAAAAATGATGAACATATTTTATATTATTTATTATTTATTAACCAACTTTTGCAGAATGTCTGAGATGCAAAATCTAAGAGAATGGAATATGGAGACTATATTTGATAAATCAATATACAGTAGAGTATGTTACTGATATTTAAAAAGTTAGCCTAGTTCACCTAGCATGTTTTATGGCTCTTTGTGTTCTTGAGTCCATCCATACTGTCTTTATTCCAAAGTTCCACTAAGTTCTGTGACCAAGAACTTATGTGTATATTCAAACTAGGTTTCTACATAGATCTTTTTTTTTCTTGACAAAAATTGCCTTCTAGGAAAATATATTCAAAATTTCAGATTCACTTCAGATTCATGTAACTTGAAAGTTCTCTTTGAAAAAGTTGGTTTTTCAATTGATTTGTTTGAATGATGGGGGATTACTACCCAATCATGTCATTGTTGAAATAGCTACATATTGTAAATGTATGAAAAAATATGCATGTACTACTGCATGTTCCTCCATATCCGTGGTGTTTCAGATTTCAATATTATGAAATAACATGTTCCCATGAGATAAAATAGGTATTCGACACTAACTCTTAAATTCTTTTCATTGTGTTGGGATTTTAAAAAGTGATTAAGGCATCATTCTCCAAGGACAAGGTCCCAGTTGTTCCTACTGCATATTTTTCTTCTATTGTCATCTTCTGGAGAGCAACCTAAATAGAATTGCCAAGATTTATGCCTTCCTTTCTTACTATGATATGTTAATGTGCTAAATCTGGAAATGAAGCTTCCAAAGCAATAAAAAAAAATATCACCAGGAAAAGGTCTTTATCATCAAGCCTTTGGAAACCCCAATAAGCTGGTAATGTAGATTACTGAATGTGATCTCACAATTCGTCTTTTAAGCTACATAGACAGCTGAAGAAACAGTGTAAGACACAGGATCCACTGACTATAGGCAATGGAAATAAAATGCACAAAATAAGTACATCCAATTTTCAACAAGTGACATGCAGATATCCTCTTAGACATCGTTGTTTTATAAATAATAAATAATAAAATGCCCTAATTGCTCATTACTACTGAATTGGAAAGAAAGGTTATGATACTTTCACTGTGGTTTGGTTTTGAAGGCGATATCTTTATAACCTTTGTTCCAATCCTTTGGTTTCTTCTGTATCTTTGGTTTCCCATGATCAGGGTGCAGTCTCCAACTCCTCGCTTCCCGGGGCTTGGTTTCTTCAATAGCCTCAGGTTCATGATGTACAGTTTGCAGTTTCTCAAGGAGCCAGTTTTGCCGATCTGCTGAATGTAGGTGTTCTCCCAAATCATGCATAATCTGGACTTCACTTACAGACCTCTTCCTGTAATGAAGAAAGAGGAGAAAAGACAATAACTCTTGGAGTAGCAAAGAGACTGGACCTTTAGTTCTGCATAGTTACAATAATTGTGACCCTGTGTAATTGGAGGCAGGGTAATTCAGAAAATTGGTGAGAGCGGTGATCTATTCAGATCATAACAGAATGGAAAAGATTTCTGAGGAAATCACTTCAAAAAGGGTAATTGTGCAAACAGCATTCTTAAAATACTAGCTGCCATGGAGAAATAACGGAAGACAGAAATTTAATTTCTACATGAACTTTCACACTGTATCCCCTGGATTCTGCATGCAATTTATTTATGATATTTGTATAATTTCCCAAATTTAACATTTTGATCAGTGAATTCAAAGCAATGCAGAAACAACAGCAAATAAAAAGACCAATATATTTTCATGTACAAGTGGAGCACCCATAAATGTTTTGACATGAACATAAGTTTAATGAGTAGTTTGAAATGGCTTATGGAATATAAAGAGAAAATCCAGGGCACCTCTAAGGCAGGGGTGTCAAACTCGTGCCATCATGATGGCATCACGTGATGTATCGGGACTTTTTTCCTCTTCGCTAAACCAGGCATGGGCATGCCCAGCCCGTGATGCATCCAGCCGGGAGTTTGACAGCCCTGCTCTAAGGGAACCTACTTAAGAGCTTGGCAGTCCTGATAGAGATAACATTCTGCTCACCCTACTCTTCCACCTTTTCACAAGAAAGGCATTTTAGCAAAGACCCCGGGTGTTAGGACTGGCCAAGCAGATTTGATTCTAGCAACACAATGTCCAATACTACATCTTAAAAGGCTTTAAAGGTAAAAAGTAGCACTAACTAAACTAACTACTTTTGTTTTTGTTGTTCCTCAACACTTGTCAATCTCCTAGAAAAGGTATACCATAGTTATATACTTACATCACAGCTTTTCCATCAGAATTTATGAAGAAACAGATGGCATATAAAATGAATGCAGATTTAGTCATATCCTTGGTTGATGTCATATTAACTGCAAGAAAAGTCAATAATTTCACAAATAAAATTATTCTGGATAGTATAATAAAAATAACCATAGAAATGATGGGAAAATGATTTATAAAATTGTGTTTCTTCATGTAATATGAAGAAAGGAGAGAATTGGGGGTTTAATTAATCACAAATATATGTCTAGCATTTGCTATGCTTTAGATTCCCCTGGCTTAGTGCCTCTTGTCTTTTTAAAAGATAACAATATATGGTATTTGTATTGCTGCCAAAAATGTAGATTGACCCAGCCAATATAAATGGCTCTCCATCATATTCCTTTCTTTTTTTAGCTCCTGTTATATCCACATTAAATAGAAATGAAGTGCTTTTAACTTGTTTAATAATTCCCACATCTCATACCACTCTATCCAGGTAGATTTGGAAGTCAGCAAATATGACAAGGACCACAGTCTAGAAAATCATCACTATTTCATTAACTCATTAATTCCATATCTGACAGCATATGGTTAAGATTAGAAGACTAGAAACCAGGAGACTGTGACCACTGATCCTCTTTTATGCATGGAAAATGACTGGGGTGACTTGGACTAGTTGCTCTCAGTCCATGCCATCCCATAACAGCTATGGAAAAAATAGGAGACAGAACATTACCTTGAATTGTTCAGAATAAAGATGGGATATACATTAATATCACACCTGCAATACTGTATACATACTCGTGTGTGTGTGTGTGTGTGTTTATCAAAATGTTTAAATGATTAAAAACTGACAAATAATATAGAAAAGAAAAAGCAAAAAGTGCAAGGAAGAAAAAAGTTGTAGAAAAATAGAAAAGAAAGAAAAAAGATCTAAGGAATTAGCATCCAATAGTCTTCACGGCAATTATGTGTACAAATACATTTTAACCTTTCTCTCCAAAGTTACATCATTTTGTTCCTCTTTCTATAATCTATGTTTTCTAATCATCAAAACTATGAATTGCAAATTCATTTTTTCATTTTTACACAAAAAGTCCGTAAGAGGCTTCCAGTCACCAATAAAATACTGTGTACAGTTCTGTTGACTAAATTTGAAAAAAAAAACAAGAGAAATAGGCAACCAAAACTATTAGAAGGCTTCAATACCTTCTTTATGAGAAAAGCCTAGAATGGGGTGTCAAATTCATGTCATCATGTTGTCGTCATGTGATGTATAGGGACTTTTTTCTCCTTCGCTAAACTGGGGGTGGGCGTGGCCATCATGTGACGCATCCGGCCTGCGGGCCACAAATTTGACACCCCTGCCCTACAATGTCTCACCTAGTAAAAAGGAGTTTGAGGTGAAATATGAGCAAAGTGTGCAAAATTCTGCATGGCACAGAGAAAGAAGATAAGGATAATTTTTCCTTTGTTTCTGAAATCATTAGGATCAGAGGTCATCCCTAACCAGAAATAAATTTAAAATTGACAAAAGAAAGTATTTTGCACAGTGTATAATTAACTCACAAGACCCAGTGGCCATTAATAAGGTTCCCCATTATTTATCCGCTATGCCTCTGTTGTTTTCATGGATAATTATTTCAGTCTTATTGAAAATTTGCAGATATCACCACATTTTGTTCTATTGAATTTCTTACGTAGATTATGCATTGATTGAAGAACAATTTATTTATTTTGGAAAAATCTTTTTATTTACCGCCAATAAGGGATTATCTTGGTTTTGGTAAAATTAGTATTCATAGACCCAAAGTGAATCTCTTGATTACATGGATCATGTGGTTTTAAAATGTGGTGATGCAGTCAATATGGTTGCTTTAACAGCTGTGTTAATTCGTCTCCTGTTAAAAGGACAGAACTGATTATCTTCCTCTTGATGTGCTTCCAGGTAGATAATTAAGAGTAAGACTTAAGAGATGGCTTTCAGATGTTTAAATGGATGACAGTGGGAGTGGGGGAAAACATTCAGAACAGGATGTTCAAAAGCATATGCTGAATATTGCATGCATGTTCGTGGATATATAGAAACATTTCCCATCTAACACTTAGACCTATTAATTTTAATTTTAAAATTATCTCAATCCAATGAATAAACAATTTGACAGATTTAACCTCTTATCTGTGAAGTAAATTAATCAAAGTCAAAACTAAAATCACAGGCATAAAAGAACAGTAGCTTGTTACTGAGTTCATCACTAAATGGACTAAATGTCTATGGAAATTCTCAGTTATCCAAGTCATGATTGTCACAAAGGTTCTTTTTCAAGAGGCAACTGGACTTTCTGGTTTATCTTTGAAGGCGTTTCGCTTCTCATCCAAGAAGCTTCTTCAGCTTCTTCAGAGCTGAAGAAGCTTCTTGGATGACAAGTGAAACATCTGAAGAAGCTGAAGATGCTTCTTGGATAAGAAGCGAAACGTCTTCAAAGAAAAACCAGAAAGTCCAGTAGCCTCTTGAAAAAGCACCTTTGGGTATTGTTACTGAGGTAACTTTGATTTCAAATAAAAAAAAGTCATTCACTAAACTATTAAATGGCTATTGGCAGTAGAAGGGCAGCATAAATCAGGTAGGATAATCAGATTTGGCCCATTGGGTGTAACTTGCCTGTCCTAGATAAACATCGTCAGTGTCACTGAATCAATGACTGGACATCATTAATTTGACTGGAGCAATCTAACCAATTTTGTCCCTAACATAAACCTCCCATCATTTAGAAATTCATTGTGCTGTAAATGATACTGCAACACTTCCCCCCCCGCCTTTCATAATCTTCCTATTTTAGCTGTAGGACGCATTTCATTTTATTTTTCCCTCCGGAAAATGTGTAGGCATCAAAAATCTGTTCTTGAAAGCATTTATACCATCCTAAACCTATTATTATCACTGGAAATTTTATTGACAAAGCCATTTGAGTTTCTCGGGGGAAAACAGAAATACTGATGAGGATTCAAGAAATAAAATGTAACTTAAACTTAATTCTGAATCCAGTTATAAATTCCAGTGGTAATTTTGATTGTCAGTGAAATGTATAGCCTCAAATAATTTATTTATGAAGGTGCTATAGCAATGCTAAAAAAATATTAAGCAGTTTACGATGTATGTATATACATTATTCTTACTACAACCTAAACATAAATATAATTTGGATATTTCATAATCCTATCTACATTTCTTTTATCCAATTTTATACACATATATGAAAATTAACTTTCAAAATAAAATAGAGCATTCTTACCAGATAGCTTTTTAAGTTGGTTCTTCCTTTAGATAAATCTCAGCAAGCAGAAGTTGATTTGAAGACTGCTTAATTGGTCCAGAAGACTCCTTAAATGCAACTTTAAATAGAACTTCTCAGTAGCTAAGGAGCCCTTTTATTGTCTCCTTTTGTTGATGTCACTTTCGAACACACCCCTGACCTTGATGTACCACCCATCATGTGCTTTGTTAATGGGGCATTGAAAGAACAGAGAAGAAAGGTTTAGGGCAAAATACAGTAACCTGGGAAACTTCACAAGAGTTTGACTTTTAGAGAATCTGAGTTTAAGGTTAGGAAAAAAAAAATGCCTATAAAGAAATTATGTCAATTAAGCAATGATGATCAGCTTTAAATGTTAATGAATCCAGGGATGACTAAAAACTAACCTTTGTGTGTGGGGGTACCCATGTTCAAGAACATGAATGGCCTGCTGCAGGAAACTTTATTCAGTGTCATTAAATTTAGTCTATTCAAATTGAGAAAATTAATATTGTTTGGGAATTTTACACATCAGAGATAAACCTTGAAGTCTTGTAAAACTAGCTTATTGATCACAATTGGGCATCACTTTAAGTACAAACATGGATATTGATGTGACCGAAGACATCAAACTTCAGTTTCTGAATTTAAAGAAATAAATTATGAATAGATATATACTTTCTATATACTATACACCCAGCTGGAACTGTTTAAGATAGTAATTTCATTTCCAAACAAATGTTCTATATAAGGATATATGGAATTTTAACTGAATTTTTCCTTGGAACAGATAGAATGTTTAAAAAATTAAAAAATACTTGCCATTTCAGTTTTAATAAAGACTGTAGAGACTTTGAGGAATGCATTCTAAAAGACTAACTGCTGAGCCTTCCCCCACAAATAAAATAAAAATAAAATGGGTTTGTGCTTGCTTGTTTTCTCCTGCAATGGGTGGCTTGATTTACTTATTTGAGTCAGAGTCTCAATTCTGCAAGCAAATTCTTATGTTCAAAAGCTTTATTTTTCCAGTCAGACTCCTGCAAGGTTTAGATGGCATGGATTATTGTAGAGCTATACAGTAGTACTTCCTGAAAAAAATCAGATTTTTGGAACATTTGCTCATATGATGCTGTATCATTTGCTTACAAATTAGTGAATGCAGCAGGACAGGACTATCATCCACGATTTGTAAGATTCATCAGATAAATAAAGAAGATATAGGTTTTAAACAGGTAACAGTTTACCTGCGAATGGTGCTACCATAATAATTGTCCTATTATTCTAGAGGGAATATAAAAGACAATGTTTTCTCTTCATTCAACAGAAAAGCTTTTTCAAATTTTGCCCTTATTTTATAGAATTCACATATCAGGTACATTAATATTAAAGATAGAAAGGCAGATAGATGAACAGAATGTTCATCTCATTCAGACGCAGCAACCATTTCTTGCATTTCTGTATGAATGAGATGAGAGCCACACATTTATATCCCACCTTTATTATTTTTGCAAATAACTCAACAACCCACTGAAATGAGCTGAGCTGAGAAGACTTGTCCAAGCTCACTCAGCTGGCTTTCATGAGTAAGGCAGCACTAGAACTCATGGCTTCTGGTTTCTAGCCTGGTGCCTTAACCACTAAACCAAACTGTCTCTCAACAATTACTGCTAAACCTAACATCATGTGGGCCCCATCCTCCCACCTATGATAGTTATGTGTTTATTTCAAGCCCTTGCAGTAAGGAAGACTTGTATATTTTATTCAGTATACAAAGAGTCTTCATCATTCAGAACCTCCTGCAGCTACAGATTATGTTGATGTTGCAGGCCAACATTTCCTTCTTCAATGATATCTACAATGAACTCACATGTGTTAGACAAGGAGTAGCATCCTTGCAAATTTATCCTCCAGACATTCACTTTTACACATTGATTCAGAGTGAATGTTTTATTTCCTAAAGGGACTCTTGTTTAAGAAAACATTTTAGGTCTAAATGCATTCTCTTCCACTGGAGCAAAAACACATGTTTTGTAGATAGGAAAAACTGAAAAAACATGGAGAATATATGATTAGAAAAGATTCATATTGAATGTGACAATCATAAATTAACTTCTGCCTGATCAAGAGACCTCAAGCATAATTATCTCTTGTCTTAAATTTCTGTGAGAGTCCAGAAAAATCACTTTGGTATTAAAAAAAACAGCTGATAATGCATAGTATGTCTTATCACTGCATCTCTTTGAGCCCACTTTTTGTTTATCTATAATCTGTAATAATATGTTAAAATGTACAATAGACATAATGATGACATTGGCTTGGTTCTTGAATGTACCAGCTCCGGGCATCAGGAATTTGTAAAAAGTGGTGATAGGGCATGAAGATGCTGGCTACCCGATAAAGGAGAAAGAGCTGACAAGACTTTTTCCACTGAAGGGATGAGCATCCTTGACTAACCTTCACACATGCAGCAGAGCAAAGCATGACAAAATGTTGCTGCCATTGCATTGTAAGAAAGATGCATAGGCATGCAGCTATTCAATACCAAGTGACAGAAGGACCAATCATGGTGATGTAGATTGTCTTCCTACTATATCCAATGCAGCTAGCCATGCATCTATTTTTTACCCAGTTTTCCAAAGTTTTGCTTATTAATTTTGGAACACTTAGAAAATGATGGTGCCTTTCAAAAGACCAAGAAATCATGGCTTTCTAAGTATTGATGAATGGTGATTCCCTTCATCACTCACCACTGAGCATTATAGCTGGGTATGATGGTAGTTCATCAATACAGGTAGTTCTCATTTAGCAACTGCAATTTGTTTCTGAGAAATGGTCGTTTAGAAACATGGTCATTAAGTGAACCACATGACAATGAAAGAAAGAGACATCCTGCAAGGATTGCTGGTTGCTCTTGTCTCCCTTAAATGCTACTCTCACTTTGGCACACATTGTTCTCAAGCTCAGAAATGTATGGCATTCATTGACCAGAAAATGATTTTTTTAATTACTGTTGACTACTGTTTATTACTACTGTTGAATTTGCAAATGATCATTATCCAAGGCAGTTGCTAACAAGGATTACCAATCTCTCCAAAGTCAGAAATTCTCATTGCTTTTCCTTGCTTATAATAGGATTAGGGACGGTTCCATTTGTTCATAGATCTCCTATAAGCTCTACAGTAGTAGAATGATTACAGCTCATATTTTGCTTTCTTCGAAGGTTTATGTGTATTTACTAATATACGTAGTAGATTCACTACTATACTGAAAATAGCAACTAGTAAATGGTGAAAATAGCAACTAGTAAAATGATGATTATAGTGAGACAATAATGCTAAAAGTGTCTAAGGAATGTTTCCCTCCTGACACAATGAAATCTGAAGACTGCCAGTAAACCTTTAGATCTTCATTTGATTGACAAGATTTGTGGTTTCTTAAATACCATAGCAGCATGCCTAGTCAATGGCATAATCATCATGATATAGCCTCAGGTGTCGTTTGCACTACGCTAGCCGCTTAAAGAAATCTCTTGATGAAGGATAAACACTGCACAAGTACCTTTGTACTAAAATACTCCTAATAAGCATCTCAGTAAGTACCACAGCTAGACAATTTGTTTACTTAAGACGACTATACTTCTGAAAGCTAAAATAAGATGTGTGTTAAGAGTGCTCCCAAACATCAGCATAATGTTTGCGCACTAAACAAGGAAGAAGGCTAACTGAACAAATATGTTCTATTGTTTCCTCTTTCAATTATTCTGCCAAAATTAGACCGGTCATTTTCTGAAGGATCTCTTCCACAGTAAAAAACAAAAATAAAAACCCTCTGTTATTCTGTTTCACTCTTAGATTATTTTAGAACTTTTTTCAATGGAGTTATTGGTCTTGCTTTTTTACCATGATAGTTGTTAATATTGTTATATTTTTTTAGGCATTAATCTCCCATCTCCGTGACGACATTTGTTTGCTGACCTGAAGAAATCCAGTGAGAGGTTTAGCATATATTTAGCATATAAAAAAATATGGAGAGCGAGGGAACCTCAGATTGCTGAAAACCTAACTGTAGTATGAAAAAACTGATTGTAATATGTTCTTACATACACCTTATGCCAAATTCTAAGGCATCGTACAAGTGCAATGATCTTTCACCCTTATCCTTCAAAATTATACCAGAATGTTTTTCATTAAAAAAGAATAGGTGACAATTTCAGTTCCCTACAGGTGGAGAATAAGATCAAAATATAAATTAATATCTCAGCACAAATGTGACAGAATGTAGTTTGTTATCCTCTGTAAGTCTCTCTGTCCTTCTGGGGATCTCCACCTTGGCTTGTCTGTCCTTGGCCAAAGATCCTTGTTGTGGCTCCCCTCTGGACCCCTGCCTCTTGAGTGCTTTTTCTATCTTAATAAAGCAAGCAGCCCTGGGTGATGGGGCCTCAGAAATTCTGCCTGAGAATGGATCTTTCTCTGCCAAGTCCCCCACAATCCCAAGGATGAACAGTAATAGGATGTTAATAGGTCATAGGTCATTAATAGCTAACAAAATGGTAAAATGACAAAAAATGGAGAACAGTTACAAGATTTGGGTATGACCAGTCTAGAGAAAAGTAGGACCAGGGGTGGCATGATTGCAGTCTTCCAGTATTTGAGGGGCTGCCACAAAGAAAGGGAGGCCAACCTATTCTCCAAAGCACCAGAAGGCATGACAAGAAACAGGAAACCGATCAAGGAAAGAAGGAACCTGGAGTTAAGGAGAAAGTTCCTGACACTGAGGACAATTTTTTTTTT
>AZIM01000182.1:447018-458674 GCA_000516915.1 Ophiophagus hannah | reverse complement strand
GAACCAGTTGTTAAATTATTTGAATCCCACAACTGACCGTAATACTGTGTTTCTTCCTGCTATATGCTAAATCAAGTACAGTTCTAAGCATTAAGCCACATTCATGTAATGCTAGATGATGGGTAAACTAGGCAGTTGTTTTTTTGATTAGTTATCATTTTGGGTGATATCTTAGCCAATTTTGCCAGCAATTAAATTTTTTTTTACATTTTTTTTAGTAGTTGGGGTTGGTTTTTTTCCTTATGTCCTCTTGTGTTTCTTAATTTAATTTCAGTATTTTATGCAATGCCTTTTTCAGATAAAAGGCAATGATTTTAAGGGTTGTTATTTTAATTTACATTTATACATTTTCAGTTTAAGCTTTCCCATTAAATATAGATACATAATCTTTCTAATATTTAAAGAAAGCAGAAAGTCTGATTTTCTTTCTTTTATATAGGGAAGGTTTGATATACGGAACTTCAGTAATGAAATTTGATATCTAATCCTGTGAAAACTGAGCACATAAAATACAACTGACAGACAGCAGGCCATAACTTACTATTAAATTCTCTTCAGATCATAATGGTATCTATCCCAGAATACTATGAAGGCAAGAATGTCCTCCTCACTGGTGCTACCGGTTTCATGGGAAAAGTTCTTTTAGAAAAGCTATTACGATCCTGTCCAAGGATAAAAGCAATATATGTTTTGGTGAGATATAAAGCAGGAAAGACATCTCAAGAAAGAGTAGAAGAAATGATCAACTGCAAGGTATGTTTTCAGAAGACATGTTTAGTAAAAAATGTTTTTACAATTTTTGAAATGTGTTTTGACTAAAACAGAGAATACATATGTTGAAGTAATGTTTTACTACATGACTATATAGTATCATTTTTTATCATTAACATAAACCTACAGAAGTTTATTTAGAGGCTATTTTGCATTCTTGCCAAAAACGTTTGTCATTCTTGAATGTCAGACATTTCTTTTTAACCTATTGGTGTCAGACTATGAACACCTTCTAGTGGAGGAGAGTCAATATGCAGGAACATTGAATAAATAATTCACTGTTCCTGCACAAAAATCTTCATGAAGATAGGAAAACAAAATAACTTGTCAAAGGTGGAAAGACAGAAGCAGGTGATCAAAGAAGAATACATATAGGTGCCCTGAAAAATGTTAGGAAGTTAACAGTTCAGAATGAGTTGAGCTTGAATGTGAAAAACAATAAAAGACTTATTTCTATTTCTTCAAATAAATGGAGAAACAATATAAGAGGCATTTAGTAGTAATAGCAAAAGAGTAGCATGACAAAGAACTTCTCCTATTTTGTCTTACTCAATAACAAGGATATGTGTTATACCAGGCTAGAAGAGATTAGACAGCCACTTGTCTGAAATAGCATAGGATTTCTTGCTTGATCAGGAGGTTGGACTAGAAGACCTCCAAGTCCCTTCCAATTCTGTTATTCTGTTAAATGTGAAATACTGATAGAAGCAACGTGATTTGAACTTGAGGATATAATAATGTGGATTCCTACTGACTTTACATGAGATCAGACTTTCAGTAACATTGTATGATAGTGAAGAAATTTGTTGATGGTCTGGTTTCAATCTCTCTCCATTTGAGAAGTCTGATGAAGTAGCAAGTGACAGGCAGAGAATAAGCTTGTCTATCCCCCACCCCCACCCCACCCCAAAAAAAAGGAGGGGGGGAGAAAGAAAGATCCAGGGAATTCAGATCAATCTGACATAACCTGGGAAGATTCTGGAACAGATCATAAAAGTTTGTAAGCATCTTGAAAATAATAGAGCTGTTACAGAAGTCAGCATGATTTTGTCAAAAACAGGTATTACCAAATTAATCTTAGCTCATTAGTAAATATATAAATGGTATTCATATAATGTACTTTACTGTAGTAAAGGACTTAACAAAGTAAGCTACAATATTCTGTTTATCAGTATAGTTAAATTTGGGCCAGTTAATATGCCTAATGCATTAGGTGGCTTGAAATAATACTAAAATAATGCTTATCAGTGACTTCATTGGTCTAAAATGAATTCAGCATCACAGGAGTCTGGAGCTAGTAATTTTCAAATTTGTTATTAATTATTTGAATCTATCCCCAATTAAAGGATTACAGGGTCATAAAATGGGAGTTATGAATGATTTGGGTAAAAAGATGGAGAATCATTTTGTAAAATTAGACTGGTACAAAATTTCATTTTTCTATATTCAACAAAATTTGAAGTGATCTTAATAGGATATTAGAGAATTGAACTGAAAATTCAATTTCTAGTCGCCTCTAGATGAGATGGTGATACACAAGTCAAATAATTACATACAATTGATTTGATTTAATTAATTTAGACACCATCCAATTTCAAACTACTATGAGTGGCTTACCGTATAACAGAAAAAGTAAAATACAATGCAGTTTAAAAACCAGCAAAAGACAAATAAGAAAGCAAATAAAAACCAAGAAGATGAATCCAACGACAAAATTCACAAAAAGATCCATCCATCCTAGGCTAAGGCCTGAAAAAGATTATCAAGATCCTCCAGAATCGGGGTGGAAGCCACCCACATTTCAAGGCAGCTTCATTCCGAAGGGCAAGTGCTGCAGTGGGAAAAGTATATTTCTTGTATCTCAAAAGATGGGATACATGGATCCAACCACCAGTTCAAACTCATCCCAGATAACACAATAAGACTACATCCCTGCAAGGAGATAGGGCCCATTTGATACCAGCTAGCCAGAAGGCAATAGACTGATTGTAATAGTCTCTACCTTCTGATCATGTTGCAATTGCTCTGAGACAAAACAGATCCAGTGTCCAGATGCTGGTATGTGTCAGACCATTGATGACTTGGGACAGTTCCATGGTTGCCATGGAGGCCACAAACTCCTGCACTGCTCCAGATTAAATGTCATCAGGTGGCAAATTGAAATCCCTGAGCACCAACAGCCTTTGCAATCCTATTGGCAGCCCAGCAAAAGAATTTAGCAGTGCAGGTGGTAATGCTGCTGAGCAGCTGGGAGGGTGGTACCCTAGCAACCATCTCAGTTCTTCCCTAGAGTTCAGCCTCAACCAGAACACCTCAACATACGGTTAACAGCAGAGTAGAGCCTCTAAGACAGGGCTGTCAAACTCCCGGCCCATGGGCCGGATGCATCACATGCTGGTCATGCCCATGCCTGGTTTAGCAAAGGGGNCAAAGGGGGGGGGGAAGTCCTGATATGTCACGTGACACCGCCGTGCCAACATGAGTTTGATACCCCTGCTCTAAGAACACATAGACACATGAATGACTAAAGCCACACCTCCTTCCCCCCTTCCCCTTTGATCTCAGGTGATGCTAAACCTGAATTCAGGCTGCTCTAAGAGAGGGCTAGTGAGACACACCAGGCCAGTGCCCTCATCCATGGTAAAATCATGAATGAGAAAGGCTTTATTACATACTGCCCTGGTCTTCAAAAGCAGCAGCTAAAGCCCAAGACCACCAAACATCTGATAGCCCAGGCACTGAAAATACAAGATGAGGTTTTGACACCAGGACCAACTACTTTCAAAAAGCTCTCAGTGTATTTGAGTGTAGCCTGCCCCTCAGTTCCTACTATACTTCCATTTGCCCTTTGCTCTCCCATCTTTCACTTCTTTCTCCCAGACCAGTTATATAATGTTACACCGACTGATCCCACATGCACTGAACTCATGGTCCCCAATAAGTTAACTGGCTCCACCACCCTTGGCCACATGCTCCCAAGCACTCAATACCAAATGGGGACAGGCCCCTCCAGTGATTTTCCCATCCCACTAAAATGGGAGAGAGGACACCGCTAGAGATAAAGGTAGGGAAACCACAGCCTCCTGAGTTCTAAGAAAAGCCCCAGTGGTGCAGATCTCAAACTCATCTAGGGAGCTAAAAAGCAAGGCCATCAACATCTCCCAAGTTGTAAGCAGGCCTCCAATATAGACTAATNTAATATAGCATCTCTTTTCCTGGTGCTGCTTGTTTTCCCCAACAGCCTGTAGCTCTCTCCTAGGTCCTGGATGACAAGAGGAGGGCCAAAATGCAGGTGAAATATGCCCATATCAACAAAACTACTGGCAATTGGGTGGCATATAAATGTTACAAATTGTTATTATTAATTTAATTTGATGCTGTAACTAGTTTATGGGTTAAAGCTAGGCGAATGCATCCCTGGCCACGGCTTCCATCTGCCCATCTAGTAGGTTCTATAAGTCTAGCAGAACCTAAAGCTACAGACTTGTTCTTGCAGGGGCAATAACACCCTCTCAAGAGATACCATTGAACTTCGATAGGCAAATGGGAATTCTAACTAGCTTTGATTCAACTTCAACTTGATTTGTCTTATCTAAAGCCTTACAGCTTCGAGACATAGTAGCAAGATGTTGATGTTGCATCTTGCCATCATTGGTGTTGTGTAGAGTAGCAGTTTAAAAACAAGGTGACATCACTATATTAATGATACTATATGTAATTATGATTAGAATGATGAATGTTACATAGTCTTATCTTTTTGAAATGCACATGAAATGCACATGTCAAAACTTTTGTCTGGAATGTGGAATATGTTGCTTAAACCTAAGTAATATGCTCATCATTATTTTTGTCTTGCTTAATGTTTTGTCCTACTTTTTGATAGCTTTTTGATAGATTGCGAGATGAGCAACCAGAATTTAAACAGAAGATTGTTCCAGTTACTAGTGATCTTACAGAAGTAGAAATGGCCCTTAGTGAGGAAGACAAGAAGAATATTCTAAATTACATTAATATTATATTTCATTGTGCTGCTACTGTAAGATTCAATGAAATCCTAAGGTGAGTATGTTTTCATTAAAACCAATACAGTTTCTAATATTTTTGATGTAACCTCTTGATTTCGTACACTTAAAGAGAAAAAATGTATTACTTTGTCAAGCCTTAATGTCTTGGCTCAGAATAAAAACAAATACATTAATTTGTATTTACTATGTAGGCAGTCTTCAGTTACCAATCACAGTTGGGACCAGCAGTTCCATCCTTAAGTCATGGAAAGTGAAAAATCATATGACCATACCTGACTTATGAATGTGGTTCCTCTGGTCCAGCTGCGTTTGTTAAACAAATCAATACTTTAAATATAACATCACATGACCATAACTTGCGACTTCCTGCTGGTTTCCCCATTGACTTTTTGTTGGCAGCTGTCTATGAAAGTTGCAAATGGTCACCATAAAATGCTGCAACCGTTGTAAATGCATGTTGATTGCCAAGCCTTGAATTGCAATCATGTGACGAGTGATCTGCAATAGCCAAACTTGAAGGAACAATCATAAGTCTCCTTGTTCAGCACTGTCATAATTTTAAATGGTTGCTAAGTGGGAACTACCTGTACTTTTTACTGTTTCTAAGACTTAAAAATATACAGTACATGCTTAATTGGCAATTGAGTTAGAGTATGACAATTTGTAATTTGAAATTTAAGTTTGTCTCAGAAAAAAATGTTTGAAATTGTTATTTACATGCTTTTTTTGCACTAGGCATTTTCTTTCCTCAGCTGTTGTTCATGGCACAAAGACTTGAGCTCTTATGCTTTTTTCTTTTACTTCAACAGGGATGCTGTTCAGCTCAATGTAATTGCAACACAACAGCTTCTCCTCTTGGCTCAGAAAATGAAGAATCTAGATGTGTTTGTCCATGTTTCAACAGCATTTGCATACTGCAATCGAAAACACATTGAGGAAGTTGTTTATCCACCTCCTGTTGATCCTAAGAAATTAATAGATTCCTTAGAGTATGTATTCTTTAATAGTTTTCCTCTTCTATTGTTTCTTTTGATAATATCTGAAGATGATGGTGATTAAGAGTTGGGATTTAATTTAAAATCATTTCTGGTTTCAATTAACTCTGGATATAGTTGCTTAGTGCTTTCACTAATATTTTACAATGAATTGGAATTAGAATTAATTAGAATTAGAATTCTTTATTGGCCAAATGTGTTTAGACACACAAGGAATTTGTCTCCGGTGCATAACCTCTCAGTGTACATACAACAATAGTGATAGATCATTACCATAGTCATTGTAAAAATACATTCATCATAAAATATTAGATACAACTCTTAATGATAGTCAATGATACTAAATAAGCAATCAGCATAAATCATACTAGGATTCTAAGTGAACAATATAAATCATAAAATAGAAGCAACAAAGTTATAGTCATAAGGTGATAAGGAGATAGGTACTAGGGAAGATGAGAGCAATGATGATCATACTGTCTTTCTAGATAGTTTGACAGTGTTGTGGGAATTAGTTGTTCTCCTATGAGACGTGAAGAGCATCCAGCAGTGGGTGGAGCTTCAGTCTGCATGTTTAGGCTGGGCTTAATCTTTCTGGAACGCTCCTAGTTGTTCTGACACATTATTGCGTCATTTTGAGGGTAGAAGTTGAAATTTGGGTTTAAACCACTTTTGTTCCAGCAGATCATTTCTGCAGGTGGAAAGCCAAAATATAATTTTTGTAGATTTTTCCTTTCAAATTTTATACAAGTAATCTTTGACTAACTACCATTTGTTTAATGACTATTCAGAGTTACCATGGCACTGAAAAAAAGTGATTTATGACCAATCCTCACACTTACACATTGCAGTTTCCCCACAATCATGTGATCAAAACTTGGGTACTTATTTGCAGCGTTCTTGGATCATGTGATCATCATTTGCAACTTTCCCTCCTAGCTTCTGATAAGCCGCATCACTGGGTGAAGCCATAGCTGCTTAGTGACTGCATGATTCATCTAACAACTATAGTGATTCACTTAAGAACCATGGCAAAAAATGTTGTAAAATTGGGAGAAACTTACTTAACAACTACCTTGCTTAGCAATGGAAATGTATTTGTTAATTAATAAATGAGGGGCTACCCAATTGTATACATAAGTCAAGGAGTACTGTACCTTCTGAAAGTTTCCTCCAGTATATTAGTTTGTGTGGAAGACAAAACTACTGCTGGAAATTGCAGAGGGAGGAGAAGATTTTTCTTTTCTGCTTGTCTAAAGTGAAATTCTGGACCAAAGCTTGTTTTTCTTGTTTTCAGTTAGAATTTTTGATGATAAATTGCATTGTAATTGTTAATAAATATTCTTGACGTGTGTTAACTTTTCAGTTAGAATGAATGAGCTATGTGCTTTTAAATTTGGATGGTCTTAATGAAATTAAGCTTTTCAGTATGATCTTTTAGTATGACCTTTCCCCTAGCTTTATTATTCTCTAACACCGAAGTTCAGACATAACTTCATTGTTTGTGATTATTTTGTGGCTTATTGAAATAAATGTAGGTGAGTTAACATGATTACATTTTCAGGTTGGTTTCAGTAGATTTGAAGAATACCTAAGGCTGCAATTCTCTATATTTAGGAGTAAGGTTGTGTTGTAAAGTTCATCAGACTTTACTTTGAGTACAACTTTTAGAATTGTACTCTTAATACAGATTCAGTCCACTATTAAAGATATAAACAGTGGTACAAGAAATTAGGTTTTTGTTCCATGAAATTATTATTAATTGCAGCTACCAGTTTACTTTTTTGATACTAATTTTCATTATAGTAAAAAGAAACTAAAAATGATTGCCTCAAAAATGACAGTTTGATTAAGCCTCTTATATTAAAATATGTCCTTTTGAATTGATTTTCTAGTGTAGCATATAAAGAGATGTGTTTAACTACTCTTAGTTACAAGTGGACCTAGTGTTAGATTTTTAGCAAAAAATAATAATGCTTTTTATCTTTGAGATACTTTAGTTCTGAAATAAAAAAAACTAGCTTAATTTAATTGGTAGGAAATGTGTTTTTATCAATAATGTCTCAACTTTTTCTTGAAAAACTGGGTGGAAATAAAGAACTGAAATGTGTTTTAAGTTATGATACTGTTAGATTTTCAAAAGAGCTCTAGGTATACAATTGCAAATGCATATATAAATATACATATATAAATTCAAATGCATTTTTAGCTGTTGATATAATTACTGTAATGAAACACTGGAATGGTCTGAAAAATTACGGAAAAACAAAATGTATGAATTAGTGAGGTTAAAAACTACATGTTCATATAGTCCAGCACAGGCTATATCTGGTCTATTTCTTTGTGCAGTTCATTTATTGATACAAATAAAAAGCTAAATTTTCTGTACTGTAGTTGGTTGCTGTAAGAAGTATCTTCATTTTCTAAAAAAATATATGAAATGATGTGTTAGTTCTAAAACAAAATAAGCATGCCTTTATTGCAGCAAAACCTAAGTTCTTCAGGTAGATTCACTAACTTACCTGAGAAGCTGATACATCATCCCTGCAGAGATAAGATTGGCCCCCATTTTGACCCTCTTTCGTAAGGCTCTGACCATGTTCTGCCAGCAGGACTGGGAATCCCAGAGCTATATATGGAGCCCATCAAGTGGTTCATCTGATTGTTGTTGCTGGGGGGAGGGGGATATTGGTCTTTGTATTGGGGTTTCATCCTTGTAAACCACCCAGAGTTACTGAGATTGAGTTGGGCAGCCATATAAATTTTACTAAATAAATAGGAAGCTTGTTATAAGATATATTATGCTTGTTGGACACTTGAAAGTGATACTTTATAAGTTTAATATATTTAATTTTTCAGGTGGATGGATGACGGTCTAGTAAATGATATTACGCCAAAACTAATTGGTGATAGACCTAATACCTACACATATACAAAAGCCTTAGCAGAATACATTGTACAGCAGGAGGGTACAAAATTAAATATTGCCATTGTGAGGCCATCAATTGTGGGTGCCAGCTGGAAGGAACCTTTCCCTGTAAGTCAGTGTTTATTATTTTTTCTTTATCAATATTTTGTAATTAGTAACTTGTTGAACCTTGAGCTATCTTTATTGTTTAGATATTGGCAAGAATTATGTTGGATGTAGAATTGCTGTGCTTTCTGCCTTAAAATTCTTTTGTGAAGAAAAATCGTGTGGGTCTTTGCAGAATATAAGAAGATACAAAAAAACTGCCTTACATAATTTTAGACCATTGATCCTTCCAGGTCAACATCATCTCTGTTGACTGCTGGGAATCTTTAGAAATTCACACTTAGGTTTTCTTTAATGTGTACTTGAGGGATCAAACTTTGGTATTTCTGCATGCAAAGCAAGTACCTGCCTCTAAATTATAGCTTATCTCTCCTAAATAATTCATATATCCAGCTATAAGAACCTATACTTCTCAATTATATTCCAGTAACAAGGATTGTTTAGCATATAATTAATCATAATTACATTGTTGAACGGGATATTTCAGAAATACTAGCATTACATTTTAAGCTACTACCATGCAGTTGTTATTTTGGAGCCTCTTGTTAAAACAGCGCTTGAAAAAATTCCTACTTACTTGATACGTATGTAAAAGTAATTACAGATCACTGCATTCATAGTATATTAGCATTGATCAGTATGGGCATAAGCAGATACTAATTCAGATCCTTAAATTTTAGCATCTGCTCATTTTATCATAATGAGAACTAAACAGAATATCTCCTTTGTTCTAGACATATTTTTACTGATAAAATGGAAGTAATTTAAAATTTGACAATTCCTTTGATATATTATTGCTGTAATTCATACTTCTAAAATGTTACAACTATATTATACTCACAAAAGATATTTTTAAGCAGTGGATATGTTGACTTGCAAAGTGTAAACCAGGATTTTTATATTTCTGTTATACTATGAATATATCAGTTCTTGGACCTTGCCTGTACCTGATTAGTTCTTTCATTATAAGTAACTAAACTAGAAATAGTTCTACTAAAGGAGTTTTCAAGTTGTATTAAGGTATGGTTTATGTTACTATAGGTTATTGAATAAGACAAATTGACTTGGTTTGTACAATATATTAAGCTAAAAAATGATCTATTTGTTTATTGTTCAAACTGTGGATTCCAACTTTTCCTCAGATTGTGTTAATTCTTAGACTGAAAACATGAGAGATGGTTGGGAGGAACAGATTAGGATCCCTATGTCAATGGCATGCTAAAAAAGATGATTTCTAATTTTTATTCATGCTAGCCAGAAGAGCCAAATCGGGGTAAAGGCTCATTTATAAGATCTTCCAAAATCCCAATTTACCATTATCATTCATCAAACATACCATCACATTCATCACAGATGAAATATACTGTATGAGGTTTTGGGAAATAAATGGGAAAAGGGGTATCTAATGATAAAGCAACCAGTGCAGCTTTCATGTCTAATAAGAGCTTTTATCTGTTGGATCAAAATTTGCTCTATAGTATAGATATTTTAAAGAATCATTATTTCTTAAGCCATTTGAAAATGGATATGTTTATTTATTTAGCAAATTTATATAGTAGCCTAGCGCACAAACAGTGACTGTGGGCAGCATACAACAATAAAATATTTAAAACAAGTACAACATGTTG
This sequence comes from Ophiophagus hannah, assembly GCA_000516915.1. Lineage (NCBI taxonomy): Eukaryota > Metazoa > Chordata > Lepidosauria > Squamata > Elapidae > Ophiophagus > Ophiophagus hannah. The sequence continues at coordinate 448,221 of AZIM01000182.1, read as the reverse complement.
GTATCCATAACATTTGTCATTTCTTATCTACAAATTTCTCTTCTAAAAAAGCACATTCTTTAACCATATGGAATGTTTCAGATATGAATGTAAATGATATAATATTAGATATTCGAACATTAGATTTTAAAAAAACATAGTTTTATTAAAACACAATTTAATACAAAATATTTCATTGTTCATTATGGTTATTTCTCAACAGGGATGGATTGATAACTTTAATGGACCTAGTGGCCTTTTTATTGCTGTAAGTAACAGTTAAATGAAGGGGTTTTTTTCTCTTAAAAATGGAAATAATTTGAAATGGCTTTCTTAATGTGTTTTTTTTTTTTTTAATTTTAAGGCAGGAAAAGGAATTCTTAGAACAATGCGAGCCTCAAATAATGCAGTTGCCGATCTTATTCCTGTAGATGTAGTCATCAATGCAACGATAGCTGCTGCTTGGTATTCAGGAGTTAATAGGTATAACAGGTGACAATTAATTTTTTATATAGGATAAGCAATAGCTATATAATATTAAATTATATAAGCTTAAATTTCCCCAAATATTGATGTTATTTTTGTTTGTTCTTTACACCTGTTAGGTTCCTTGAACTTAAAAAAAGGACTAGCCTTTAATAACAAATGCAGTTCTGCCGAGTGCCTCTGAGTTACTCACCACACCCACTTATCCTTAGCCAGAAATTTATGACTGATTTCTGAGGTCATAAATTGAGCTATAATGCAAGATCAGGGAGTGTATGATCCTTCCTTGTTCTGAATATAAGTGATGGTTCAGACATGCTTGAGTTTTTTGACAGTGCTCCTTTGAAGATATTTCTGAACCTTCATTTATTTGTTTATTTAGGACCGTGATGGCGAACCCATGGCACGCATGCCACAGGTGGCATGCACAGTCATTTGTGCAGGCACGTGAGCCCCAGCCAAACTTACCTGCACTGCACATGTGCGTGCCTCCCAGCTGATTTTCGGCCCATTTGAGGCTGTTTTTGCCCTCTGGAGGTTCGAGGGATCTGCAACCATGGGAGGCTGAAAAACGGGCCTTCCAGAAATACCAGAAGTGCCAAAATGGGCCTGTTTTAACCCTCCCGAGGCTGCAGAGGCTTCCTTCGAGCCTCTGGGAAGGCGAAAATGGCCCTCTGGAGGCTGAAAACGGGCACTTCCGATATTTCCGGAAGGCCCGTTTTTCGGCCTCCCAAGGCT
>AZIM01000182.1:436076-447011 GCA_000516915.1 Ophiophagus hannah | reverse complement strand
CTTCCCTCGAGCCTCCAGGAGGGCAAAAACGGCCGAAAGCCCGCTGAAAATCAGCTGAGAGGCGCACGCACGTGCAGTGCAGGTAAGGGGGCAGGGGTGTTGCGCACACATGCGCTGGGGGCGCATTGCATTGTGGGTGCTGGCACATGCGCACTTTCCGCACACCACAACAAAAAGGTTCGCCACCACCGACTTAGGAGATATATGGGCTATCCCAGTCTGTTAGAGCCCTAGAATACAGGTAGTTCTTATAGAATACAGGTAATTCTTGACATATTCATTTAGCGACTGTTTGAAGTTACAGTGGCACTGAAAAAGTGACTTATGGTTAGTCCTTGTACTTAATGAGCATTGCAGCATTCCCGTCCTCGGTCCCATGATCAAACTTTAGGTGCTTGGTGACTTGTATTTATGATGTTTGCAGCATCCCGGGGTCATGTGATTGCCATTTGTAAGCTTCTCAGCCAGCTTCCAGCAAGCAAAGTCAATGAGGAAAGCCAGATTTGCTTAACAACCCCATAATTTAGTTAGCAGTAACAGGAATTTGTTTAACAGCTGTGGCAAAAAAAAGTAGGAAAATTGGTCAGGATTCCCTGAACAACCACCTTAGCAATGGAAATTCTGATCCCAATTGTGTCTGTAAACCAGTCTACCTCTACAATAATAAAGGCACACTAAAAGAATTATATCATCAAGAGAGACAATCTGGAAAAGAAACAGCAACAACTTAAAAGACCTAAAAATTAAATGTTGAATATGATGTACAGAACTTAAAATGCCAAAAGGCAGCAAGTAGTGCCAAATGCTGGTGCATTAGGAAGCCATTTTTTCAGATCATGCTGCATGTTAGCTTGCTTTAGAGGACGTCAGTTGTTTAATTTAGCAAGACATGGTCCTGCAATATCAGGCAACACTATCATCTGAATATATTGTCCCAGATTTAGGGATGGTACTGCATTCTAGATCCTAACTATTTCAAATAAAACTTACATGTTTTGGTGAAAGCAGAACAATTTGATTTCAGAGAAGCCTTCACTTACTTTAGTTTTGGCCAAATAAATACAAGTAGACCATTCTGTCTCTTTTGCACACCCCAGCCAAGTTCTTTTTTAACTTACACACACCACTTCCTTTAATTGAAATGAAGGGAAGAGGTTTAAGTAATCAGTGTCAATCCTGTAAAACTGGCAAAATTTGCAGAAAGTTTGAGAATATGCTGACAGGCATGAGTTGAGAACCACAGTCTCCTTATAAGCCCTAAATTTTTATAATTAAAAACCCAGAGTCATATATTTTTTCTCTTGCCTCTCTAAAAAATGGCCATGCATCAAAATTTCTATTCTAACTTTCCTTGAGGTTCCTAATCCCATTGGATTATTTTGTAAATACTATTATTTTGTTAACTGATTGTTTGGCTGCTGTTTTATATTTCTGTTGTTCTACTTTTTATAATTATTCAGCCAGTTTTCTGCTGTTGTGCTTCTCTTTTTGACTGTGCCTAAATTGTTTTATACTGAGAGGAATGATATAAAAAATGTAATCTTTTTTTTTCAGGCCAAGAAATATTATGGTATACAACTGTACAACCGGTGGCACTAATCCCTTTCATTGGGGTGAAGTTGGTAGGCCTCTTTTTTTTCTGTAATAATTAGTTCATTTTATATAACTTACATAGATAGCCATGTATCAAGTTAGACTCAGTTGGAACTACTTTTAAAAATAGCAGTGATTCTCCTTAATTCTGCTATATTTTCCTTTCTATCTGGATACATCTGAAGGACTTTTTTTGTTTTTGCTTTCTGTCAATGGATGATCCAGTTCGAAGTTCAACTTTAAAATGTACACAACTGACTCAAAGTTGTATACCCATTAATTTGTTATGTGTACAGGTAGTCCTTGACTTACAACAGTTCATTTAGTGACCTTTTGAAGTTACAAAGGCACTGAGAAAAGTGACTTATGACCATTTTTCACATTTATGACCATTGCAACATCCACATGGTCACATGATTTACAATCAGATGCTTGACAAATGGTTCATATTTATGAAGATCGGGTGATCATATTTTGTGATCTTCTGACAAGCAAAGTCAATGGGGGAGCCAGATTAACTTAACAACCGGGTTACTAATTTAACAACTGCAGTAACTCACTTAACAAACATGGCAAGAAAAGTTGTAAAATGGGGCAAAACTCACTTAGCAAATTTCTCACTTAGCAACATAAATTCTGGGCTCAATTGTGGTGGTAAGTTGAGGACTACCTGTATTTTAAACTATACTTGATTGAATAAAACACTTTAGGAGTGAAAAAATTTGATCAGTATTACACCAATGTGGATGAATCACATAGCTGCATGTTTAGTAGGAAATACAAGGTCATACAAGCTTTATTTGCCTGTGTACATATTGCAATTTCACGGGTGTAGTAACAATACCCTTAAGAGTCTATAAAACTAACGCAATTTGTATCTTGTATAAAAGTCACAGAACTTTATTTTTCTGATAGAAATGCACTGATACCAATTTTTGGAACAGTGTTCACATATCTGTGGCTTTACTTAGCATTTGAATTATGATGTGTGGCTATATAGCATTTCTGATTTGGACATACTTATTACAAAACAATACTAAAGCACAAGAAATATGCTTTGAGACTGCATAGTATTTGCTGATGTCCCTTACAATACATATCAGGAAGCTGAGGGAAAAAGTCAAATTTTACTTCTGTTTCATTAGTTTATATGCTGCCACTGTATTATGCTGGAATTTATACTATCATTGCCATCTGATCCCATCATCAAGTATTTGAGATTTAGCTTACTGTTTTAGTTTCTAAACTTTTCAGACTCCATGAGGTATATTGGTTTTATACTTCCCAGAAGTCATTTGAAATTTAAATAATTGTCTCATCTAGGCATCAGCCTATAATCTCTCTCATTTACAGTTCTTTGGTTAAATTTTATGGGTGGTAAAAGGGGAGCTTGTATTTTTTTCAATTGATTTATTTCTTTATTGAAAAAAATGGCTGATTTTACTAATTGAGGTTAAGGTAGAGAAAGCATCAGTTTAGATCCTTAAGGAAAGAATCTATTTTATATAGCGAGTTTGTAATTTTTACTTGAATGTTATACTTAGTATATCTTAATTTTGAAATATTGCTGCAATGTAACATGCCTGGGTTTTGTATGATTATGTAAGTTATAGGAAGTTAAGCCTATGAAACTCTGTTCTCATTTATTCATAGATTTAATAAGTAAAAAAAGAGAAAAAGGGGAAACAGTTAAAAGGTAATGCTTAGGTATGCAAACAAGTCCAATGAGAAAGTTTTGTAATTTTATTTAATTGAATAAAATGCTTTAACTTTGTTAGTTAATGAAGTATGTGTAGGAAATAATGTGGTTTAAATCAGTGGGAATAGTACTATCTGTTGTGATGTCCATGGAAGTCCAGTACATTTACATGGTTATTATCAAAGCTGTTACACAACTTTTCTTTCTTAGAATACCATGTAATATCCACTTTCAAGAGGAATCCTCTCGAACAGGCCTTCAGACGGCCCAATGTAAATCTAACATCCAATCACCTTTTATATCACTACTGGATTGCTGTAAGCCATAAGGCCCCAGCATTCCTGTATGATATCTACCTCAGGATTACAGGAAGAAACCCAAGGTAATGGTGACTAGCTCTGCTTTGTGTTCCTCTGGCTATTTACAACCCATGCTTACACAATTAACACCTTTTTTCCTTTTTTGTAATGATGGTTGAATGGAATGTTAAATCCATAGAAGTGTTTGAATCCAAGTCTGCTGTTTTCAGGCAACAGTGAAAATGGTGTAGTATGGAGTACTTAACCCATTAAGATGTCTAGAGATGATTGGATTTATTCTTTGAACAAGAGCTACTCAGAACATTTTGACCCTTATTTTTCCTACAGAATGTTACCTAAATTTGATATTCAAGAGGAATCCTTTAGAACAAGCAATCAGGCGTCCCAATCTTAAAATCCAGTCCAACCCCTTTATTCATCATTATTGGACTACAGTCGGTCACATACTTCCCGCGTTCTTATACGATGTTGTTCTCAGGTTGACAGGTCAGAAACCGTGGTAAGAAAGAAAGGGCTAATTTTTTGCTAAAAGTGATGGAAGCTTGGTGGCAGTTTAGATCAATGGCATGAGCTTTTTTTTACCTTAGATTTACTAATGGAAGAACCAACAATAACAGTAAAAGAGCTGGATATTTTTGGGCCTTAGTGGCTGGCTGACATTTGCTTTATTAGAGCCATTGATCCATGTCACGCAGTTACTACGCTCTTCAAATCATCCTACTCTAGCACTGTTATTGAAAATTATAAGCTAAAATGAATGGGGAGGGCAAGGGGATAGAAGAGATACTAAAAACTATGGTATACATGGTTTCTTTAACGAATTTAGATAATTTAGGATACGTTTTCTATCATCATCATTTGGCTTATAATTCTTTTGGCTTAGGAATTTTTTTAATTGGGCAAAATGTATACTTTTACTGATCAGATCTGCATATTTTTTCTCTATCTTAACATTTTAAAATGGCAACTTTTTCAAGCTTTATTTTGCAGAATTGCTGCTCAAACTGCACAGCCTCCACCCCCAAAAGTCTGAAGGAACAGAAGATATGTTGTTATTATTTCAGTAGTTTAGTATTTGGAGAGGAGAAGGAAACTATGTATCTATATCTGTAAATATAAATACACTTAAACGCACACATACAAAGTCAAAGATTGTAGGTATGTGGATGTGTGCATGTGTATATATACCTGTGAGAAAATGAATATGTCTTTGACTTTGGGAACTCTCATCATTTCTCTTACAGGATTAACGTACTGTTCCAATAGATAGAAATAATTTTAGCAAACACAGCTCTTTTTTGCCATAACAATTTAGGCAATAGTTTTCATTTGTTCCATGGTTTAGGAAACAAGCAAAGGCAATTGAATGAGCCTGTAATATTTTCCCAAGTCCATAAACATCAATTTTACTAATTGTACTCTTCAGAATAACTTTCCCATAAAGGATACTGAGCCCTTGTTGGTATCATTGTTGTCATTTTGACAGTCTTCTCTACATTTCTAGAACAAAGTTCTAGAGTAGAGAACTTCTTTTCCATTCCCAGAAGCACTTCATTCTCTTCCCCTCCCCCCAGAAACTCTTCTCTCTCTTCCCCTCCCCCCAGCCATTGTGTAATACAACTTTCAGATGTAACTCACGTTTTAATAGACTGTATTTGAACTCTGTAAAACATGCTTTAGTAGGTGACATCACCTGGATGACTTTGTTTTGGCTTGGAATCTAAGCAGAGGTTAGGCCTGATTACTTCTTTAATAGGATGACCACCAGGAAATGGCAGGAGCTACAGGAGGTTGAAAAATAATATGCCAAAAGAATATGTCTGAAAAACTACTTCCATACTATTAACACGAAAAGTACATGAATGTGCCTATATTAGGTTGAGGTCATTTTAAATCCTTGACTTTAATTGTGGGAAAGATGGTTTTCGGATTAAAATGATTTTTTTAAAAAATGTTTCCTACCAGCGAAACTTGTATTTCCTAAACATGCTTGTATCTAACTGGTAGCTACATCTGTTAAAAACATATGACCGTGAACTGATAATTATCCCATGAATTCTGCATATTCTGCCTGCTACAAGAAAATTCAAGATTCCTATATAATGATGAATACATACCTTTGTTTCCAGTCTTGTTTATACTGAAATCCTACCAAACAAAGTAAAAGTGATTCATTGTAAAAAGCAGGTAGTATCTGTCTTTCAGAATGTCTTTTTGTGTAGAATTAGTTTGTAGTGAGCTGAAATGTAATGGTTTTCTATAAGATAAAAAGTTTTATTATTTGAAAATTTGGCACATTTTGGAACTGAGTGCCATGAAATCAAAATCAGATCACCAACCCTCCAGGACATTATGATCATATAGCATCATTGGTGATCAAATGCTAGTCCTCACACCTGTATTTTTATATTTTAGGAGCGAGAAAGTGGTTTGAAGTAACCAATTTCCTGCTGAAATGGTTTAATAAAACATTCTAATCATCTTTAATAATAATGATCTATAAATCAGGTAGAATATGTGCACCCAGTTTAGTTCATAAGCTCCAACCATAATTCAAACATTAATATCAAAATATATTTCAGATAAGCCATAACAGGAAGAACACTTCCTTTGAGATGGTGTTTTAATGTATAATTAGAGATCCAAGAAAGAGACAATTTCTGCTTCTATTATTTATGAAAGAAGCTGAATTAGTATCAACATTTATCAGAGTAAAATAAAAGGCCAGGGAAACCTTACAAATATATTTTTAGTTGCCTGCTAAATGGGATGAAAGCAATCTGTAGTACTCCCAGTGTTGCTTAAATATAATTCTCAACATCCCAGACAGCCAGGTCAGTATGAAGATATTTGGAATTTTAGCTCAACAATATCTGTGACAGGTTGTTGCCTCACTACCCCTCTTAAGAAATCAAAAATTTATGATCACAATACCTTAATAACTCCCCAGTCCTGTTTAGGAAAGCTGTGTTTGTGTCTCTTGATTAAATTTGGTTTAAGTGCTTGCTTAATTTTTCACACACACGGCGTATTGTGTAATTTTGTCAAGCATTTTCATTTCTTTGCTGGCAAAGAAATCCAGTGTAGTTTGCTATAATGAAAAGTGGGGCTAGATTATTTTTAGCCTAGCAGTGGTTTCTCCATTTGGCTATTTGAGCTGGTTATGGTTGACAAAGTTGTATATTATATAAATGAGACAATAAGATTTTGCATGTTTCAACATGATTTTTTAGAAAAAAAAAACAAGTTGAGGATAGAAATGTAGGGAATAGAAAAATCAAAGGCCACTGTATTAAACTTGCAATATAATTCGTCTGTAGTATAAAATAACTATCTTGTAAAGCTATCTAATTGTGGAAAGGAGGGGATTGTAAACAAGAAGTACAATCAATTAAAATTCATTTTGTTCTGTGTTGATCATAAACAATATTTAAATAGAAGCTTCCCTTTAGCAAAAATTCTCCAGATATCAAATAACATAGGAAAAGTTTATTTTCTTTACATAATTTTTGTCTTACCTTTTAGCCACACATAATATTGAACAATTAATAATAATAAAATAGGAAACAGTGTAACACAATAAAAAATGGAAACAAAAATAGAATACAGCAGTAAAAATATGAAGGAATTTTTCTTTATAGGAAAAAATACTAATGTACTATATTAAGGACAACAGAGGGTTCAAGTCTTACTTTGCCAAGGAGTTTCAAAAGTTGGAAGCATCCACAGAGAACTTTTTCTGTTGTTCTCCCAGCAACTCTGAGGATCAAAATAAAAGTAATTCTCAATTATTTTAAATCCTAGCATCTTAAAGAGGGAAAGCATTTTGTTCCAAATAACTTGATTCCAAATAATATACTGCAGGGTTTGTAAGTTAATGTCAGTGGCTTCAGGAGTAACATGCTATTATAATTAGTCGCAATCTATAGCCTGAGTGCAGCAACCTGTATCAGCTGAGATATCAAAATATGATTCTGCCTATAATAATTTTAATGGAATGGAACTAAGATATTAAATGTTATGAATGTTAAATACTACATGAAAGGTCATTTGTGACCTGTCTTTAGTTTTGTAAAGGAACACTGAAGAATTCTGGAATTCTTTTTGAGAGTAGCAATATGGGGGAGTTCAGTCAAGCTGGATTTTTTTCTGATTTTGTTTCTTTAATAAATATTTTCCATTTTTAGATGTAATAGGTTGAATATATTCTGTGGTATCTCTCAGTTTTTGCAGGACTGTGATTAGGTTTGACAGATCTGGATGTTTTCTGTTGTATTATGTAATTCATCTGGCTGACAAAAATAACATAAAAACTCAGACACTAATAATTCCATAAAATCTTCAGCATGTGGAATATTCATGCAGATGTACAGTGGTTCTTAAGCAGAAAAGCGCTGTGAGGAGCATTCCTTGAAGAAAGACTGTTTGAGAATGTTTTTAGCTCATGAAAATTATAATACTTAAGTATATACGATGATACCGGCAAAATGTTCTAATAGTAGGAAATGAGTTTGCTGTTAGAATATGTTTTAGAGAAGAGAAATCTCTTTAGTGGCTTCACATGAGTAGAAGATGAACCGATGCTTTTTTTGTCTCAAGTCCCTTATTTGCTTGGCAATTACAGCTTAATATACCTAATGTAATCATTTATTGCCATAAAACACAAATGAATAAATGTTTCATTCATATAGCCACTAGCTTTTGTATAAAAGATATAACTAAATAGGTATCACCTGAGACAGTTTACAAGTAAGATAATAACATAATAAAAATATGCTTATTTATTTATATAATTTGTAAGGATTGATTATGTTTCATCAAATTGATATCAATTTTTAGCAATTACATACATTTTCTCCATGACAAACTGTCCCTAACCTGGTCCTTAAAGGATTGGTAATATTTAGAGTAGAGTGATAATATTTAGAAAAGTGCTTTATTAAATAAATAGAAGAAGCTAGATAGAATATCATAAACTAAAATCACAACTATCCAGCGAGCAGACAATAAAATGAAACCAAACTAATCTCTAAAAATAAATTGTGACAGTATTGAAAGAGAGGTCTTGATCAGACTGGAAAAGTGAAATGCTTTCCAAGAAAGAAAATATAAAAGTAATGTATATATGTATATGTATATGCATATGTATGTATATGAGAGGTTCAACCTGAGACCCTGGCAACATTTATTTTGAGAAACAATCTAGGATACCTCTTATGTCCTTTTCAAAAACTTAGTTATATTTGTCTCATGAATTTTATATCATTGAGGATGCTTGTTTATAACAAGTTTGATTGAGTTAGATGTTATGCTTATAAATGTTTGAAAGAATACTTTATAACGGGTCACCAACCCCGGGCCAGGGACTGGTACTAGACTGTGACCTGTTAGGAACCAAGCCACGTAAGCAGCAGGTGACCAAGCGGAGCGTCATCTGTGCATACATGGGATCTAGGCTGCACATGAAATCATTCTCCCACCCCCAGACCACGGAAGGCAATTTTCCTAATGAAACCTGTCCCTGGTGCCACAAAGGTTGGGGACAGCTATTTTGTAACGTGGATGATATGTATAATTTCTCTTAATATAGCCCAGAAGCTGTTAAGATCCATTGGGAGTTTCACTGTTCTGAATTACTTTACAGAAGGTTGTTGTTCATATTTCAGATGTATGTCTTCCTTTATATAAATTCACTTATTATTTGCAGTAGAATTGCATTTGGCTATCCTCAATATAAGCAAGTTACCATAATTGAATAAAAGAAATATGTCTTTCTAAAGCAACCTTTTTTTCATGGTGACTTTTTTTTCGTGCTTCACTTTTCTATCTTCCTAATGATCAGTGCTTTCTATTATAAGGTTTAGTCTTGAAATGGTCAGGGTCAGAATAGCTGTCAAATAAGGTTCTAGGGGTTTGTATTCCTGGTTGTAGCAGCACCAACAAAAAGTACAAGAGAATTAATTCAGAGTTCACTAAATTCAAGTTCAGAGATACTAGTATTTTAAAGCTATTTTTCAAGTTGATCCTACTAATAGAATGCACTATATTCAAACAAAATATTTACTGTCGATTGAGACGGACAATAAACATGAATAAAATATTTCTGCATATTAAGTAGTAAATATCTAAACCAGCATGATGCAAAGCATTATTTATAACCAGTATTCAAAAGAAGATGGTTTTATAAAGAAACATTTCTTCCACGACCTTTTCAATTTCTAAATTAATGGGCAATGGAGTATCTCCATGCAGATCTCATCTGAATTATTTGTGAATTATACTGTGGGTTGATTAGAGTTGTGCAGATCTTCAAATTCAAAAGGTTAAAGATAATTTGAAGTGCATTGTGATCCCCCAAAAGGCACTGATTTAAAGGAGCTGCAGTTGTTATGAGTTCCCTTCATATCTGCACAGCCCTAATTTATAGATAGATTTTGGTGTTCACAGTACTACCTAAGAAAAGGACCTCAGCCTTTCGAGGGGGAAATGATTTAACATGCTATGCAGAAATATTCTGTTTTTGAAAAGTCTACTTCAAGTTTTAATGGTGTAATGAGCAAACTGGAGGATCCTCTGAAGGAACCTTTCTTCTAAGTGTTGAGTCATATTTAAGTTGTGAGTGTGATCTTCTTTAATAACATCTTTCCCTGGGCTATAGGATGATGAAAACAATAACACGTCTTCACAAAGCTATGGTGCTATTAGAGTACTTTACAAGTAATTCTTGGGACTGGAACACAGACAATGTCAATATGCTTATGAGCCAGCTGAGTCCTGAAGATAAAAAGGCAAGTTACATTCGTGTTGGTTTGCTTGCTAACAATGTCGTACATAAGGTATTTCAATTAAGGAACAAAATGAAAACATAAGAAACTAATGAAAAGATAAAGCTGTAGAGTGATCCCCTTCAATAGTGGCTGGCTTTGATCTATTGTAGTTTTTCCAAAACAACAATACCAAATGTATTCAGTATGCCCATTTTCATAATAAGCACACTTAAATACAGATAGATCTTTGTATTGCATCGGAATCCCAGATAAACCTAAATAAAGTTACTATATATGTTAGTATATTTTCCACAGAGTAGGAAAAATATTTGCTTTTAAAATAAAAACTCGTACATATTAAAGTGTTAACATTAAGGGAGGATGATAGAAACCCATTTAAGAATGATACTTGGGTGGTAAAGAAAACCTTTAGGGGTGGGATTTGCCATAATTGGATACTCAAATTGAATGCTGATACATTTTTGTAACTGTATTAAGAAAAGGGAGAAGTAACTTTTGGTATTATAGGACCTAGATCAAGGGTCTTCAAACTTGG
>AZIM01000182.1:369475-384435 GCA_000516915.1 Ophiophagus hannah | reverse complement strand
AAGGCCCTACCCCTGGGCGCCGCCAGCCAACACTGTCCGGCTGACGGCACCCCAAGGAGGCCCTGCCTATGGGAGCGTACAGGGCGATTGGAAGTCAATGCTGGCAGGAGACACTCCTGTAATTACCCCGGACCCAAGCCATGTAGGACTTAACTGTATTAATCCCCCATCTTGGAGTACTGCTTCTTTATAATGTTGTTTTATGATTTTAAATTTTGTAATCCTAAATTATGTTGATTTTAATGTTTCATTTTATTGATTAAATTTTACACTGCCCAGACCCGCTCTCCATGGGAAATGTTAAGAAGTATGAAGTATAAAAATAATAATAAATATATTATTTTATATCTTGCGCCATTTTATTTTTTTAAAACTTTCTTTTTTAAAGTATAGTCTTTGGAATGGAGTTCAGAACAAATACTTTTAAATCAGGGTTGGCTTTACCTCTACTATTTTTATTATATAGCCTTGGACAAACTGTTCTTTCAATATTACTTACTCAGTTGATGGAAATGTATTAAACTCATATAAATATTTCTATTAGCAATATTATTATCTAGTCTCTGAATTATGTATCTCAAGGCTAACTTTGATATTAGAAAATCTAAGTGGTAGGTAATGTGGAAATGTAATTGTGGAAACCTCCTTCAAAGTGAAAGTTAATCTTGAATTTTGGATCCAAGTTTAAAACCTGTCACTCTGCATTTACAGTATACCAACATTGTCTTCTATGCATCTAAGTCATGGTACATGACATATCTTAAACCTGATTTTCTTCAGATTTGGGCTTTCAATATTAATTGCTTCAGATTGAGGAAATCTGGTCCTAATTATTAAGAGGATGGAGTGATGGTGATAATTAAGGACCACTACTACTTTAATATTGATTTCATGTACCAGTTTCATCTGCCACTCCAGGTGTCCTTTGTACTAATCCTTTGTACTAATACACCTTTCATGTAGTAAAAGAGGAAAATATAGATGTGTAATTAAGCCGTGGTGCTCCAAATTGCAGACCATAAATTAAACCATATACGCATATACATACATACACACGTAGTTGTAAACTGAATTTTTTATCTTTCCTGGTAAAAGCTGAATAACATTCATTTCAGGAATTCTGAGAATGTTTATTGTGTGCTTCTTCTTCTGGTCTGGTTAGATTTAAACGTAACAAATTCAAGCAGTGGAGTGATACTTGAAGAAATCAGTGAGCCTGCAAATGAAACAGACATGCCTGGTAAATATGCTTCTCCTGAGACTCTTTTTAATAACCACAAAGAAGGTGAAAAGGGAAGCAGAGAGAAATCCAGAATTTAATTTGTAAATATTCTTGGAATAAATGTGGCATATACTGTAGTATAACATACGCAGAATGATAATTATATACAACTTTCTGTAAGCATTCTATTCACTCATCAAATCTTGGTGGAAACTGTGCTACTCTAATAAGTAATTCATGGATGAATCCACTTATTTAACAATAAACTTCACAGAGTTAAAACTTGAGTTTTTGTACATTCTTTTATAGAATATTGGCCAATCTGACCCTGTATCTATTGGGTTACACAAAGGCTCCATTATAATGGAAAGGCTTTAATGAAGAGCAAAAAGAAAAAAGAAAAAAAGTTGGATGATAACCCATAATACTGGATTATCAAGTATTTTTTAGCAAGAGTTATGGAATGCCACAGTGAAGTGACTTTCCTCTTTATGGATAGAGATGGGATGCAATAGCCATCATTTGACCATTGCAAACTTGTAGAATGACTAGGGATTTGAAGTATGGATGCTAACTGAAGGTCATCCAATGGACTTACTATCCATTTGGAAAAAGACCGTTCATTTGGGACAGACACTGTACACCTTCCCTACTTTTCTTTACACCAACTTTTAGACTGGCAAATCCCCAATGTTGTGTTGCTGTTAATGATAGCTTGCCTAGAACAGTGTTTCTCAACCTGGACAATTCTAAAACAGGTGAACTTCATCTTCCAGAATTCTTTAGCATCCTAAGCAATGTAAAGAGTCAGCCAAGGATAAATAGCATTATGTTTTCCATGAAGAAATGTTGTGCTCTGTGTTCACATTTTCTCTGTCAGCAGATGATAACTGTGGATTAGCATCCAACCAGCCTAGATTTCTCTTTAGTCGGATAGTTGGCGGTGAGGAAGCTGTGCCATATTCTTGGCCTTGGCAGGCCAGCTTGCAGATTTTGGATGAATACATCTGTGGTGGAGCTGTTCTCACAAGAACATGGATTGTTACTGCTGCTCATTGTTTAAAAAAAGAGTAAGTACACTATGGATACTCTACTTTTGACAGAGACAAAGTCTATTCAATCTAGAAAACATATGAATAAATGCATAAATTACAGTGCAATGCTCTGTACTACTTACAATTGCCCAGGTATGTAGATACATTGACTTAAGCCAGAGTGATTTGACAGTAGTTTATGACAGTAGTTTAGTTGAGATATAACCAGGAGGGTATGGCATTAAGTCCTACTTTTTCTAAAAGATTCAGCTAACAGATTAGCACTTGTGATAACCTATATGTCTACCATGTTTTTACCTATATTTGATCAAACCCACCACAATACATTTGACAAATGCTGTCCAGTTCTGAAGACCAATGTTTTGTATCTTAATTCTACTAAGGTCTTCCTACAATTCTGATTCAATTTCAGGGCAATCATACTCATGGCTTGCCTTACCTCATTATACCAATATCTAACTCTCAACTCTCTTCTATAACTTTAACTACATTAACTGGGCATGATATTAATGAATTCTGTGGATTTAATGACAAAGTCCCTTTTTGATAACTATTGATAGTTATGTGGCTGCCTGTTGCTACATGACAGTTACATTTTTATGTAACATTTATATTCTCATTTCTTCTCATTACTCTATGAAATAAATTGGAAGTTTCATCCCTTTCAAATGACTGGACATTTTTAGACATAGTAAATATATTGAATATTTTTTATTATATAATCATATTATAACACCTAGTGGCAATGTGAACTTGGTTTGTGATCTGTATTGGATTATTATTTCAAATTTAGTATTTTTGTTTATCTACCAATGAATAACTGTGTAGGGGAGTATGAGAGATGCTATGCTTGAGCTGATTAAAGCAATATTTGAATTATATTGTTTTTCTAGGGGAAAATATCAAGATCTTTGGAGAGTGGTGGTGGCCACTCATGATTTAAAAGAGCAAGATCAGAGCAGCCAAGTTAGTACAAGTCATTCTTTCTTTATAACATAATGTGAGTTGATTATGAACATATAGTACTATATATAATCTATGAGCCTTAGTTCTTTTAAAGAAAGGGATTCTTGTTAGTTGAACTGAAAACGGTTTAGGTGCTATTTTGCATTTTATAATACAGAAGCATGTTTCTGGTAAAGCCAGTCCTACAGGATTTTGTAGCAATGTGGAACTTGTCAAACTTGTTCAGTTTAAGCGTTGAAGTATTTTGTTAAAGTATTCACACTATTAACTATGATTTCTATTTGGATCTGCAAATAGTTTCTAGCCTAATCGAGCTTTTAAAAGTGTTTGGTTCTGCTGCAGGATTACATTTACTATAGCTAAGACAGCTAGTCTAGAAAATGGCTTTCTTTGATTTCCAGGTATTGTTTCCTTTCTTTGTTTTTCTTGCTTTTTGTTTTTCTTTTTATTACCTATCTTTTTATTATGTTTTATTATCTAGCAGTAAATAAGGAGTTGGAATATGAATCATTAAATGTACAGACTTGATTATTACTTGAATAATCTTAATTTAATTACATTTAATTACTTAAATGTAGAGACTTGATCCTAGGGAATCTTGAGTATCATTGAAGCAAGAACGTTCCACTCTGTGTTGAGCTGACTGGTAGAGGATGAAGAGTTGCCTGGATTGAATGGTCTACAGCAGGGGTCCCAACTGTGGCAATTCCCAGGTATATGGACTTCAACTCCCAGAATTCCACAGCCACCATAACCATCGCTGAGAATTCTGGGACTTGAAGTTCACTCACCATCAATTTGCCAAGGTTAGGAAACACAGGTCTACAGATCAAATGTACATTTGAAAAATATCATTACAGGCAGTCCCTGTCTTATGACCATTCGTTTAGTGACAATTTGAAGTTACAATGGGACTCATATTTATGATGATTGCAGTGTCCTATGGTCAGATGATCATGATTTGCAATCTTCTGACCTGGCTTCTGATGAACAAAGTCAAACCTTCTAGCGCAGGGGTGTCAAATTCAAGGCCGGGGGCCAGATCCAGCCCACAGGGTGCTTAGATCTGGCCCGTGGGACCACCCTGGAAACAGCAAAAGACCGGCCTGCGGTACCTCTGACAGCAAAAACAAAGCTTGGGAGGGCCACGAGCTCGGTTTTCACTGGCAGAAGGTTGCAGGAGGCCGTCATAGCCAAAAATGGAGCTTGGGAGCCCATTTTCTCTGGCAGAGTCTCAGGCCTCTCAGGCGCCCCCAACACAAGTGATGTTGAGCTGGCCATGCCTACCCTGGACACACCCACCCTGGCCCCCTAAGGTCAAACACAACCCTGATGCAGCCCTCAATGAACTTGGGTTTGACACCTCTGTGCTAGAAGGTTTGACTTTGCTCATCAGAAGCCAGGATGGAAGGTTGCCAAGGTTGGGAAACACAGGTCTACAGATAAGATGTACATTTGAAAAACGTCATTACAGGCAGTCCCTGTCTTATGACCATTCGTTTAGTGACAATTTGAAGTTACAATGGGACTCATGTTTATGATGGTTACAGTGTCCTATGGTCAGATGATCATGATTTGCAACCTTCCTAGCAGAAATGGGCAGCATAAAAATGTATTGTTTTAAAAATGTAATCAACAAATAAATGGGGAAAGTCAAATTCACTTAATAATTGTATCATTCACTTAACAAATGCAGTAAGAACAGTCGTGAAATTGGGTTTGGTCACATTAAGATTTACTTAATAACCACATTGCTAAGGGACTGAAATTCTGGTTCCTAGAGTAGTTGTAAGTCAAAGACTTCCTGTACTATATAATAATGCTGGACAATTAATAAAAAAGACTCTTGCTCTTTAGCCTGATGTCTTTAATATACATAGCCATCCAGTAATGTAGGACAAGTTTATTTAGGACATCTAAAAAGCACAGGTGTATTACCTGCAGCTTAAGAGTTAATGCTGTAAGTAAAGGCTGTAGTGTAATAACTTCAACAAAGGGGACTATTATTTTTAATGTGATGTATGGTTGAGTATTAAATACATGAGAAGAAATAATTGTAGTTAATGCTTAAGTTTAGATAAAACTAAATCAAATCTGTTCTGGGCCTGCACACTTTTTAGTATGTGGCTCCCAGCATGCCATCAAAAGCTAAATGCAACCTTTGACTTAAAAAGTTACACACTCCTGTCCTGAAAAAACAAAAAAGCAAAAACAAAAAAACTCCAGGCAATTTGATGCCTGGATCACAAAGATGTAATGATTATGTTCAAGTCACTTTAGAGGAGGCAGGTGGGACAGCTCTGAGACCCAGCCTTCCAGGTGTTATACACAATGCTACAAGCCCCACGGAATTTAACCCCTTCACTTAGGGAATGCTTCCTTCCTGCACTACTCTTATACTATTCCTCTCATAAGGAGCAGATGCCTTTCATAACTTTATGCCTCTTATTTATTCTACCTTCTAAGTAACAAGGTAGAAGTATCAAGCAAGCAAGAGGTTTGCATGAAAGTATTATGCTTTTTTATGATATGGCCTGCTTTGCAGTGGATTTCTATAGTGGATTACTATTTTACCTATCTTATTCTATCACAGGCTCTTGCCTCTCATGAAAAGAAAAGTTTTCTTTCTAAATGGCAATAAATAGTCTATGACTTACAACCATTTGTTTAGAGACTGTTTAAAGCAGGCATGTTAAACATGCCTGCACAGGCCACACTCACCCTAGCCCTGCAAAGGGCAAAATGCAGCCCACAATGCGATCGGGTTTGACAACCCCTGGTTTAAAGTTACAACAGGACTGAAAAAGTGACTTAGGACTTATGTCATACAACTGTCGCAGCATTCCCAGAGTCATGTGATCAAAATTCAGGCACTTTGGTAACTGGTGTGTATTTACAATGGTTATAGCATTTTGGGGTCACTTGATCATCATTTGTGACCTTCCCAGCTGGCTCCCAGCAAACAAAGTCAATTGGGGAAACAAATTTGCTTAACAAATGTGTGAATCACTTAGCTGCAGTGATTTGCATTAACGACTGTGGCAAAATAAAACATTACAAAATCAGGCATGAGACACTTAACAACCACCCTACTTAGCAACAGAAATTCTGGTCCCAACTGTGGTTGTAAGTCAAGGATTACCTATATTGAGCTCTGCTACATCAATGACAGATCAACTGGAATGCACCCAAGTTGATAAGCATATCCAATATATATGAGCATATATTCTCACATAACATGCCATGATTTTCCCATGTGTGCAGAAAAGATTGGTGAAGCAGTACATTGCACATCCAGATTTTAACACCAGTACTCTGGATTCAGACATTGCTCTAGTGGAACTTACCGAGCCTTTAGAATTCAATCACTATGTTCATCCAGTGTGCCTCCCGGAGCAAGATGAGAAGATTGAACCTTCAAGGATTTGTGTAATTACAGGATGGGGCAATCAGTATGAAGGTGAGCATTTCCCATTCCATCGAAAAAATATCTTGATTAGCCAGAATGATTCTTATCCAATTCGTCAGCCACAGAAGTGTATGAAAAAAAGCTGGATCAATTATAGAAAATAAGTAACGATAGACTGTAAGAATGATGATACATATCAACTCAGCATGTTAGATTAAGGCAGGGTTAGAAGATCCTTTTTATATCAAGAATTACATTTCCTTATAGGCAATCTCTTGGGGGGGTTCCACAGAAGGCCAAATTAGTGGTAGGCAAGCCTCCCCTTTTCATTTTGCCTCCCACTCCCCTCTTTTTTATTATTATCACTTTCTCCCTCTTCTTCTTCCTCAGAGAGGGCTGATCGCTCTTGCCAGATGTCCCAAGTGATTTCATAGAGGGATTTTGAAATTAGACCAAGGGTTCCATGAAATCAGATTGAATATCACAAGTTGCTATCTTCCTTTTAAAGATTAAGGCCCTCCTTATTGCTTTCTCCATTGTAAACAATTTGTTTTCCTCCTTTCCCCTCAAGATAGAGCACAGTCAAGTAAACTGCATCAACTCAGAGTTCCTATTTTGGTTTCTGAAGAATGTCAGAAATACTTTGTGAACCATCCTGGTGTGGTCAATGAAAGGATGTTCTGTGCTGGATTTCCTGCAGAAGGGGGAAAGGATGGATGTACAGTAAGCTGCCTATGGAGTATATGCATTTCACAAATTCTGTAGCTGTGTTTATACTAAGATAATGACAATAGAATTGTTTCACAGAGATAAATTTACTTCTGTTAATGTTTTGTACCCAACAAAAAGTTCCATATCTCATAGAGGTTATGTACTAGCCACAAAGTTGGCTGCAAAAATCAGAACGTGCACTAGATGCCAACAAAGAGATGCTGAACATTATATTCAGATTTTTGCAGTAGATATGTTATCCATCAGCCTACCTTTGTATTCTTGCAATTGCCACCCCTGACTCCCCTCTCCACCAACCTCTTCCCTTATTAAATGAGCAGATATGAAGGGAATTTCTCTGCATATTCGAGGATAATTAGAAGCCTCATCTTGAAGACTCTGATCTAGTGGGTTTCCCAGATTATTTCCTAGACAAATATGCAGAGAACTCTCCTATTCATAACTCTTCACAGTACAGGATGGATTGCAATGGAACAAAGAGAGATGTGGAGGCTTTGATATTAACAGGAACATCCCATTCAGCCATACTGCTGAAACACTGTTTGTTTGTTTACCTGTTAAATTTATTTGCTGCCTATCTTACTGTAGACAATAATACAAAAGAAGAAAAATAACAGGCATGTAAACAGAAGTAAAATAATAGAACAATAAAATAAACAACAACAAAGGAATGTGTTTCTCGTTCACTATAAAAAATGTTCTGTTTGATAGATTACTTAAAGAGAAATGTTTTCTTGGAAAACGTTGAGGAAGCAATTCCTATGACTTATTTAGCTGGCCTACCTCCTAAAATGTGCATCTTTCAGGAAGAATAGATTAGCAAACACCTGCTATCTTGCACTGTCTTCAGAACTTAGCAGGATTCATTTTCATTTGCTGATAAATGGTGAGAGGAATAAGAAATAACCAGAAAACTTTGATGGGATGGCAACAGGAGTTATGTTATTATTCACTCCTTATTGGTTGCTATGGGTTGCCAATCTTGGCAGGTCTTGAAAGAACTAACCAGCTTGCCTTGTTAGTACTTGAATCTGAGACTACTGGGAAATGTCATGGCTATAGATTAGATTGGGAAGATGAAAAAACTCCCTGGACGAAGGCAATGGCAAACCACCTCTATATTTTGTCAGAAAACAGATGGATGTGTCCTCATGCAGTCACTTTGACCAACTGATATTTGAAAAAGCAATAGCAATAGCACTTTAGATTTGTATACCACTTCATAATGCTTTACAACCCTCTCCAAGTGGTATACATTCAGCATATTGCCCCGAACAAACTGTGTCCTCATTTGATCATCCTTGGAAGGATGGAAAGCTGAGTCAACCAGTGAGCCGGTGAGAATCGAACTCCTGGCAGTGGGCTGAATTAGCCTGTAATACTGCATTTTAACCACTGTGCCACCCTGGCTCCTGACAATTTCATGCAGAACCTATATGCTCAGATCATAGTGACAATCCCTGAAAACATACTTCTTTGACAAACAGATTTTGTTAACATAATCTGTATCCCTTTTCACTAGGGTGATTCTGGAGGCCCACTGGTTTGTCCCGCAAAAGACTCAAGCTACTACACCCTTAATGGAATAATCAGCTGGGGCTTTGGTTGTGGAAGAAAAGGCTATCCAGGAGTCTATACAAATGTTGCTGCTTTTGCTGATTGGATCAGTCAATACATATATGGAAAAAATAGTAGGTGCTTATATTCATTTTAACAACAGCTCTTCAACTTGTGATCTGGATTTTCTTCTTTTGCTTAATCTTTAGGGACCTGCACAAAACTGTTACAGACTGACGGCTGCCATTTCCATATATCAGAGGGAGCAGAAACAATCTCAGTGTAATTCTGCTCAGTCAAACAAGTAATACTGCTCCAGCCCTTTAAAGTTCAACTAACTGTAGAAGCCAGCATGGGAAATACAAACACATACAAACAAATCAATAAATTATTCCAATCAAATTGTTGTAAGAGATGACAGAACTATTTACTGTCATCTACTCCTACACTACCCAAAATGCCCTTGCATCTGATTTAGGAAAGTGTTCTTCAGAACCAGGATAGCAAGTTTATAATCTGCAATCCCTGGGAGCAAAGTTACTCCCACCTCTGACTTGACATTCTAGAACAGGAATTTCCAAACCCCAAGGGAAATTTATCAAATTGTCATGGCTCTCAGTAGAAAGAGGGGGGGCTTGGGGGGAAGGGTTGCTTCATATTACTTAACTGAAGAGAAGGATAATTCATGCTTTCAAAAAGCCCAAAGCCCTTCCAGCTGTATTTGCTTTCAAGTTGTTAACTTTGCAAGGGTTCTTTTGTAAGTTACCTGTGACCTGTGTTGAGCAATCTGGTTTAATGATTTCTACATTTCTCTCCATGTGTGGTTCTGTATATTGGACTGTGGTTGAGATTACATGGAAGCAAAAGACAACATCTTTTTAGGCTTCCTTTGCATGTTTATGCAGAGATGCTTAAGCTGCAAGAAGTAGTCTGGATCTTGAGAAGTCTTTTCTTTACCAGCTCCTGCAATTTTATTTTCAGATTAATTTTTTTTTTAGTCAGAGCTCATTTCTTCCAGTTGGTCTGGCTGTCTCTGCATTAACAGTGGAGTTGGGCTACGATCTCAAGAGACATGGCAGATGCTTCTCACACTGGTGCTGTGATGAGATGTTGCCATCTGCTAGCAATGGGTTTCTAGAATCTTATCAAAATAATTGAAGTCAATGTTAATCTTTAATTAAATATATTCCCAGAAAGCTTAAGCATTTCATAATCATTCCTTTGTTGTAATTTAATGTGGATCAGCTTTTGATTGGCCTACAGTCATTGCTTCTTTCTTTATTTTTGCAGATTCATCAAGTACGGCATGAGGACCTTTGGAGAAGACAACTAAATAAAGGCACAGTTCTGAAAGGCATTCCTTAGTTCATGTATCTGACCCCTAGATGTGTGAGCTACATTGGTCAAAAAGGGAGAAAAAAGATAAAAAGCTGTAACTGTTCTATTTTCATACTGGAATATTCATTTATAAATACTGTCTTAATTGTGTGCTTACATTCAAGTTTCTGTATGCATTAAGAATTGTTCAGATAGCAGTAGTAAAAGCACTGAATGAGTTAGAAGTTCTAACTTTTTAAAAAAAAAATTAAGAGTGCACCTTGTTTTTACAGTAACTTTATCATATAGATGAATATATATTTTTTCCATATTAACTATCTGCTGAAGGGAAGATAGCAGCACTACCGATTGTGAGGCAAGAAATGTATGTGACTGTATTATTATTTACACATTAGATCAACAATCTCCAGCCTCCTGATGAAAATTATAGAGTTATATAGGTTTTTCACCATCATACTTACAGATGTTGCAAATAAATGGATATACAAAGACTTCTAATCGAGATACATGCCATATAATTTCAAATGATGCTCTAAGGCAGCAGTCCCAATCTTTTTGGGTCCATGGACCAGCAATGGCAGTGGGGGGAGGGGGGTAAAGGATGATTGTGCACGCACAACCTAATCCAATGAATGCACAAATAAAGCTTTCCACACTTGCCCGCCGCTTTCCTCTAACAAAAGGCAATGACATGTTGATTTTCCGCTGATGTCTTTTCCAAATAAAGACTGAGAGGTCTTAGATTTTTTTAAGCTCAGCCCAGGTTGCCGAGGTGCTGTCCAGCCCTCTATTTCTCTTCTTTCTATTGGCCCAAGACTCTAATGCATCCCCAAGGGTCCGCCTACCTGTTAAAATGTGAAATAAACTCAGTTTATTTAACTGGACTTATACCCCAATTTTCTATTCACAGTTTTACATCCAAGTGTGATGCAAGGCACAAAGTATTTCTATAGTCATTCCTTGTCCATCCAAAGAACCCCAGAAAGCAGAAACCTAAAAAACCTCAGATAATCCTATAGAAAAAGGCAGCACACTAGCTGTCTCCGAGTATTTGAGTTCAGCGGCTCTTCTGTCTAAATTAAGAGAGTACAGGTAGTCCTTGACCAGGGGTGGTCTTCAAAATTTTTAGCAATGGGTTCTCTGCCCAGTTGCTGGGTGGGCCTGGCCATGGTGGGCGTGGCCTAGTTGGCCNCTCCGGGAGGGCGAAAACAGCCTCCCCGGGCTGGGGAAACTCTCTGGAAGCCAGAAATGGGCCCATTTCCGGCCTTCCCAAACTTCCAGGAGACTTGTTTTTTGTCCTTCCTGAGCTTCCTCATGTGCCCTGCACTTACCTGCATCCAAAACGGGCCACGTGGGGATTCCTGGGAGGGGCGGGGCCAGCCAGGAGTGGGATTTGGGGGTTCTCTGAACTGCATAGAATCTTAGCTAGGGGCTCTCCCGAACCCCTGCAGACCCCCAGCAGCCCACCCCTGTCCTCGACTTGCAACAGTTCATTTAGTGACTGTTCACAGTTACAATGGCCCTGGAAAAAGTGACTTATGACNNNTTTTCACACTTATGACCTTTGTAGCATCCCCATGATCATGTGATCAAAATTCAGATGCTTGACAACCAACTCAAACTTATGACTGTTTCTGTGTCCCAAGGTCATGTGATCGCCTTCTGCAACCTTTTTGACAAGTAAAATCAATGGGGAAAGCCAGATTCACTTAACAACCATTTTATTAATTTATCAACTGTGGCGATTCACTTAACAACTGCAGCAAGAAAGGTCATAAAACCGGGGGGGGGGAAACTCACTTAACAAATGTCTCACTTAACAACAGAAATTTTGGGTTGTAAGGCAAGGACTACCTAAAGTAAAGCATGGGTTGGTGTTGCAATCCTGCCCAGTTGTTGCTTTACACAACAGCTTTTCTTTGTGGCTCGGAGAGTCTCCTCTGATCAATCTCACTGAAAATATAAATTTTCATCATATTAAGGCACTGAGGAGTAGTAGTAAAAACTGGAGTGGAAAGACTCTATCCCAATATATATAGCCAATACCATTAAGTGAACTAAGAAGGGCATTAAGTGGTGGGGAACCCTCAGGGACTGCCTGTCCCACGCCCGGTGGCCTTCAGGGCTACCAGCAAGGGCCACCCGCTCCCCTCAGCCATCCAGTGGGTGTCCACCTTTGGGCATCTCCCATGCCTTTCCAGAGCAGGTGCGCGTCCTAAGAGAAAGCCACGAACGGGGCAGGTGTTGCAATCGCTGAACTCGAGCCAAGCCCGAGGCGCCCTTTGTCCTTCGGAGCAGGCGAAGCTGCAAGAAGCGTGAGAGGCGCGGCGAGCTCTCACGAACCGGGTCGCGGGGCGAGAGGAACCCGAGAAGCTCCTTCGGTTTATTCCGCCCTCCCTTCTTACCTGCGGAGGAATCGCTGCCATGGAGTCCACCGGCTGGGTAAGCAGAACCGAAGCCGCCGTGGCTGGAAAGAGAAGCAGCAGCAGCAGCAGCTCCTTCTCGGCGACCCCTCTTCCTTCCCGATTCTTCCGCCGAGCGGAGCGCTCCCCTTTCTTTCACTGGACGCCCCTCAACCCACACAGGCAGAGCAAGGGGTAGTCAGACGAGGTGGGAAGGCGGACTGTGGCGCCATTTGGCGAAGGAAGCGTAAGGGTGTCTCGGGAATTCGCTGCCCGCTGAGGAATACAGCACAGTAAACTTCCTTTGGTCCCAGCGAAGTTTGTACAGAAGTGACCAATATATATGCAGACTTTGTATATTATAGACTATGTAGACTTTGTATATTATAGACTGTACCCGAAGAAATGCCACAGCGAAGAGCTTCTATTAAAATAAGGCTCTAGAACAGAGGTCTCCAAACTTGGCCACTTTAAGACTTGTNTGGGAGTTGAAGTCCACAAGTCGTAAAGTGGCCAAGTTTGGGGACCCCTGCTCTAGAAATACAATAATGGATTTATTAACAATTCCAGGAAGGCAGATTCTGCAGGATCCAGTCTGGGTCGGTCGCTGGGACCAGAGGTTTTGAATCCGAAAACTCGGAAGACCAAACCTCTGGTCCTGGTGACTGACCCAGATTGGATCCTGCAACATTATCCCAGGACAGGTATATTCCCCTTATATTCGTAAAAAGGCAGATTTTGGCTGCCTTTTTGGAGAAGTTTCCTGAAAAATGTGGTGTCACAGCATAGGAGGGCTTCTCTGTCTCCTCATTGGATAGATACATAGATACTTTAAATCTGGATTCCAACAACAAACAGAAGTTTTGATTTCATGGCCTAAGAGGCCCCCTCCTAACAAAATAAATGATATATTTCAAGGGGGGCGGATTATGGTTACCAACATTAACACCTCCATTTGTTGTAATTTATTCCTTCGGATGATCTAATGTAATACTGCAGATTTATTATTTTTTCCAGCTTTCCATGACACAAACATAAAAAGTTGGCACATAAAGTGAAAAAGTACAATCTCCATTTCTGTTCCACCTCTGAAAAGCTGTAACCTGAACTAACCTGTTTATCATACTGGTGCATATTGGCGTTAAGACAAGTTTCACATTTCTTAGGTGGAAAAGTAATCAATGGAGGTTTGAAAAATGATTTTTCATTTATCCAGAGTCACATATACAGGTAGTCCTCAACTTACGACCACAATTGAGTCCAGAATTATGTTGCTAAGTGAGAAAAGGGAATTTTGCCCCATTTTACGACTTTTCTTGCCGTATCTGTTAAGTAAATCACTGCAGTTGTTAAATTAGTAACCAGGTTGTTAAGTGAACCTGGCTTCCCCGTTGACTTGTGGTGATCACATGACCTTGGGACACAGCGACGGTCATATATGTGAGCCAGTTGTCCAGCATCCAAAGGTAAATCGCGTGACCATGGGGATGAAAAATGCTCATAAGTCACTTTTTTCAGTGCTGTTGTAACTTCGAAGGTCACTAAACGAACTGTTGTAAGTCGAGGACCACCTTGCCTTGCCTTTGATAAACTGAAAGGTCAGATTTTCCTCAGTCACAAAGCAGACTGCATGGCTTTTAGGCAAGCTGCTCCTTCTCTGGGCCCTTAAGTCTTTATGATGGGCACATTTGGGATTTTGAGAGCAAGTCATCCAACATCCAACATGTGTCAGATGAACAACAACCTGGGCAGCAGTCAGACACTATTTCGTTTTCTAAGAAGGATTTTGGGGGCATTCAGGCATCATGGAAATTCAGGTAGTCCTTGACTTCCAAATGGTTCATTAGTAACTGTTTCAAAGTTATAAAGGGGGCTGAAAAAAGTGACTTATGGCTGTTTTTCATGCAGCATCCCTACAGTCATGTGATCAAAATTCAGACTGGTTCTTAGGCATGTGAGCTGCAATGTCCTGGGGTCATGTGATCAGCTTTTGCGATTATCTGATGAGCAAGGTCAATGGGGGAGGGAAAGCCAGATTCACTTAACAACTGGGTTACTAATTTAACAACTGTAGAGATTCCCTTAACAGCTGTGGGAAGAAAAGTTGTAAGATAGGGCAAAATTCTCAGGGCGGCTTACAATAAAACATAGAAACAATTACTTAAAAACGTATTAAACAAAAGCTAAGCCCAACAAATAAAACCCATGAATTTAAAACAATTATACACCCCCTTACCTTTCAGTCCAGGCTGGATTCCTGAAACAACCAGGTCTTAAGG
>AZIM01000182.1:344497-354669 GCA_000516915.1 Ophiophagus hannah | reverse complement strand
TATATATATATATATATATATATATTCAGAGAATGGCCAATTACTCCCCAAATCAGTTCTGAAAGAGAATAGTGTTGAGGTGTGCCATTTATCTCATTTCAAAAGGAAACTGAAGCAAACAACAGAATAAGAATACCATTCTGTTAGAATATGAAAAAATACCATGTCAGATTCTAATTAAACAATATTCCCCTGATGTGGAAAGTTGTTTACACACACTGCTGAAATATTACTAATGCTTCTCCCTGAATTTAAATAGCAAACTTGGATAGTTTAGATGTAATTATTAACTATTACCCACCTCCCAAATTGTCATACATTTTAACAAAATCTTGGTATATAGCTATGAATTTTGAAGGTGTTTTTAATACTGAAAACTGGTAAGTTTGAAGAGGTTGGTTCTTTTCTGACTAACATTTTTCTCTGAATTACTGTAATTTTAGAAAATATTAAAATTTAATAGTTGAGAGATGACTTCAAGAATTTTCTGCACTGAAAAATAAGTGGGATGACAGAAAGAAGTCCAACTGTGGGCATTTGCTTGGTCCCTTCATTGTTTTTCATGCTTCCAATTAACTCCAATCTATAGAATATTTCAAAGAATGTTTAGCTTTCAGTTGATTAGGACAAAATATACTGATCTGCAAGGCTATTGTGTATAAAGCAGTGATGAACTTTCTGGCTGTATGGCTATGGTCTAGGATTGGGGGGTTTCCAACCTTGGCAACTTTTAAGACTTATGGACTTTAACTCCCAGAATTCCCTAGCCAGCCATATCACCAGAAAATCCATCACTGCTTCATTGATGCCAGCTGTGAAAGACTACGCCAACATGCTGTTGTATTTCCTTTGAATGTGTAAGTCAAACAAAATGTAGAATTTATTACAATGTATTTAAGAGAAATTTTGTGTTGCATCCATCTAAACCCTTGAACAAAGTGCAATCACCTCTGACTTTTCCATAGTTTCTATCACACTACAACAATGAAATGTTATATAAACAAATCACTACTGGAAGTGTTAACCTGTCACAGCTTAGACCAGATAATAAGGCTGCTTGCTATAGACTTCATGTATAGTTCAAAATGAGCAAGATGGAAGATGAGAATGATTGCAAAGAGGATAGGAATGATTTCTTCATCGAATATTGGGAGCTTCTAGGACTCAGTAGTTGATACACATAGCAACTAGTCAAGGTCCTCAGGAAAACAGTGAGTGCGGAAGTTGGTGGTAGCACTGGATTAATATTGTTCAGCTTTGAAAATCAAACAGGACCAGACCTGGTTAATTCTTGGATAGAAGAACACCAGGGAATATTGAGATCATAGACTAGCCCAGAAATCTTTAAAAAAAATTAAGAAAAAGGCAATGGAAAATTGTTTCCATACTACTTCAAAGAAAAGCTCCATGGAGTGATTGGGAGTTATAATCCTCTTGATCATGACTATCTTTTGAACAGGTCAACACATTTTTAATACATCAAGGAATCACTATTTCGGTGCCATAGTTCAGTTTCAATACAAATCATTGCACAAACTACACTGACAATAAACAATAGCTACAGCTTTGAGATCTATTGCAGTTCCATTGCACCATAACCAAATCTTAAAATTACAAAATATAGAAAAAAGGATCACTATTAAATGTGCTCATGGTGATTAAAATAAGTGATCAACAGATCTTTGATTTCCAAATTTCTAGAAAAATTGCATAGTTCTTTGAATGCATGTCTTAGCTACCTAGACCAGAGTGTTTATCTGTGTACATGGGTATGTTTTTTAAAAGCACATTGAAGTTTCACATATTTTAATAGCAAAGAAAACGATACATTTTTAGGTATAGCATCCAGCCTGCACCAGTTTTGTGTCATAATAGGAGAAAGGACTTAAAGTGTTACTCCTGTGGCATCTTCATCTCCAGTCCTCAAAAGTTGGTGTTAAAAATTGATCGTTGTTCAGCATCTGATCTTGACTTAACATTGTCTGGAAATTAAAAACAAATCAAGCCACATCTACAGTCAGATACACTAGAAAATGAGAAATGTTTTTATGATAATAATTTATGAAGGAGTTTCTCCAAAATCCTTTTCCCAATCAGAAGCCTAGGCTTCTTCATTCCTCCCTTAAAGGATCCAAAACTTTAAAATTAAGTTTTCTTTCATTGACCTCTGTGGGAAGAAAGAAAATAAATGAGGGGAGCTTGCTAGGTCTAAAAAAATCCCTCTCTTGCATGGGGATGGCAGCTAATATTATATAAATAATCTTAGCTGATTAACAATGATCCATAATAAAATTTCTAGCTAGCCCTCTTCAATTCATACATACCGTCAGGTTGCTTATTCCTCGAGACAGCTCTCCTATTTGCATCACTGTTCCTTCTGAATGGTCCATCTGCAAAATCATTTCGGCAACTAGATTGAAATTAAAGCAGCCATCCAATCTTAGTCAAACCTGCATGCACAACTTTTGGAATAGCAGAACTGTTCCACACATATGACACATGTCTCTGTGTTCAGGAAGTTGAGGTTGAATTACATAGTTCCCTCTACCCCCAATATTGGAAAGATTTCCAAGTTGCATGTTTTCCATAAACATAGATCTGACACCACTGAATTTAACAAACAGTTAGTAGGTTAGTGGAGCCAAAAATAAAAAGGCAATTCATTGCGACTTTTTTTTAAAAAAGTGGTATGTTTGATACTATATTTCTAAATAAAAAGAATGCAACAGAGCTGTTTTCAGTAATTCAAAAAGCATTTCTTGATCTCATGCAGATTCAAATGCTTATCATGCTATTTTAATAACTCAAGACATTCATGTTCATTGTTTAACACATAAGACATCCATCTATATGCTCAATGCTTCATTATTCTAAAATGTATTTCAGTTTTTCATCTGACTCCAACATTTAGTCATGGCAGTTATCACTGTGTAACACAGAAAGTAGGAATATGTCCACTGTTCTTTCCCCTTTCTATCCCCACTCAATGTCCTCATTGTAGGGCCTGAATTTCTGTATTCAGAGATATTTGTGGTTATGGTAATTTGTTTCTAAAAGATTAGGCTGTCTGCCTTGTTTAGATCCCTGGGAGATTAGGTACCTAAGAACATTACAACTAATTCTTGTGGTCTATGTTGGTTAGTGTTTTTCCACTATCCCTTCCCCTTGCAAATTTTAGAAATTGACATTTATCAACTAGCCTTACTTAGATGTATGCCTGTTTCCAAAGTTGGATTTCATATAATCTACCTATTCCAGATAGCTGGGGTTTTCTTTTGGGTTAGATACCTTTGTCTAACCTTACAGTATTCTATACAAATCAGCTTTAAGTGATACTCAAATAGACCTACTAGCCAATCATACAATTGACTGCATGTGTTTAAGGATTCTTTCAAGCCTTAAAGGCTAGCACCTGGGGTAGAAAAAGCTAAGAACATAGTTTTCCTCCCATTTAAAATGAACATTTTTGGCAGACAAGGCAGCCTAATCTCTGTAATGGTTTTTCTAAGGAAACATTATACACTTGGCAAACTTATACACTTATTAAACTCTAAGATACAGTTCCTGAATGAGCTGTGTATTCCATACCAAACTAGTGTTCATTGATATTCAACTAAATTTTGATGACTTGTTTTAACGGTTTTAAATCAATGTTTGGGCTGGAAATTTCTGGGAGTTGAAGTCTACACATCTTAAAAGTTGCCAGGTTTGAGAAATGCTGCTTTAAATGAATCAGGACAGAACAGATCGGTCTTCAAACAATGTGGTTCCGTGGTTTCCAAACTCTAACCATGACTGCTTTAGATAGACAGTGAAATAGCATATAACTCCAAATTACAAGTTGTCAGGAATCATAATATTTAAAAGATGCAGATTCCAAGTTTAATTTTCATTTACTTTGTGGTATTACATGCATGCATGGTGAGAAGCTTTTCTGTACATGATTGATTCCTGTAAACTAGACAGATCCTTTATCATCACTGAGAAGAGAGTTCACAGTGAGTTTGAAACAAAAAGAGGCTGAGCACAAAATTAGGAGGCTAAGAAAATGTGAGGAAAAATCTATACTTTATGAGTGTTTAATTTTAAGAAGTTCCAGGAGTTTGACTGAAAATTGTGTTTTAAAAATAAACAGAACATTAAAATAGTTCCAATTGTGTATAAATCACACACATACTGAACAAATTACATGCTTTAAACAAAATGGAAAAACAATTACATTTTAAATGAGAGAAAAATGGAGCATGTTAGATGTAGTAAATCATGCATATGGAAAAAAATACTTTTTGCAATTAATCTTGTGGTATTACCATAATTTTTCTGATCAGTTTGACTCAGAAATCAGAGAAAATGGAAGTTTGGCTTGCTATCTTATATCTTGCAGAAAACTTCAATTACTCCATTTTTCAGGCTTTTAAAAATTACTTTACACATGTTTCTATGTAGTATTTCTTGGGACAGCAATTTATAAAATCAGTCTAAGCACCTTTTAAAGCATAATTCAATCACAAAAAGATTAATCACAACAAAAACAATTAAGACGTTTTCCCAAGTAAATATTTTATTGCTTTCTTCAAGAAATTGTATTCTCAGTTGTTGTTTTTTTTAGAAAAGATCGATCATTAGGCCTATATTTTAATGTTATCGTATGTAACCACTATGGTGCAGACGCTGCACAATTAAAAGAACATTTTAATAAAAATATACAATTCAGCTGTGCTGTCAAGAATAAAATAGATCATCCTTACCATTGTGGACATGAAAAAGCTAATACAAAACGTTAAAAATTATTGTTGGGCATTACAAAGGAAATATAAAAAGCTCGGAGCTGCCACAACAGCTCAATTTTAGGTGCCTTGAATGTCAGCTACAACTGTTGTGTAAAGCTTTTTCTTTTCCTGAAAAAGGGCTTGAGAAGATGAGTAGGATGAAACAATTGCAAATGGAAGGAAAAAATTCCAAGTGATATTTTAAAGATTCTTCAAGCTTCATCCTAATACATTCATTAAAGACATGCAGATGCATTATGCACTTTAGTTAAATTATAAAAGGTTATCTGTAAGCTCCAGAATGCACCAAGAGGATGAAAGGTGAGTGCCTTAGTCCCCCTGGCCCACCTGATCCAGTTTCTCTAATTCTTTGTCAGGGAGGGTGTTATGCACTCTGTAGGCACCA
Organism: Ophiophagus hannah; assembly: GCA_000516915.1. NCBI lineage: Eukaryota > Metazoa > Chordata > Lepidosauria > Squamata > Elapidae > Ophiophagus > Ophiophagus hannah. The sequence goes on along the minus strand of AZIM01000182.1, from coordinate 349,494 downwards.
TAACTCTTCTGAGTGCCATTGGATATACTTGTATCCATAGGGCAAATATAATCTGTAGATTCATCAAACTTCTTTTTTCTTAAGTTTCCAAAATGTGAAAATCCAAGTTTCTTTGGCTGTCAAGAATGAAAGGAGGGTGGGTGGAGAAAGATAGAAAGCATTGTCAGAAAATCACCACAGGGGAAATAAAGAAAACACTGACAGTTAAAAACAACCTCTGCTAAATAATAACACCTTTCACAGACTTTACAAGATTAATTTGAACGTTTTCATTGATTTTTCAAGTTCCTGTAGGAAATGAACAAATGCATCGAAAGGAAAGGGGAGGATTGTCTTTATGTCAAAGAGAAGGGTTAGTAATGGACTCTGTATAGGGAAATTAACCTGAGGTAAAGTTCTTTAAAAATCAGAGCATAACTTTTACCATTTTATCAAGAAGTATTAACATAACCTTTAAAAGGACAGGAATAGTAATAGACTAAACTTTGTACTGCTGCCATCATGTTCCTATTCAACCTTAACTCTTCTAAGTACATTAAATTTAAGATCCTTGAGGGCATGCATACTTTTAAATGCAATAATTAACCCACAGAAGAAAAAAACAGATCCCAAGCTGCAGTGTGTGTGATACACAAAGTTGCAGAACATAAACAAATGCTTCTTTAAAACAAACTGACTACTGTACTCAGTGCTGAGAAACACACACACTCTTTATGGAGAGCTTTTCTTTCACTCCTGCTCCCAAATATCAGACCTCTCAAGCAGTATAAAACCATAGCAACCCCATGATTTTTTTTTTTAAAAACAAGCTTTAAAAAAATCTGGACAAACAAGCCTTTCTTTAAAAAAAAAAATCATTGCAAGCATATTGTCCCATAATGAATCCTCGTTAACACCATAGATTAGTCCTCCTATTATGTTCACTTAAGAAATAAACCCTACAAGCTTTCCTCTGTCATATGTGTGTGCGCGTGCGCATGCGCACACACCTTTGAATCAGACTTGATATATAAACCCATGCATTATTTCGGGAGAATCAGTTTGCCTTTGACTTCTTCCTAGGGCCGAGAGGGAATAACCTAGCTGGCTTCTAAAGCTGAAAGAGGACTAGAATTCAGGTTTCTCGACTCCTAGCCCAGCCTTTAATTTATGAGACCAGATTGGCTCTCAACTTTAACTTGAACGCAGAATGAATGTAAGTCAGATGCAACAATCAGCAGGGGAATGTTTGCATCATTGTGCCTTGGCTAGAAGCTATGCCATTTTTCCACCTTATGGATAAGTTTAAGTACAGTATTTCAGCTACTAAAGCAAAGCCTTCAATATTATGCAGGTGTTGTTGCTAGAGCTGCAAAATGGTTTAATATTTAGAGTAGATATTTCTCATTTGGGGTCACTAAACTGAAATCCTTATCCTCTCTTAGTCAGATTTGCCAGAATTCCTTCGGGACGAATGCTCTTAGTGTACAAAAAATCTCAATTTTTAACTAACATACAGTTATAACGACTCTTATTCATCTATTTAGAAAGAGTTCCCATTGACCTCTCAATGAAACCCACTCTCAAGTAGTTATGTGGATTACAAGATTGCTGCCTGAGAGATTACCGGCTTTTAAACTGCCAACTAGGAACTCAAGCAGGGTTTCTAAAGTTTGTATGGTTTCTCTGTAGCCTACCCGGACTTTTGCAGTGGTGGTGAGAGCTGTATAAGCAGTGGATTCCGTGATTTCTCTTTTATCTTGCTGAGCCTCTGGCCCGATGAGCACATTGAAATTTGTGGTTAAGTGGCGTCTTAGCAGAGTCTTTTGAGGTGAAATGTTGAGAAGCATTGCTAGAGTATCTCCATTGAAACGAGGCTCCAGGATCTGTGGGAGAAACAAAGAGCATCTGTGCTGCTTTAAGTGTGGTCTCTAAGCAGCAAGGTATTCAAAGGCTATTCTGAGGGTTGCCTGCTTTCATTAGTCTCTGCATATGTGGGATAGTATTACCGTATCACAGAGCTAGGAAGCGTCAGGGCTTCTTCACATGTTAGCCATTACAAGCCATTCCCAACAATTGTATAACATTAACAGGAATATATAAATTTTAAAAATGCCATTTTAAAAGCAGCACTTCTTTGGGGATATCAAAGAGAAACATCTGTTTCAGAGGGTTATATTGCAGTTGCAGATCTATAGGGTAAGTATGCGCTTCCATCCATTTCTATTTGATCACATCTCTTAAAGCGAGCCTTAATGTCTTGGATCCTGGAGTTGTTCCTGGGATTTGGGATTCAACAGAATTTTCCCTATGTCAGGAAAAGAAATTATTATTTCCTTTTCCTTCTATATTTCCCCCATGCACCGCCCATGCTATTCTAGAGGGTTCTCCATTTGTTTGCAACAAATCCATGAGAGGGGATTGTAACAATTATATAAAATATTTCCAATTTTTCTGTCCAGCAGTGACTTTGAGCAGCATAGTTTTGCTCACGGAAGCCAGGATCCAAGCCAATTTGTTTAGAAAGGGGTATTGGTCATTTATAACAAGGCCATTATAATCGAATGACAAACAGTAGTAAAAGAGAAAGAAAGAACAGAAAAAATTAAGAAGAGATGAACAGAATTAAGTAGGACTATATATGCATAAATGTATATATATGCTGCCTACATTAATAACATCTGATGTGTCATTTTTAGAGGCACAAAGGAAGAGATCAATTGTAGAAAAAGATTTAAAAGAAGGAAGGGGAGGATTATATGCTTGATATAATGTTATGAAATGTATACAGTTCTTAGGCTAATGTGATCTTGATTAAAAGAAGATAAACAATAACTGAGGTCAAGAATGCAATTGTTTTAAAAAGCATTTGTAACTGTCTATCTTCAGTCTAAGCCACTTGAATTTGCACTGTTGCTTAAAACAATTCATGATAGAAGATAACTTGTTCTCCCTTGCTTGGGATAGTTTATATTAATTAAAAGACTCAGCCAACATTGTATCAATTGCTGATTTGAAAGTAGTTTCTGCTCTCTAATTTATTTAATATATTAAGTGTTAATGATTTGGGTACTGGTTTATAACACAAGATCATTTATAAAACGTTAAGTTAAATACTGCCAAATTTATTTCACATAAAACATTCAGGGGAAAAAAATCCATAAACTGACTTTCCTTTTCTTTAATCAACAAAATGGACAAAACATTAAAGACTGAAAGCTGATGTGTTGATAGATTGTCATGTTAATATTGCAAAACTTAAAGGAAATTAAGCTATTTTTTCTTACAATGAGTCCACCGTGAACGCCACTTCCTCGAAGGTTTGGTGCATATTCTGCCAAATCTACTGATCTGAGCCATTCCATCACTCTATGATTGGACCATTGTACTACTTCTGAAGATGAAATATTATTCTGTATTGCAGAAAAAATGCATGGTAAATACAATAAATTAGTCCACCTAGATGCTGCTAATAAAGTGATTCTTTCTAAATATTATAAAGTGATATAAAGTGATTCTTTCTAAATATTATAAAGTAATTCTTCCTTAATCTGTTCCGTAGGTTTTATTCAAATTTCTTTTCCTACATGGAGTCCATCTTATCTGTAGAATCACATATAAATATGGACATGGCATTCATATTTCTCTGAGCAGAAGCAAAAGGCAAGGAGAAATTAACTAGCGAGCCTAGGAACGAAAAAGGTTGATAGATTTCCTCACTAATGGATATAAGAGCACTGAGTCTAGGAAGCAAAAATCAATGACTTTTATCTCACCTCATCTGCTGGTCTTCTGCGTAAGCAATGTGGGTTAAACTTGTTCAGGTGTAGAACGTGAATGGCACATTTAATGCTGAGGTGATGTAGCTGGCTTGTAACTTTGAGGAAGAGGAGGTCATTCTGTAAAGGAAAGAATTGTTTAACGGAATGAAGTTGCTAAACTTTAGAATTAGAATTTCTTAGAATTCTAAGAAAGCAAAACAACACATTTTTTCTTTTTTCTTTCCTATTGCAGCCTGTATGTACCATCACTGTGATTCTTAGTACTGTTGCCAGAGGTCACAAAATAAGAAGGAAACACAGTTTCTTGTTCTGTAGTCACAGAATCTTCTTTTCTATAGGTAATCCTTGACTGACAACCACAACAAATTTACCATTGCTAAGCAAGACAGTTGTTAAGTGAGGCATGTCTGATTTTATGAACTTTTTTTTGCCTAATTGTTAAGCAAACCCGGCCTCCCCCATTGACGTTGCTTGTTGGAAGATGGCTGGGAAGGGCACAAATGGGGATCACATGACCCTGGGACACGGCAACAGTCGTAGATACATGCTTGTTGGCAGGTGCCTGCACTTTGACCATGTGACCATGGGAACGCTGCAGTGGCTGTAAGTGCAAGGATCGATCTTAAGTCACTTTTTTTCCCAGTACCATTGTAACTTTGAACGGCTGCTAAACAAATGGTTATAAATTGTGGACTAGCCTGTATGTGGTTTATAAAATACCAGGGAGTCGTCAATTTAAGGAAGGTGGAATGTGCCTTATGCAACTAATTAGCAGGAGATCCCCCTCCATTTTATAGGGGCTGGAGTTCTGATGTTAACTGTTTCTTTTGACTATTGTACATCTCAGTTCTGGATCCAAAAACCTGGCTGATCTTTGTTTTGTTCTGTTTACTCTTTTGCATTATGATACTGGCAGTGTATATCCACACATTATGGATACACGAGAGCCAGTTTGATTAAGGCATCAGACTAGAACAGGAGACCTTGAGTTTTAGTCCCTTCTTAGGCACAAAGCCATCTGGTTGACCTGGATCCAATCACTTTCTCTCCCGGCCCTAGAAAGGAGGCAATGGCAAACCACTTCTGAAAAACCTTGCCAAGAAAACTGCTGGGACTTGTCCAGTCTTTGAAAACTGAAATTGAACATGACTGAACAGAGAAAAAGTGTGTACATAGTATGATGTTTAGATTAATCTACTATTTAATATAGGAACCAGAGGTGGTATTCAGCAGGTT
>AZIM01000182.1:311304-326005 GCA_000516915.1 Ophiophagus hannah | reverse complement strand
AATTCCTTGTGTGTCCAACCACACTTGACAATAAAGAATTCTGTTCTATTCTTTTCTAGATGTAAGAAGTCTCTTTTTATTTAATTCATTCAATGTAGCTACGCAAACATTTCTGTCTCTGTTGCCTTTTGAATTCAGCCTTTCTTTAGTTATTTTCAACATATCAGCAGCAAGCCATTTGGCTTTCTTTTACATTTTTATATTACACTGTAGCAAACGAGGGCATAATCCTTTTATTTTAAAATGTTCCCTCTGAAACAACCGCACAAGCATTTATCAGTCTATTCAATTTTAAAGGAAATGGAAATAGGTTGTTTTTTCCACAACTGTATTTCTATATAGTACCTTGTGGATTATAGCTCTAATAAATATTATGCTACAGTTCACCTGCTATAAACACAAATAGTAGAGCAAAAAACTCGTTTAACCTTCTTTTACTTTTCCCATACAGACATTGCAATCCACTGATGAATGACATATGATTACATAATCAACATAGAGGTTATTACACTGCATTCAACACAAAATATCCAGAGAGCTATAAATGACCATGAAAAAAAAGGGTTTAACAGTGTGTTGAAACTCAAAAAATATTTTCTGCCTAATATTTCAGACACAGGCCTCAAGACTTAATTGAAACACTTTGAAGTAGAATCTGTATTTGTGTAATGTAAGGATACATCAAATAACTTTGAGAAGGAAGCATGAAAGGGATTTTTTTGGGAAGAAGAGATAGTAATGAAGGCAGTTGGCCATTTTTTTTTAGCATTAGATAAATTTTAGTTATTAAATTAGATGAGACCATTTTGAGGACCTTCCAATCAATACACCAGTAATTAATTATACCTTGAACTGCTAGCATTATCTCTTTCACCCTTCGGTACTGACTTAGCAAAATGGTTAACTCTTCTATGCGGCGGTCCTATAAAGGAAAAGACAACAACATCGAATTTATAAGAGTATCAAAATAATCAATCACAGAAAGTGCTATGTGGAACGTGTGGACACGTGAGTCTTTTTCTAGTCTTCCAAATCCCAAAGTTGTTTCTGTGGTTTGTTGCCAAGTGATAAAGGTATATATTTTTCTAGCTTGGTCTTAATCAGATACACAAAAAGGCAATGTGTTCTTACTGCCGGCACCAGCATTCACTTTGATATTTGGAAAGCTGTACTTAAATGTTCATTTTCTTCTTTGTAAAAAGCAAACCATAGGAGCATTTTGCAGCCATATTTGATAAAATGTATATAGCTTTTTCCGTTTCACTTTTGCTGTGACTGCCTTACCTTTTTTCTTTTGCATATCTAATAAAGTTAAATAATTATTTTAACAAGAGGTGTTAAATTTTAACAATTATTTTTAGCCAAGTGATTATCAGACAGAATAAATTTAACTGCTGAGGGAAGATTTGTATTTGGAAGACTTGTATTTTCTCCTTCAACAACACCTTTATTACGGTAACACCATCTTGACAGAAAACAGCTTTAAAGCTGTGCATCAAGAAGCTCTCAATTGCTTTGAAAAAATAATTCAAATAAACAACATAGCTAAAATACTGAGAAGAGTGAAATAAGAAGAAACATAACCACTTGTAACTGCAATAGAAAGTAGGTTAGATCAAATAGTGAATTATTTAAAAATTAAAATTGCATTAGAATGTTTCAGTCTTAAAAGACAAGTTTTTATTACAGGAGATCCTTGGTTAACTCATTCAGTGAACATTGAAACTTGCATGAGCACTGAACAAGTGGCTTCCACAATTATAATATTCCAAAATGTTGAAGTCACAATTTGCCACCTTCTTGACCAGCTTTCCAACAAGCAAAATCAATAGGGAAGCCAGCAGGAGGTTGCAAATGGCACATATGATGTCCAGGGGTGGGCTTCAAAATTTTTAACAATGCATTCTCTGCCCGATTGCTGGGTGGGCGTGGTCATGATGGGTGTGGCCTAGTTGGCCTCCTGCACCATGGGGGGGGGGGCATTTTTGCCCTCCCTGGGCTCTGGAGGCTTTCCTTGAGCTTCCACGAGGGCGAAAACAGCCTCCCCAGGCTCCAGAGGCTCTCTGGAAGCTGGCAACTCTGTAGGTAGGTTACCTCATTATCCTTTAAGACTCTATGGCAGGTATGGAAGTGTCCAGGTATCAAATCCTGCAATAGCAGATGGGTGCTACATTTGTGCTCCTGTTTTTTCTCTACATCCTCTTCTGAATCAAATCTGAAATAATGCGCAATCCTATTCAACAGTGCACAATTGCATTAGTGTACCTCTGCCGCCCCCTCTGCAGATGGATAGCATCTTGGTAATGGGACAGCATGTGAGGCCTCTTGGAACATTCCCTACCTACAACTATTAGCAAAATAATATTCAAAGTATTTGCTCTAAAAGTCACATTATTATTTCAGGAAGATGCATCAGCTTGTACATTAATACAAAACTAACTTTTGTCCTCTCTATGCCCCACATTTCTCAAAGATATGCTAGTCTAATTTAGTTAACCACATAGTTGATTTAAACCTTTGATATGCTAAAATACAATCCCCAGAATGATAGCCAATTTGTACATGGAAGTAAGCCATCACTCCTTTCCCCAGTCCAAGTATTCATTAGACATTATCTGTTTTATTTTATTTCCAGGTACAAAAAAGAGTGTGGTTAAGGTCTCTCCAAGGCAATGAAATGGGTGAAAAAAATAAGTCAGGGTAGTTAGCTACTTCAATTCTGGATAACCACATTATGAGAAATACTGACATAAAATTGTTTAAATTACTGTGAACTACCCTTTTATAAAGAACCAATTCCTCCCCCCACCCCCAGCTATGGCTTGAATATAATCCATATTCCATAAAATACAAAGAAAAATAGAAGAACTATAATAAAAGATTAAGACATTTCACCATTGTAATAAATAAAAATAAAAACAAAATTCTGAAAGGCTAGAGACAGTATAAGTAATAAAAAAGCAGTAAAAGGTCAGTACTTTATACAAGAACGCCAGAAACTATGACCTCAACATGACTGCATCATGGATAGCTTCCAAGGAGGAACAGGGAGACAGAACAGATACCTGAGGAATGAAGAAATCAGCCAAAGAAATAAACGAGCACGAGTTAGCCAATTAGTATTGTGCACAGTGAGATTTTGAGCAGCAACGCAAATATAAAACCTTTAAAAAGAGACAATGCAAGCTGCATGCTCTTTATCCTCAGAAGAACTTCCCTTTCCTTGAGTTGGATTGGGTCAGATCTAGCTGTGAGAGAACAAGAGTCATGAAGGTGTAACTGCAATTGCTTGTGAGCTATTGAAGGCGTTTGTGCATGTCTCAAAGAGGAATGAGAAGGGAAAGTGATTGTCTATACATGGGACTCAAAAACATAAAGCCCGTTGGATTCAGGATAAAATGTTGTTAACACTAAATAAGCAATATTCATAGCTGCATGATCACCAACTACATCTTGATTTAAACTTTTTGATACTCAACATCTTTCAGTTAGGGGTGGATAAATGCAGAATGGAAAGGAAAGGATATTCCTGAGCAAGGAAGGATTTTTTTTCTTTTAAAATCTCTTTCTCAAAGAGATTTCTGGAGGAATTTGGCTAAATGAAGATAGCTCAACGAACAAGTGGAGCCAACAGTTGCAGAAATTACACAGGGGCTTGCACAGATTGTCTCATACGATCCTCTCTGGATCAAAGAGATGAGAAATTGTTCAAGCTATTTCTTCTTATGGTTGCTCCTCCTCCTCCTCACAAAGAGATTGGCGATCGCGGTGGGTGGGGTGGTAATAGTGAAATTGGGAGACAGGGGAATTAATTCATATTTGTTCCAGCTGCAAATGAAGTCTTTCAAATGAAACAAAGTTTGTGCACCTTCCTTGCTACCTATTTTCAGAAATTACCTATTACCTACTTTAAACAAATTAAGACACCTGCAGGGTGACAAGGCTGGAAGTACTGGGTGAGTGCTAAGAATATAAAGATTTATTTTTACAATCATTAAGAACTTAAACAGCTGAAAGGAAGACAAAGTTTTGACTATAGAAAATGTTAAGGGGTCAGAAATTCTGGAGTTTTGAACATTAAGACTCTGAGATTATTTTGTTTTTAAAAATAAATGTATGCCTGTGGGAAAGAAATTTGTTTTTGAGATTGGACACATAAAAGACAAGCAATTTATAATGGAGTTTACACACATCTTTGAGGAACTGAATGCGGATCTGCATCATGAATTTGAAATCAGCTTTGTTGGGTCTTCTTGAGAACTCTTGGTTCCCAGGTGAAGATATTATGGAACAAGCTATGCAGCAAAATTAATTTGAAAAAACTGTAACGAGTTTCTAAACAAGAATTTGTCACCATATATTAAGAGAAGACTCAATAAGGCTCTACAAATTACAAAGAAAATATAAATGATAATCCCAAAGAACAATTGCAATAATTTCCTTTTGTTAGATTTACAAAAAAGACTGTTTAAAATGCTAAAGTAATTTGTAACCAGGATCAACAACCATTTGAATGGATTACAGAAAAAGACTCCTGTAGAGAAGAAAAAAGTTGGTTTATTCGACTAAGGATAAAATGGAATACGTTGCCGTTTTGGGTGGCTCTTTCTGAATTTACTGATATTTTAATTGGAAAAATATGGTATTGGATTTGCTCACATTTAATATGATGTAAAGATTCTTTCCCTTATACCTACTTTAGGTAATCCTAAATTTATAGAAGTTAAATTGGCTTTGTATTTAACTGCTTTTTGAAAATTTAAAGTGAGGACTTGGTCTTTCTAAAGGAGCAAATATTTCTCTTTGTTATGCTAAATGTTAGACTTTTGTTTATGTTAGGATAATAGGATTATTTTAAATATATGAAATGTGGATGTGCTTACAGTCTAGAGATATGTATGTATATTGTAGAGATAAGGTGCTTTCTGGAATGTGATGTTAGAGTTTGTTTTTGTAAAGGAGAAATGGTGCCTTTCAAATGTGGGCTTTCTTTTATTTTGATTACATTAGGATGCTGGAACCATTGTATGGCTTTTAAATGTTAGAAATGATTATGTAATAGCTAAGATGTAGATATGGAATGTTCCATATATTTATTTAGAGTTTTGTTTGGATCTTTTGTTGGTAACTGGATTGAAGAATGATGCTACTATATGATTTTCTAGGTCTAAGAGATAGGTTATGGGATGAAGAGTTAGCTAAGAGGAGATGAAGAGATTGAAATTGTTTACACCTGTCATTGTGGGAAGTCACTTTTTGGGGGAGGAGTTCTTTTCATACATTTGTCTTCCTTTTCCTTGCATTATTTTCTCTTTTTAAAAACTTCTGGTTTGTCTTAGCTTTTATTTTGCTATTAAAAACAATATTTTTTTTAAAAAAATATCTCTCTTTAAGAGAAAAAGGATTGGCTTGTTCTTCAGATCAGATAGGAAAGTTAGATCAGAGCAGAGTTTAGCTCTGTAACTAAAGGCACAAGGCAGGTGCATCTGAAAGCCAAACAGATTGTCTATTAACATTACCTTCCAACAAACAAAATGCAACAAAAGCCCCAGGGCTAACTCATAACTGCTTTCTTACCTTTTCCTGATTTGCAGCTAATAGGGATTCCATTCCTACTTTCAAACGCTGGACTTCTTGGTCTAAAAATGGAAACAATATTTGAACAGTGTGAATTACCCCAAATGGTATACAAAATGATTGATTTAGGGAACTATAATAGCTATTTCACCTTCATTGCCTCTCTTCCCATTTAAATGGTATGCTGATAGCAAATAGTTCCTGAGTATCAGTTCCCCGATTTTATCAGTTGTGCATGTCTAAAAAAAAAAGGTAAAGGTTTCCCCTGTCCAATTGCTTCTGACTCTAGGGGGTGCTGCTCCTGTCTGTTTCCCAGGCAAGGAAGCCAGTGTTGTCCGAAGATGCTTCCACGGTCCTGTGGCCAGCATGACTATCTGCCAAGGCACATGGAACACTATTACCTTCCCACCAAAGCGGTACCAGTTATCTACTTGCATTTGCATGCTTTCAGACCGGTAGATGGGGAGGAGCATGGACAAGGTTGGGAATTCATCCGGCATGAACTGCCAACCTTCTAGTTGATAAGCCCAAAGTCTTAACCGCCAACCCACCATGCTCTCCCCCTTTACACGTCTCTTAGAAGATTTCAGTTGTTGTTCCTCTTCCTCACCCTTCTAGCACAGTTAGTGATGTTTTAAAAAGGAATGGCCTCAGCTTTTTTCCCACAATTCTACCCTATAATAGCCTTCTTTTGGTGGAAGAGAGAAGCTTAGACAGCTACATAAGGGAGGAGAATGTGGAAAAAAAATGGCACTATTTTTTACACAACATTCAAGTTAATGAAAATACAGCAGAAAATAAAAACACAACACGAAAAAAATTAGCCTAGAGTTGTACAACCAGTAAAAGATTCAAAGTCTTGTATGTTTAAGTATACACATAACTGTATCTGTGACTTTATATAGGCAGATTTCTATGGACTACGGGAACTAGTTGCTTATTAAAAAGTAAGCACAAGGTGTCAATATTTTAAATATGAGAAAACAGACAATTTAAAACCCAAAGTAATTGAGAGTAACTGACAAAAAAAATCAATCTCCTTAAAACTGCTTAAAACATTACTTGAAAAGACAAAGTTGCTTATAAATTTTGGATTTTGTTCTTCTTTTCTATTTCTAAGAATAACTGCCTCTTTCTACTTTACTAAATGGTATAAAAGTCCTTGGAAGAAAATCTAGTAATGCCATTCAAGAGAAAAATGGTAGCAATTGTTCCACTGTACTTTCCTCTTGAATCTGCTTAAGGGAATTTTAGGAAAAGTAACATCTTGTTATGCACCACATACAATATAACAACCTTTTGCTAGTCTTATTAAAATATAAGATTTTTGTCTCTGTGTTTTTTTTTAATATAGGCTAACTTCACAGTCTTCTTCCAAACTGGATTGCAAGTATGCATGTTATCACTAGATGGCAGCTAAGAAAAATGGAAAACTCAATTTCTTTGCTAATAACTAGGGGCTGCCTACATTTCTTGCAGCCAGTTTGGCTGCCTTGTTTTAGTCTATATGTAAAATCTTGATTTATATGTTGGATTTACTCTAAGGTGATTTACTGTAATAGAACAGCTCAGTTACCCTTCAAAGATAAAACATGGATAAATGACTCAAATATTATAAGTACTATTAACTGGATGGAAGATTCTTCACTGCAGACATGAAATTGCTAGCATGTTAGGAAAAAGATATAGCTGATGATGTAAAAATGATTCGATTGTAATATCTGCCCAAACAATTCTGAATAATTTTAAGTGGACATTTCCCAAGTTCCAGAGTTTTTTGTACAGTGATGCAAAATGATTCCATTTATTTAAGCTTCAAAGGAATAATCTGCAAAGATGGCAACGTGACACACAAGGAAAGTACAAGAAAGAATGAGTGCTAGTTACGTACATTAGTCAAGCATGGAGGAAATATCATTGTTTAGAGATAATTTCATGCAGAAAATTTGGATTATTAATTCTAATGATTTACAGTTTTGTACAGTATATTGAGGAAGTAGCAGAATTAGTAATTATATATTTTATTTTATTGTATCTTAAAAAAAAGTTGAAAGAAAGATAAGGCCATACAAAATTGCATGCAATGTGCAGTAACCAGACAGAGAAAAAATGTGCATTTTGTATTAAGAGATTTTTGAGAGTCAATTTGGTCTAAGTGGTTAAGGCACCAGGCTACAAACTGGGAGATTGTGAGTTCCAGTGCTTCCTTAGCCATGAAAGCCAGCTATATGAACTTGGGCCAGTCACACTCTCTCAGTCCAAATCACCTCACATGTATGCTGTTGTGGGGAAAATAGCAGGAGGAAGCTATGTTGATATGTTCATCGCCTCGAGTTATTTGTAAAAATAATAAAGGTGGGATACAAACAAACAAACATTAACCTTCTAAAAGAGCCACAGTGTTGGGGCTAAATATTGAAGTACTGTAAAAGTACTTTATTAGACAAGTAAAATATTTTAAAAGATCAATTTGTGTTTTTTTTTTTTACAAAACTATAAATGCCTGATGGGTACTGGAAATAAAAAGGAAAAAAGTGTGTAAGAACTGAAGTTAATACAATTATATCATTTCTTTGCAACCAATGGTGGTTTGCATTTCAAGTTTTTTTTTCAACTACCCAGTCTATCCTACAACCTTGGTGTCTACAATCCAATAAGCAAGTCTGCTGCTGCTTAAAAATCTGTCAAAATTGATTTAGTATTGTGACCCACTGTAGAAAAGCACTTTAAAAGATCTTTATGGGTTAGAATTATATTTTATTACAGATAAACCCACTAAAATCAACAACATGTAATTGATTGGTAGCATTTTAGTTACTCAAAATGTAACTATAAAGAGCTTGTACTGGAATTTATTGACTTTGACAGAGCTTATTTAAAAGGATTATCTAATTTCAGACTGAGATTTATTTTTGACAGATAATACAAACAACAAAAATGCTATCTGCAACACAAATCTTACCATACAAGTAGTCCTCATTTAACAATCATTTGTTCAGCAACTGTTTGAAGTTACAGGATGCTGAATGAATGGTACTTATAAGTCCCTGAAGATATGGCCTTTACAGCACCCCACTGTTATGTCATTATTTATTGTTTATTTACATTTTCATCCCATCTTTATTATTTATAGGTAACTCAAGGCAGCAAACACATATAATACTTCTACCTCCTCCTATTTTCCCTACAATAGCCGTGTGGGGCTAAGATGAGAAAGAATAACTGGCCCAAAGCCATCAGTCGCCTGTTATGACCAGAGGAGCGTTTCGACTTCTCCCACCCACCTATCTCCCCATGGTCTCTGCCCTTTTGTCCACCCTGCAGGGACTCCTTGGTGGTAGTGGCAGTGTTGGGGCTAAAGTAGAGGCCTGAGTTGTTCTCCAAATAGCACATACTATTTACACAATGCTACAGAAGGGCTCAGAAGCTTTCAAAAGGATTGCAAGAATGGTGCAGGCTATTTAGAGAACAGCATGAGTGGACCTCAGGACAAAGGCCAGGCCTGGCCTGGCTGGCAGCTGCCTTGCCACAGGGATGAACTGAGCATGCCACATCAGCAGAGGGAGGAAGATGACAAAAGTCAGCTGTGTGTCTGTGGTGTGCAGAGTGGAGGGGGTGGCCGGGGCTTTGTGCTGTAGGTCTGGGGTGGTTGGCCATGGCACGGAGTTGAGGAAGCACTGCTCAGCAATGGCACTAGGGTTGAAATAGTAGCCTGGGGATGGTGGCAGCTGGCTGAGACTGAAGGCCCTGGGCCTCTACTTCTGCCATAGTGCCACTGCTATGAAGTGTCGCTGTGCAAGATGGACAAAAGACAGAGATGAGAGGGAGCTGGATGGGTGAAGCGAATTGAAAAGGAGGCAGAGGAGGCAGTCACTCCTTATTGAAGCTTGAGGCTGGGAGGGACCAACCCAGGAAGTGGATCAGGATGGGTCCTCACTTAACAACTGGTGGGGTTTGGTTAGTGACAACAATAGAGACTACCAGGATTGTTGTTGCTAAATGATGTGGTCATCTGACATTGTATTTTACAATCACATCACTTAGTGACATAAATTCCGGTCCCAATTTCCATCATAACTACCTGTGCCTGTGTTCAGATCAAATAGCTGTCTGGTTGCTTTCAATAGTGAGTTATTCACATATATTAACATTATGATTTAGCAGCAAAATATAAATTAATGTTCACTGCTGCAGAAATGCATTTTAGCTGAAATTTGTGTTTGAAAGGCAAGAAAGTGAAATCTCAGGGCTTACGTTTTTCTTTTAGCCTTTTCTTATACACTTCCTCTACAATTGGAAATGGAGAAAGTCAATCAAGAATGCAGGAAAAAACATATGAGATAATTATATTCATTTCCATTGAAATATGCATCCAAAAAGAAAAAAAATGACATTTCGAATCTCTTTCCTATTTTCAAAGGGAGGTTAAGAATGTTTGTAAGGAACTAAGCCACTTAAAATGCACAGGTCCTCTTTTTGGAATCCACAGACAATTCAAAAACAAGTGCATTTGCAAACATTTCTAGCAACTTTTAATCAATAGTCAAATCTAATTTTTGACTATTTTTAGCCAATAGTCAAATCTAGTAAACCTGTGTTTAATGCAAAACATGCAGCATTATGAATAAATAGAACTCCTATCCATTTAATAAGCAATCAATCCCTAGTGTGTCTCAAGACATCTTTGAAAAATATCTTAAAATATTCATTTATTTATGGTAAAGTACCACTAATTCAATTTTACTGCCCATAAATAGGAGAACAAGATTCAATCATCCACATTTGATCTGGAAGGATAAAAGGCTGAATAATTATTGTACAACAATATGAAATCTTCAAGTGGGAAAGGGCCATGCACATAATTAGGTGCAACCCTTGACTCAGTACAGGAATCCAAATAAGCATCTTTGACAGAACTTTCTACAATTTTTACTGAAACACAGCCAGTAAACATATATTTTGCTTGTGTGACTGATGTATAAGGCATTTTGGTAAATAATAGAAAGTATGAATAACATTTAATATTGCCCATTATTTTGTATAATAGTGTAATTAATGAAAAATAATTCCTCTTCTCCAGAATATGGAGAGCAAGTTTATCTCCAGCAAACTTTTAGCAGGAGTATTGTCTTGTCTAATATAGAACAAGATTACAGTGGGAATTCCACCTAAACTGCTGAAAGCCAATTAAAACTGTGACACAATACATAGATAATGAAGCAGGGTATGGGAATGCAACTCTCATAACTTACAACTCTCATATCCATACGCAGAAATGCTGTATGGATAACTGAGAAAATCAGTTTTCATTCTCTTTGGCACTGTGGCTATCTATTAGACACTTCATTTTAAATAATAACTATATATGATTCTTTAAAACATCTGGCAATAACAGAAATAAAGCACACTCCATTACCTCTCTCTGCAATTTCATTATTTGCTGATGTCCTCGAGATTTGACTCTGTAATCGTTCAATTTCTGAGTCTTTTAGAGCTAACTGTTCTTGAAGCTGTGCTATTTCAGCCTAAGGGAAAAGTTAAATAATAATGTTATTTCTACCTTAACACTTTGCCAATCACTGTGAATTATTGACTTCAACAATATCAGAAACAAGTCTCCCCACCTGCTTTTATTTTTTAGAGGATTAGAAGACCAGATAATGGATCCATATATGATCCTACACCTATCCTGGTTTGACATAGCATGAGCTATTGCTTTAATTAAAAGGTAGGAATTGTTTGGCTATAGGAGTTTCGAGAGAAGAATGGCTTTTGTGTTCAGATTTCACGACAATTGTCTATTAGGATATGGTCTAGAAAAGAGGCTCTCAAACTCTTCAACTCAATAACCCTTAATGAAGTTTCAGATTGTTCACTGACCTTCAATCACTTATTATATGAACATAATTTAATAAATTCTACTAATAGTACTACAATAATAATAAAACAGCAATAATAATGGATATTATAGTCCCACTGATCGCTTTGCAGAATCTTGGTTTAGAGTCTACGGAGGTAGATTGCATACAAATTATTGTATATATATATGTACCTTTTTTGACATGTTCTCTGTTTTTATCACATTCCTTAGGATTTAACTTCTAGCAGCTAGCAATTTCAAACAGCAAACTAAATGTTCATGATAACAGTGTGAAATAACTGAAATATTCTGTAAGATCGTTTTTCAGGAGCCAGTCTGCACAAAATGTTTTAGGATTTGTATATTCCCTTCCTTCTGATATTTCCCTACATCCCATAAAAGCATTCTTGTGAGAAAACTTAGAAACAAACAGAATCAAATGCACTATCACCTCCGTTTGGGTCACATGCCAGCGTAAACCAACACCAAACTCCAACCATTCTTAAAAGCACACCCCATTATCTTGCGATTTCTGGAAGATGCATGAAAATGGGGTGTGTTCTCATGTGGCCTCCAGACCCTCCAAAAATCACATGAGACCAGGATGTGCTTTCGCATTTGTGTGGTTTTTGAAGAATGCAGAGACTGCAAAAGAGCATTCTCCAAAGCCACTTCAAGAATGAAGTCTAATGGGACTTAAGAGTTGCCTCAGGTACGCTGCAGGGGCCTGTCAACAAAAAGAGAATATTGCTTGAAGATAAGCAGAGTGTCGCAGATCTTGGGTATCATGCGATTGGACTATATATTTTAAAACCAACAAATATTAAAACAGTTGTTTCTCTTTTGTTCTGAGCAGTATGATGGTAGTGGTAACAAGCAGCAGAGTCAAATAGGTTCAGATCTTCCCTGGGGCAAAGCTGAAATGTTTCTCTATATTGGGTTGCTTACTTTAGTTGCTTTCAGTTTCCATTCATATTGAGTCCTTTCATTTTCTAGCTCTTCAACCTTAATTTTCAGGTGTTTGAGTTCCTGTAACAAATTCTGGAGAGAAGTGGGAGATAAAAAAATGCTTCTTAATGACAGTGCATTTACAGTTCAATCATCTCTGTATTAATCACATGTAAACATTATTATCAATGACAAATACATTCCATAGTTACATTTATAGTATGTTATGGTAAAATGATTTGATTGATAATATTAAAGATTTCAGTAGGGCAGCGTTTCTTAAAGTGTGAGTTTCTTAAAGGGTAGTTCTAGGACCTCTGAGGGTCCCCCAAGAACCTCTCAAGGGTTCAAAAAAATCAAAATTATTTTACCACTCTATGTTGAAAAATAATATAATATTAAAATTCTATCGAACAATTGTGAGAAGCAAATGCATCCATTTTAAATTTTAATACAATAAATATTGATAATTATAACCCATACAAGCAAAAGCTCTTTTAGGGTCCTCATAATTTTTAAAAGTGAGACGGGGCCCTAAGAGAAAAAAGGTTTAAGAAACACTGAGGTAGATGAAGCAGAATCACACATTCTATTTTATGTGGCAGATACACTGTTTTATTTATAAGCCAGAAATTTCTATTTCTAATCTCTTTTCATTAATATTGGAGTTTGGTATTCCACAGATAGTCCCCAACTTATGAAAGTAATGGAGTTTGCCCATTCTATTCATAAATCATGCAAGTGTCATTAAAGCACCTGACCGGACCAGATTTTCTAGTTGTTAAGCAAAATTGTTGTTTGGCTATGGGTCATTTTTGCCAAAAAACAAAGTAAATGCTCATTTTTGGCAAAAAATATCATTAGTCAGTACCATGACTGTGGGATGCTGCAAATGGCCATAAATGGGGGCCAAGTGCCAAGTGCCTGAAACACATTCATTTGATGGTGGAGGGGCCCACTGCTGAAACTTTGTAAATGGATCATAAGCACCTTCTGGGGGGTCCATCATACTGTTGAACAATCACTAAGCAACTAATTCCAAGTTGAGGACTATCTGTATAAAATCACTTCAAATTCCATTTTTAGCTTTATTTACAAAAAGACAACTGTGGTCAACATAACATGCATTCTTCTGGAGTGAGATAGAAAAGTTAGGTCTTAAGTATCTCCTGAACCAGGGGGGAATGTATAGACTGGATCTATGTGGATAGAATATTCCCACACACCAAAACAGCAATAAAAATGTATTTCTTAGATCCTGTTGTTCTCAGATAGATGGGACTTGGAAAAGGATGACCCTATTTGATCTAATCTGATGAGGAAAATAACATATATAATATTTTGGGTCAGTTTCTTTTAGCTTTGTTTTGTTTTTCAATCTATATTAACCACTTACTATGTTATATTTAATGTAAAGCAATGAGACAGACAGAGGTGGAGGCATTCCTTTAAAGAAATAGCAGCAGCAAAACAAATATGCCCAAAATGTGATCCTCCAAGTTTCAAAAAATAACACTGCAACTTCAGTAAACCTGAGCTAATAATAAATCTTGAAATGAGCTTACATTAGACATACCAGTGTCAGTCCTATCCTGTTGAATTCTACAAGCTTATCTAAAGTAACTTTCAGTCTGACATATAAAGTAGTTTTGATCAGAGTGAAAGTTTATTCTACAAAACCAAGATCGCCTGGAGATGTTTTTGCAGAATAAGCAATTAACTTTAAAGAGCTTTAGACAAAGAAAAAAATGACTTGAGTTTTTATAGAGGCTTTCCTCTGTCCCATTCATTTGATTCTCTTAAACAAAATATATAAAATAAATGAAATCAGATGCCTATAATTTAAATATATTTTGAAGATCATTGCCTTAAATGGAGGCCCACAGTCAGTAATGTTCTCATGTCCATCGAATAATAAAAGTTTGATGCACTATGATTATAGGCAAACCTTTAAAAATTACTTAATAGGTTTAATAAAACTTTAATTACTATAAATTGAATTAAAAGCAGATTATGTCTGAAATGATTTTTTTTTGCTTTTTTGTTAATTATATATTATTAAAACAGATTTACCAAACTAAGCAATTAGGTTCAATATTCCTCACATACTTCTATAAATAAGAGGAGTGGTTTTTTTAAATAAAAACATTATAAATTAATAAATAAGGAGGTCTTGTAGTCCAACTCCCTTCGAGCAGGAGACCGTATTCCACTCCAGACAAATCGTTGTCTAATCTCTTCTTGAAAACTTCCTGTGGTGGAGAACCACAATTTCAAAGGGGCAAGCTGTTCCACTGATTAATTGTTTTCACTGTC
>AZIM01000182.1:279104-291592 GCA_000516915.1 Ophiophagus hannah | reverse complement strand
CAACCTTGAGCCAGTGAGGATTGAACCCCCCTAGCAGTCAACAGAATTAGCCTGCAATACTGCATTGTAACCCCTACGCCACCACAATGAATGGTTGTAAGTGGAGGACTACCTGGAGATGCCACACTATGCTTGCCTCTCAAAGCATTTGTTATTATTGTTTATTTTAACTGGGCAACTATGGAATTAAGTTTTCATAGTTCAATAACTGCTGTGTTGCTTAGATTCTCTGTAAATAAGAGTAATTAATTGGTGGCATAAAACATTTTCTTCTTGGTTTGATATGAGAATAAAAATTGTGGGTTTTTATAAATAGAATATAATTGTATAAATGATAGATTTCATTTTGAAATTTTACATTGATATTCTTTATTTTGTTTTAAAATAAAATATTTTTATTTAAGCATTTATGTAAACCAGTCCCCAAAATCTGTAAATTCAGGTACTTTAAATCTCCTCTAATTTCAGCCACAAAGGAGACCAAGCAGAAACAGCTTCTAAGCTCTCAGTTTCAATGAATTTCTATATTATTAACAGAGTAGGTAACCAGTCAAACAGGTTCTTAGCCACATCCAGTTCTCTTGTTGAATTTTCAGTGTCAGATAGTAATGAATAATGTACACAGTAGTATCACTTTACTTCCCAGCTGAATAGCAATATAAAGCAATCTGACTGAAAACTTCAACAACAAAGCAAATAAGTACAGCTGATCATTGGAAACATACTTAATCTCAGCCTTAGCTGAAGGGTTTGTAGAATCAAGAGTGGTATTACGTGTGCTTGTTTAAAGAAGAACTTGCACTGAAAAAAAAACAGGTTTTCCTACCTGTTGAAGCATCTCTTCTGTAGCATTAAGCTTCAGTTGGTGCCCTTCAAGGCAAACTTCTAAGTCTCGGATTTTTTCTCCTTGGGCTTCAACCTGGTCTGTGAGAACACTCACCTGTAATTTAAGGATAAGAATAATGTCAAATGTAGCAGTAGCAACAACCATGCAAAAGCAACAACATCAAAATAATAACACTTTCAGCAATCTCTTTCAGATCTCTTGTTTTTGAACACAATCTTATTATGTAACATTTTCCAGTTAACTTCATGTCTGAGGAAGGATTTGAATCCATCTCCCCACAGGCCTAGATCTGTACATTGTCTTCCCTTTCACGTGCTTCTTACCCTTCCTGCAAATATTACAAACCGATTCACAGTTTAGCTATTTTGAAAAACAATTTAATTTTCACCTTAAAAGTCACTATGCACCTTAAAAATGAAGCAACAGAATTTTTAATTAATGAAAAAACAAAGGAAAATTATATATTAAAAATTGACCTGAAGACCATGCAATAATATTTACATTAAACACTCCTTTGAAGGAAAAAGACTTTGTAGAAACCCCGTTAATATTTTAAGCAGTCTTTGAGCAAGCAAAGTCCTTTCAGCTTTTGCCAATTTTCCCCTTAAAAGCAGGAAAAACACAAAGCAAAAAACCTTTCAGGAAGCTAACCAATAACCGTTCTTCTTACAAGAAAAGCTCACCTATCAAATAAAGCCTCTCTAACTTACTTAACGCAGTACACAAAAGACATGTCCTAGTCCTGTCAGGGTGCTAGTTCTCGCCAATTCAAAGTATACAAGCTTGAACACGAATGGAGAATTTATGCAATGAAATTGCCACAAAAGAATTATTAGTATGGAGAGAGATTTATAGAAAAACATTAAGAAATAAATAACTCCATCCTAAAAGAAATTAGGAAATACATACATACATACATACATACAGCAGCTTTTGTAATCCATCTGAAAATGTGGTTTATAAATATGATTAAAATTATCATATGATAAACGAGGATTTGCACCATTCAGATTTTTTTTATCTTCATAAAACTTAAAATTTGGGATAAATTGATTGAAGAGCTTCATCTTCCTTCTTTTGGTATTGATAAAGGAACTATTGCAGAATGATGGATCGGTGACATACTTTTTGTACTTTTGTAATAGTATATAATTATAGGTCTTCCAAAATAATATAAATTTAAGGAGAAAGTTATTGACTGTGAATGCCAACATTTATTACAGATTCTTTTCATAAACAGTATTTTTTCAGTTTAAGATTTTTTTCCCATTAGTGTCCTTCAGCCTTCTTTAGCTTTACCTGACCATCACTGAGACAATGTGAAGCCTATCATCTTTGTTATGATATTAACACAACGGTGTCTGTACAATTCTAAAATATAATATATTTTGCTTTGTGTCATTTGAGGAAATCCTCCTTTTGGTCTGAAAGAACATGGAAAATTTTCAGTTGCAATCAGAATACCATCTTTTTATTACTATACATATTGCACTATATGTACAAAAATTCAGTCATTTCACATCCGGTGAGTAAAAATGCTGCAATCAATTTTATGAGAATGAAAATATTTCTAATAAGACCCCTATTAATAATAATTAGATCATTATAAAATTTCTTGCATTAGCTTAATTGTGTAAGCTATTGCAAAATAATTGAATCAATTATTTGCCACGCAAATGTACTTTTGCAAATAATGTCCTATTTCTACATGGTGCCCTATTAAGGCAATGCCTCATAAAAGAAGCATTAATGACTTGCACCTGCTTTTCTGAATGCGAAATAGATACTAGAGCAGGAAATAGATATACAGCTCACAAAAATTATTCTAATTACATCATCATCTTCAATTAACTATCATGAACATTTAAGGCCAATGGAAGGATAAATGACCATGGTCATGAAAATAATAGGGATGAAGAGCAAAAATTGTAGCTTTGTTTCAAGACTACCTTGTGACAAAGTGCAGTTCTATCATGGAAGATACATTCTCCAAGAGGCAAATATATCACCATAGAGATCTGGCCTTTTGTCTTTCTTTTGGATAATGTCTAGTTATTAACATGAATCTTTAGGGAGATGGGCAGTCTAAAAACACTACATATAAAGGAAGGAAGGAAGGAAGGAAGGANAAGGAAGGAAGGAAGGAAGGATGGATTTCTACTTTTTGGAGAAAATTAAAAGAATACTATAGCTTACTTCCCAAGCTTGGAAACAACTGTATATATCTTTTCTATCCAGATAAGACAGCAAATGAACACGTTTTCTTTTCTGACCTTTGAAGCTCTTAATGGCATAGCTTCAGGTACCTGATGAACTACCCAACTGAACTAGGACAAGCCCATCTTAGTTATGCTAACAGAGAGGACCTATTTTGGACTTTGTTGGTCAAAGAACTCTGGGGAAAGGATAAGACATCACCTAGCTCCTGCCTACAACACATTTCTTTCAACAGTTCCAAGAAGATTCTATCCCCATTTGCACTTTGATATAGGTGACTCTGAAAGCAGATAAACCAAATGGTGTCAAAAGCTTTCAGGAAGAGTGCTAACGACCAGATGACTGCAAAGAAATATAATCCCCCCATCCTCCCCCCCTCTCCTGTCAGAACTAATCCTTCCATTGCCCCCACCATCCTGCCAGAACTGATGAAGCTTCTTGGATGAGAACAGAAATGTCTTCCCCAAGGAAAAATAACAAACAGTCCAATTGCCTTTTGAAAACGCACTTTGAGACAACTCTATCAGGATCCAGAAGAAGAGCCTTCTCTGCTGTATCACCTGCCCTTTGAAACATCTTACCTTCTAAGATATCCTCAACCTCCTATCCTTCCCCAAGAGACTGAAGACCTGATTCTGCTGATTGGCCTGGGGACCAAATGGGGGAGTTCCACATTGGAGATAGCTGCTGGATTGATGGCAAACTCCACTCCCCCTCCCCCCCCCCGCTCTCTATTCTCCATCTGTCCATATTTTTGGTTTTCATATTGATGTATGCTCATTTGTTCTTATTCATTGTCTATTTTATTGTTCTATTATTTTACTTCTGTTTACACTCTTTTTATTTCTTCCTTTTTGTTGTAAGCCGCTTAGAGTAGCCCCACAGCAAGATAGGTGGCAAATAAATTTAACACACAAATGAAGAAAAATGAAGGAAAACACATAGCACCCTAATTGTAACTTTTTGTTTGTATGTTTGTTTTATACTGTAATTGTTTGATAAGGCTTATTTTCCTAATTGTTGGGAAAAGACATTAGCAGTGACCTGATCTAGGACACATGTTCTTGGTAGTCACAAAAAGAAGAGGCTCATGTTAATTTGAAACAAACAAGCAAAAAACAGACAACCAAGAGATTGCCAAGGGATTCAAGAGGCCAGGCATGGTGAACATATTGAACTTTTCAATACATTCCATAAACTATTTTCATAAATCATTCCAGGACTTTATTGAAAGTCAAGGCCCAGTAGATGCCTGGATTTGATGGTTTGTGTGTTTGCTTATTTTTCCATTACTGCTTTGTAAAATGCCATGGGAGTACCTTGGGAAGAATGCTCCTAGGACTGGCATGGGAAACAGCCATTCATTTCCCAGGGTTGGTAACACACCAATACAAGCAGTGCAATCATTTTGGTAAATGGACAATCCAACCAGGTCATTTGCCTCTCACACCCTTGTAACTATAGTATGGTAGACTAATCCACCATTATAGCAGAAATCCAGCAGACAGAAAACTGAAGTTCTCCTTTATTGTTCCTTTAGCAATAAGAGCTTTATAAGAGCTTAGGCAAGATGAATCAGTATGGAAGATTTTAATGTAAGAAACTGATTTTACACAAGGACACAAAAGACTGCACTGATAACAGAACTTACATTGACTTGTACATGTGTATGCCTCTTAAAATTATTTTAAGTTGTTCTAAAAAGAATGAAGTGATTTAATCATTCTACAAGTCTAAACTTCTTTCCTATGTAGCAGCTAGGTGATTCATCTTCTGTAAAAAGCAGGACATATTGTGTATCTGAAGAAAATGAATATGAAATTATTTTTGACGCCATCATGACTATTAAATTAATCAATGTATTTAATACTTTTTAACAAGAGGTGGCTGCATCTAGCTGATCTTGGCTAATCTCAAAAAAGCAGGAGTGGATCTGGACAGTACCTGATGGGAAAAAATTGGGAAATCCCAGGATTGGAGGAAATTGGAAAGTTTAAAAAAGTTCTGGAAGAAGCAGTGGTAAATTACTTCCAAATTATTGTCAAGAAAATCCCATGGCTGTATCTCTGTAATTACCAGGAGGAAGACTTTGTTATGACACCACCAGTGCAAGGTTATGTAAATGTCATACCTGCAATATAAGAGATTCTTTATCACCTTCTAATCTTGTCAGACGTTCTTGATACGTCTCATTACTGGTCGAAGTATGATGATTCACCTGGGACTGAAAAGAAAAACAAGTTTACAACACAAGTAACAGAAACATATTTATTATATGTAATTAATCTAGTTATTCCATTTTTAATGAATATAATAGTTGTGTAAAGCTAGATCTTCCCATTTGTAGAAACTAGAGAGAGTGTGTGGTGCAGAAAGGATGCGACAAGGCTTTCTTTGTGTGTGTGCAGTTATTTTATCTTATTCACAGGGTATTATATAGGATCCAAATAAGTACACATCTGATTAGACTAGCCATAGGAAGGACATGGAGAAAAGCTGTGTTAAAACAAACAGTTAAAACAAGCTCAGGTCATTCTTAGATTTAGCTGTTAATGGAACACCCAAGTCAAAAAATAACTCATGCCTGAACCAGAGGGTTGTTAGTTACACCTTTCAGTAAAAAAGATTAACTTGCTTTAAAATAAGCCGGGAATGGGTGGGAACAAAGAATACAAGGTGTGTTCTGTTAATGAAAGGAATCATCACATTGAATCATCACATTTCTCTTTCAAAACACAGGCAAACTTAAGCAAAATGTAGTTATTAGGAGTACTTTTGTTATTCTATCTGCTATTATCAACTTGGTTGTCCTGAACAGAGGTAGGAATAATGGTCATTAATTTACAGGTAGTCCTCAACCTACGACCCCAATTGAGCCCAAAATTTCAGTTGCTAAGTGGGATGTCCATTAAGTGAGTTTTGCCCCATTTTATGACTTTTGTTGCCACAGTTGTTAAGTAAATCACTCAGTTGTTAAATTAATAACCCAGTTGATTAAGTGAATCTGGATTCCCCATTGACTTTGCTTGTCAGAAAGTCAGGATTATTTATTGCACAATTCTTGATCAGATTTCTTCATGCCCATGTTCCCTCAGTCTCTTTTTTTTCCAAACTAAAGATGTAATTCTTTCCAAACATGGTGAACAGATCACTATACAATGTTTCAGATGCAGCCTGTCACACCTCCAACAACCTGCATGGAGCCGCAACACCAGTAGTCGAATGGTTACCCTCTGTGGCCATAGATTTCCATAGATTTATGTAGTGCTATTACTATACCATGGTTTGATTTTCAATCCTTTTTAAAAAATGTTCATTCAGTCTTCACAAGCTTCACAAATAGCATTGGGAACAGGAAAACATCTGTGTACACTCAGTTGAAAGTAGAGTCTATGAAAATTAAAATATCTTACTATCAAGAAAAATGCTCTATGATGTTTTCAAAGTTCTAATTTCAAGTCAGCTAGAAGCTTGACTATTTATTGAGCTTTATAATAAATCAGAAAAATCATAATTAACCAAGCCTAAGAGATTAAAAACTAAATTCTTTATAATGAACAGGCAGATGTAGTAACTAGAAAAACAGGTGCATTTTGAATGCTGCAATACATTTTCCCTAGCTCATTTTGTTCTGGAAAAAAAATCATTCTACATTAAACCATAAATAGATAAAGTATTATGATGCTTCCGACTCTCATTTAAGCGTCAAAATATCCCAGCCTAAAACTACATTAGCTAACATCCACATGAGATGAGGTAATCAGGGAGAAAAACATCAGCTGTGCCAAAGCATCAGCTACTACCGGCCTTAATAAAAATAGACAAACATAGTCCAGACAAGTTCATCTATTAAGTAAACAGCTGTTTCAGTCTTAAAAGTATGCAAGTATCTATAGTTAATGACAAGATAAGATAATAGCACACCCCAAAGGTGTATGTTTGTGGATGAAGCTTGAAGCAAACAGTCATGATTATACAAGAAAAAATATCTTATGAACAATCAACTGTTAAGATAATTATGATTTTTTTTGCAGCATGTTCATGTTTTAAGTGCTGGTAACTGTTTACTGGTTATATTTAAAAGAATATTATATTCTTAGAGTAGGTATCTTTTTTTGACCTATACATTGTTCCAAACTAACTGAAAAANAGGAAGTTCAGAAGAGAGAGGGAAAACAGCTGGAACTGTCATTCCAGGCTCATAATACAGAATTGGAATAAGGGTTACATCAGAAGAAAATTTAGAATGGAGAGATATCATATCAATCACATTCCAGAGATCTTTATGATTATTTGGAGATCTAGCGGCATAAGTTTCCTTTATACATAGAATACTGGATATCTGCTATACTGTCTAAAATATTGGTACATGGAACTTTCAATCTGACAGCCATGTCCTTCTCTCTAATTTGCTTAACGGTAAAGTCCTTCAAAGGGCCTCTGAAATATTGAGAGCATATATATCCCTTCCATTAACTTTGTGAGATATATTCGAGTGAGAGAAATGATCATGCTGTGCACTCGATGGTTGAATTTCTGAATCTGAACCAAAATCCACTCAGGACTGGTCCAACACTAACCATAACATCTCACTAGCTACCCTCCTTGATAACATCGTGCCTACACACTGACACAGGGCAGTAGAATTCCATGTCCTAGAACAAGGATGTTAAACTCAAGGCCTACAGGCTGGATCCAGCCTGTGGGGGGCTTAGATCTGGCCTGCAGGGCTGCCCTGGAAACAGTGAAGGACCGGCCTGCAGTGCTTCTGCCAGCAAAAACGGAGCTTGGGAGGGCCTGGCCCCCACAAGCTGCATTTTCACTGGCAGAGGGCTGCNGCAGAGGGCTGCAGGAGGCCATCACAGCCGAAAACCTGGGTCGCCACAGGTGCTCCCAACGTGAGTGATGTTGAGCTGGCCATGCCCACTCCAGCCATGCCTACCCCGCCCCCCCTGAGGTCAAACACAATCCTGATGCGTCTCTCAATGAAATCGAGTTTGACATCCCTGCTCTAGGATATTTCATTCTCAACACAGAGTATGAAAGAATGAGTGAATTCATTTGAGAATAAAAGAGGTTTTCAGGCAGCTAAGACTATTTAGAAATGGAAGAACAAAGGATATATTTGATAAAGGAAATAAAAAAGGAGAGTCAACATGCACAGGTTATGACAAGAATAAAGTGATGCAGAAATCACTGACTTTTTAAAAAAGTAACTGTAGGAGATGACCAGGCTAAGCCAGAGGGAGTGATCAAATGTGTCATCAGTCATGAGTCCCTTCATGCCCACAAGACATCTACGTCCAGCCCATTTTGAATTCCCGTGAGTCTTATCTACCACCAATTTGCTTGGGGGGTTAGTAATTCAGATTCTTGTAGAGAGCTTAAGCTTGCAATAAATCTTTATACCCATTTGAACTGCCTGGTTCTCCTGATTTCCCTGGCGCTTGACAGTAGCCCTCCAAAGTCAATCACTGACTATGGCAATAATAAATGATGATGGGAAATGGAGTCCATTATCACTAGGATGGAGTACATATACATGGCAACTGATTTGATAAAGACACTGGTAACCTTGTTCACGAGTATATACAAAACTCATGACCAGGAAGGAACCTTCCAAAATGTTCTATTA
Organism: Ophiophagus hannah; assembly: GCA_000516915.1. Lineage (NCBI taxonomy): Eukaryota > Metazoa > Chordata > Lepidosauria > Squamata > Elapidae > Ophiophagus > Ophiophagus hannah. The sequence goes on along the minus strand of AZIM01000182.1, from coordinate 282,893 downwards.
ATTGGGGCTGCCCTGGAACCTAACATGTATTGACATACAAAGGAACAATTCCACATAGCTAATTTTTAAAAATTTAATTAATTAACATCTGCTCCACCTTCAAAAACTTGTAGATTTCTGCCTCTGTTAAGAATAAAATGCTCAATATACCAGACAGCACCGTAGGTCAAAAAAACAAACAAACTCAGAGACTGTGAAAAAAGAAGCAAGATCACAGGAGATGGAAAGAATTATACATATACAGCAACATACCAATATTGTTTATTCATACACTAGTACCACAGTCAGTAATTGTTTTCATTATTGTATTTGTTTGCCATTAACACATTATGCTTTAATGCTATGTGGTTCTTTTGGTTTACTGTTTTTGCTATTGTTTTTCTGTTGTATGCTGCCCAGAATCACACTGTTGGGTTTGGGTGGCCCTTTTAGCCTATACAATAAAATAATAAAACAAATTTTAAAAAATCTCTTTGTCTCACAGATTCCCTTTTGGGCTGGTTTTATAGATGACAGCACTTTTTCTTGCAAACCACTATGCATTTTTCAATTTACCATCCCCTTTCTTGTTCTCACTTGATTCATTCTTGCTTAATTCTCTTAAAATCAGTTCATTTGCCTTTCAGTTCCTCTCTTTCCCCACCCTTCCTCTGACTCCTTATTACACTTCATTACTTCATGTAAACACAATACAATTTCAATTCTGCTAGATTTTACTTTTCCTTCATTCACCGCTGCTGCATCATTACTTAATTAACTTTTCTTTTGCCTTATTGTGTGGAATATTTATGTATTAGATTTATATCCATCTTTCTTTCTCTTTTTATCCCCGTAAAAGAATCTTGTGACATGGACTGGGCTGAGTGAAACTAATTAGCCCACACATTTTTAGTATTTTTAAAAAATTTGTTATGCCCTTCAACCTAAGATCCATTTTCCCCTGTAACAGCAACCTTATCAGACAGAATGCACTGAGAGAATGGCTGGCTCAAATCCACTAGGTGAACTTCCACGAGTGAGGCTGGACTAGAACTTGGGTCTCCTTGCTCCTAGTCCAACATGTTGTCCATTCCCTCACACAAACTCTTAAACATGAGAAGTGTCTGTATTACTTTTCTTTTATCTTGGAAGTAATATTCTCCTAGATTACAATTGGAACATATTGTCAGGGGTATACATTAGTGTAGTAGGAAGTGTCATTAGAGAAATCAGGAACAGGGTAGGTAGCAGTTGTTGGTTTTCAGTCAAATTATACTGGCAAAGGATTACTGAGGCTTGGAACATGCTATGAAAATAACTTAAGCAGGTAGATTGTTACAATGAAACAATTTACAAAATTTGGGGTACTATACTATATCCGTGATGGCAAACCTATGCCACGTGTACCGGAAGTGGCACGCAGAACCATCTCTCTGAGCACACCAGCTGTCGCCCGTCGCTCTTCCAGTTTCCGGCACTTGCATGCGTGCCGGTGAACTGCTCTTCCGGTTTCTGGTGCTCCCCCACATGCGCGTGCATGTTCCTGTTTCGGCACTTGGTGCTGAAAAGGTTCACAAACACTAGCTTATATTTTCCTGCAGATGTTATCCTGATCTAATAAAACACGCCAGCAACAGTTCTAAGCAAAAATATGTTAGAAAATGGGAGGGGAAATTCTTTTTTCACACCACTTCAGAATGTACATGGGTCGGCCTGGCTGCTCTTTGGACCTAAACAAGCTAAGGGTCCAGATATGAAGCAGGTTGGACAGATTTTGCTCAGTACAACTGCTTATCACTTATGTAAGCAAAGTAATGTTCATATGCAAGATATTGAAAAACGTCAGGTTGAGTTAACTACCCAAGCTACAAAAGAGAGCTGTATCATCAGAACAGACTGCTTTGCTTTTGCGGTATCATTATCCTTGAATACTTAATGAAATCCATGTGCCCTAAAAGCAACTACTTGTGCAGAAAAGATATAGCAGAACATTGAGATATGTTCAGTGCATTGTGGCATTCTGTTAATGAAAAGTGGCAGATGGAAGCAGAGCAGAGACAACAGAATGTGGTCATCCAGTTATTTATTTAGTAGCTCATCATTTTGAAGGCTGTGATCTGGTTTATTAATACACACTCAAATTTGAAAAGAATGGAGTTAGAAACAGCTGCCTGAGCTTTTCAGCACATTTCTGATGTCAAGAGAGAGAAAGATCCAGTTTAATAATGTTGACTTTCTGGAGAGTTCAAAATCTTACTCTGAATCGTGCCATTATTAATGTAATAATCTGATAAAAATTATAGAAAGAGGTTTCACAAGAGTTGACTACATCACATATACCAAACATATCATTAGTATGTTGACCTACAACACTGATGATTGTCTGTTACTGGTTTTCCTTTATATTTTCCCAAAGAAAGACTTAATATCTCTAAGGCAGGTGGAAGGAAAAGGATTCATCCCCAAAACCAAATTTCTCCATTCAGTCTCTTCTCCCTTAGACAGAAAGGGTGTCACATTGGGGGCAAGGCTTCCTAAAGAGGTGATTTGGCTCATGTAGGGAAACCATTTTAAGGTTCCCATTTTACAATGGGATATACTGCCTGAGGCCCAGAGCTTAATGCATCCCCCAAAGATTTTAAAATACTGTAATTTTTGATGTAACAAAAAGATAAACTCATTAAATGCACATCTAATGGATAAACATGCTATATTTCATTTAAATGTAAATGACAATATTTATCTTTGACTCATCCTTCACTTTTTTGGAGGGGAGGGGAGGGGAGATAACCCATAGGAAAGGATGGTTCTCAGCTTCCTCAAAAGTTATTTACTACTGCTCTACAAGAATTATTTTGTTGCCTCACAAGTTTCTCGAAATGGGTGAAGCCTCAGCCACCTACAGTTGCTTCCAGGTGAGATGAACAGCATATAACTTGAATAAATAAGTAAGTAACAATAATTTGCAGGCACTCCCAATGAAAACATTGTAGCGTATAAGCTGCATCTTTCTTAACCAGTGGGACAAAGTTATAGGAAGTATCTCAATCATCAGCTTGCTAATCGTCAACTCACCAAGCCAACATCTTTCCCCTTGGTTTGAGCTACATTCAGAGAACTAGCTGTGCAAAGCAATATCATTATCCACATGGGGAGATCCCTGTTGATACAGCTTTGTGTTGACCCACTGTGGGTACATAAAGACGTGGAATGTTGTTTTTAGCATGTTACTGGCAGCCTAAGTTGAAGTGAGAATCATAGTTTATCATAGAGGAATATGATCCTGTTTTCAAATATAGAGAAATACTTGGCGATACTGTACCAAGTGTCCCACCATTGAAGTGAAGATTGAAGTGAAGATCTTCTGTTGAATGACAGGAAGAAGATTCACTATCAAGGCAATGGTCAGTTAAGCAGGGCTTGAGCCTAGGGCAAGAAATTAACTTGAGAAAATTGTCCCAGGCAAGTTCACAGGAAAGGGGTGCGGGGGAAAATAATGTTCAAACTTGCTAGATTCTGTTATCATAGCTGTTACGATAAAAGTAGTCCTGACCTATAGGGAATCGGCTTCTTGTTCTAGTCTACCTTGCAGGGCTGATAATGACACATACCACCTCTATGATTCTATGTAAGGTGACCTTTTATAGCCGTGATGGCGAACCTATGGCAAGCAGAGCCATTTGTGCCGGCACACGAGCTGCAGGCAAACTTAACTCACTGTGCATGTGCGTGCCTCACAGCTGATTTTCTGCTGGTTTGAGGCCTTTTTTGGCCTTCCAAAGGCTTGAAAAAAGCCTCTGCAGGCCGAAT
>AZIM01000182.1:81721-96558 GCA_000516915.1 Ophiophagus hannah | reverse complement strand
CCCCTGCCATGCCCACCAAGCCACACCCAGCAAACCATACCATTCCCACCAAACGACGCCCATAGAACCGGTAGTAAAAAATGTTGAATTCCCCCACTGGTCAAGACAGCAACCATAAGAAGGCGATAAGGAGATAAGAAGGTGATGAAAGCTGTGTTTCTTTTATGCAATGCACATGAAAATGGGCAACCCACTCTGGCTATCTTGAGATTATGATCGCCTCCATAGACACTTCTGAGAAACCTATACTGTACATTGCAATAAATTTGCAGACATTTGTAAATTTCTGTTTTCACTTTGTCATTATGAGTGTAGATTAATGAAAAAAAATTCAACATTACTGAGCGTAGATTAATGAAAAAAAATTCAACAACTGTAGAATCAGGCTGCAGGATAACAAAACTGACAAAAGTGAAGACAAAATGTCTGAATACTTTCTGCATGCATTGTATATGCAATTTCAGGTTAGAAAAAAGGGGTCTTTATTGCTTCTGAATTTTCTCAAAAAACCATAACCTTACGTCATGTTAACCAGAGGAGAGGGAATTTTCACTTGGAACCCTTTGTCGTCTGTGGCCTTTAAAGTCTCTCCCATTCTTTTTTTGCCATGTCTTAACTCAAAGCCTGATGTTTTGCTTAAAGAGGATGAGTATTCTTTATTTGCTGATTTTCATATTCTTAGTATTTTTAGTACTTCTTCCTATAATTGGGAAGTCTAAACAGAAGAAACTTGGTAAAGCATCTGGTGTTCAAGTCCTCTATCATCTGTCTGCTCCATTCCTGACAGAAAACTTATATTTCTAAGAGGAAGATCCAAAATTATCTTCAGGTATTATTACTATTATGGTTACTAGTAAATAGAACAGGATAATATAATAACAGGTTGAATGGGCCTCAATAATTGTGGTAACTACTTATGACCTAGAGAATGATAAGAAGCAAAATAAATATTTCAGTGTTTTGTGTGTCAATTTATAATAACCTTATTGCTAAATTATGAAGAGATTTGTTTGGGTTTGGTTTGGTATACTGTGTGATCCCTGCCTATTAGAATATAAACCATAATAACGGAAAACACAAACTTGGTCAGTAATTGGTTAATACTTCTGGTTATTGGATGTGGCATTTAAGAACTGCTAGCTTTTCCAGAGATTAGTTGTGCTAAATTAGAATATTAAGCTTCACTTAGGTATGTTCAGAAATATCATTTTGAAAAAAAATAAAAGGGGAGAATGAGACAGAAAGAAAAAATCACTGGACAATTTATGCAGAATACATGAAAGAAAATGTCATTACAATTTGCAATATAAATGACAATACAATGGCATTTAACTGTAGTCTACAACCTTTACATTTGTTTGACTTTGGGGATGAGTCTGGAATCTCTTGTAACTTTTTTCTTTTCCTCTTTTAATAGAAATAAATTAGACATTGACAAACGACTTAGGCTTGAGATAGCAGGAAGTGATTTCACGTTCATAATTAGATTGAAGAAAATAACGATGTCCATATATTTTACCTCAGCATCAAATGGCTTATAGATTTTATTACTGTCAAGGCATAAAGTATAAGGTGATGATCAAACTACATCTGAATGCTTTCAACCTGGCGATCACAGTCAATAATGTTACAATTAAAACTTGCAAATCTATGGCTATGCAAAAACTTTTATATACTATTAGGTAAAATTTTAGTCACATAGATGAGGGAAAGTCTCTATTTGTGTAACGAACCTGGATGGGATGAATCATGCACAGTAAGACTGAGTCTAAGTGGTTCTAAGATTACTTCCACTAATATTCTTTCTGGGGAATGCAGTGCAATTAAACTGCCAAGCAATGACTAAGATTCAACAAGGCATCGTGTATGGGCACAAATGAGACTTTCCAGCTATTGTCCATAGACTCCACACCCATTTGCACTACTCAGGTGACCATGAGGTCACAGACAAACTTTTAGGTGGCCTCAACAACTCTCTAAAAAGAATGCAAATGATGTCATAAATCCTTCCATTCCCCACCATCCAGNAAGAAGCCTCTTGGATGAGAAGCGAAACATCTTCAAAGAAAAACAAGAAAGTCCTGTTGCCTCTTGAAAAAGCATCTTTGGGACAACCATGACCCATTTCCATCAAAGTGGATTAACCAAAGTATGTCCAGTTTTATGAGGCAAATATTAATATTAAATATGAAATGTTTTTATAATCTGATTTGTCCCATATGAAATCCATAGCTCTGAAGGCTATCAGCCTTCTTTCTTATGTGGTGTCAGATGGGTTTCTTATGCGGTGTCAGATGGGTTGGTAGCTTGGAGTTCTCAACATTTTGAGATTACAAGTTTTACAAATCATACAATTGGTCATACTTGTTGGGAAAGTCCCCAAATATAGAGCAACTATGCAGCCTCTCCTTGTGCATTATCTTTTTTGATGATAACTGAGCAATTCAGAAAACTCATATTATACATGTCTCTGCCATCCAACATAGGAATTTTGCACAAGTCAATCTGTATTAGAAAAGGTATTTATAGTCTAATTTGGTAAATGTTTACTTAGAGGATAGTCTGAATGAATTGGTAGGGTTAAATGCAAAACAAAGCAAAATAAATAAAAAGTCAGCTTGCTATAGCAGTTAAGGCTTGAAACCAGGAGGCTGTGAGTTCTAGTCCTATTTTAGGCACAAAGCCAGCAAGATGGCTGTCATTCTCTCTCAGTTCTAGGAAGGAGGCAATTGCAAATTACTTCCCAAAAACCTGGCTGAGAAAACTGCAGGAATTTGTCCTGGCAGCCACTAGGAGTCCAAAACTCAAAGAAAGGAATAGGGAAGGGAAAGGGGAAGGGGAAGGGGAAAGGGAGGAAAGGAAAGGACCCTAAAGTAGCATTTTTTTTCAATGTGAATGCAATGCAATAACTCTCAGTAAAAGAAATCTGTATGATTTTGTTGAGAATTCATCTTAGTTGTTCACAATTTTTCCTTTTGTACAAGACCACACTTGCTGAGCACATCTAATAATTTACCTAAGTGGCATGTCAAACATGAACAGAAAGTCAATCTTACTCATTTAAACAAGAAAATAATATTCTGTCACTTTGAGAAATTACATTCAAATGAAATATGGTGGGTAAATCAAATCACAATACTGCCCTTAAGTTGCTTGTTGGTGCTTAAGAAAATATGATTTAACTCTACAAAAACAGCTTTTTATCTTGCCTATTTTCACTTCACGATGCAATCATCATTTATTTGTTACATTGTCCTCTCCTAGCTGAATGATGCACATGCTTATTTTGCTTCCCTCATTAATTTGCGCTTTTGCATTAGAGAAAATGCACGTGGTAATCAAGGAACAAGTATTAAAATCCTGAACGTCTTTTAAATATCCACATCAACTTTAATATATAAATACAAAATAGGCATAAATTACAATGGCACAACATCATTTTTATTAAGAACAGAATTGCTTATACAGACTAGATCTATATAAATAAAATCACCATACATTTTCATTGTATTTATAAGAACATTATACTTTTTATAAAATTAAGAAATGTAATTTTCATCCCTCAAATTGTTACAGCAAATGAATCATGCAGTACTTTTACTGAACAAAGAGAAATAAAGTCCACAAAGTTGACAAAGCCCTGACAAGGATGTAACTTTATGCTCCAAAATTAGACATTAAACAAAGATGTACAAAGACTACTAACAGAACAGCAAAGATCAAAGCATAATACAATGTCAGTATGTCATAAAAGCAAAGTCATATTAAAAATAACAGGACCTCTGCTTATGTACCTTTGGAGACAGATAGTAAATAAAAATGAAGGATGAGTATCCAGCATGCAACTGAATAAAACATTCCAGTTTGATAATGAGTGTATACAGTGGACTATTTATGAGAAGTGCAGATACCAGACCATGTGCTTGCAATCATCTGATAAACTGTTTGAGCTGTCCCTCCCTCCAAATTCTCTAGAGGGTTCTGATCAAAGCTTACTGAGCAGTGCAATTATTATTATTTGCAGCATGATAAAAGATCACCAGCTTCTCAAACAGCTACAAACACAATGGGAACACATTTCCATATGATAAATGGTCACCTGTAGTCACTCTGTTTTGATCAAAGAAAAACAGAAAGAGAAAACACTAGAAAAGAAACACGAGAGTCCATCTTCTTAAAAAGCCTGAACTGTAACAAGTTAGTTAGCTCATTTAACTGTTGAGGTGACCATCCGTGTTATCCTTTCTGAACAGGGTCCCATCCTAATGTTTTTATTTTATATAATTTTATTTCAGGGTGACTGAGGCCCTTTGAAAGAACTGCAGGACACGAATGTACTTTCAACAACTGTTCCTTGCCCAACCCACTGCATTAGAAGCCATCTCTTAATGCAGTGTTTGAACATAATGATGTGCAGTTACGTTTATATCAGTTAGCCACAGCTTATTAACTTTTCAGAGAGTGATGCAAATTTCCACATTGATGAACAATATTTAATGACAGTGGGAATCAAAGTGAAATAGATCTTAGGGTCCCCCTCTCTTGTATTAATACAATTTTTATAAAAAAATAATAGAACAAGCTACCTTGTAAAAATGGACCTTATGGTATAATTATTTTTCCATTACAATTTCATTCAAATGCCTTTATTTGTTCATAGGTTCAATAATTTTATAGTAAGTTGCGCTATCAGAATGAAACAAAGCTGTGGTAAATCAAGAATAATACAATTTGTTTTGAACAAATTCTTTTTTAAAAAAAAGGTGCTTTCCATCTTTTTGCTGTAACCTCAAGAATGGGGGCACATTGTATTGCTAAAATAACCACAAAGAGAAAAAAAGTCCCTAAAATGGGTTTTCCACTAATTTCTTCATCTTAAACTATTCCCCTAATTTAGGATTATTTTGTTTTACTTTTCTACAAGTGCTATTTGAACTATCACTTACTGGACACCTCCCTAATGGTATAATTTGAATTTTAAAGGAATGTATATAGTGTATTTCTATATTATTGACTGTTTCCATATCTTATTATTATTTTTGGAAGGGATTGGTGACCAAATATGAATCTGAAAAGATGACAGTAAAGAACTGAAATTCATCATTTCTTTTTAAAGATTAGATTAGAAGTAATATTATTCAATGAACAAAAATTGCCTCTTCTGTCATTAGGAATCTCCAGAGGCATTACAGGCAACTAAATATATGTGTGCAATGTTGCAATGTGAGAATGAAAGGATGGAGCTTGAATTATAATGTTGCAGTACACATTTTGTCCTTTTAAGTATCATTGGGATTATGATACCTATGAGTGGCTTTAAATCTTTAGCACAAATGAACTTATTTCTTGCAGAACATCAAGTCTAAATCCAGCTCCTTGTTAGTCTGTTTCTACTGACAGCTATTTGAATTTAAGGCAATAATATTTGCTGAGGGTGATAATTATGACAGAGAGTAACTCATTAGCTTGATAGGTATCTTCTTCATTAATGCTTCATACAATGTGCTGTATCTTTCAAGTAGCACAAACTGCTCACATTCCTACATCTGAAATTTATGTGGGAGTTACACATGTTAGCAACAAAGTCAATGACAGAAGATATTAAAAACTTCAAGACTGGGGTGCACGTCGAAAGGGGAACTTGAGAGATACAACAAAGCTACATGATCACACAATGCATATATTTAATTTGAAGGTACTATTAAAAGATTTATTTTGTTTGAATTTATATTATATGGTATTTCATTATGTGTCATTCAGGCAGTCCCCTCCCCAAATGACAAACTACTAAAATAAAACTAATTTCATTGTAATTGCTAAGAAACTACTTTATTCTTTGATTAAAAAAAAGAGGACTAGAAGTGACAATTCTTTATAAGGTTTCTTGTTTCATTGTTTTTTAACCACTGTTATGCTGCTTTAGTGTAATTGGAAGCAAGTCTAACCCATATTTTTCTTTTAAACCAATTTTAGTACAACAAAGAGAATATACAGTAAAACCCTCAATTTAATGAAGCAGTTCTGGATGAAAGAGAGTACATTAAATCCAAGAATGTGTTATCTGCATAATTAAATCAAGACCAGTTGAATTGAGGTTTTACTATATATAATTATATAGTATATATAGTTATGTTAACCTAGTATTATAGAAAAATGAAAGGAAAAAAGGAAAGGTCTGATATATCTCCCAGATTGAATGAACTGCTCAAAAGTCCTTTTTTATTCCCTTTGTTTCATTTTCCTATATATTTATCTGCGTGTGTGTCTATGTGTACACAGATTGGATTAATGGATTTTTCTAGGTTCAGCCCATTTGCTTGGAGAGTTAAATGAAGTAATTTGAATAATACATGCTGCAGAACACCTTCAGAATTATGGCACTTCCAGTTGTAAGTTGCCACATTTAATAACAAAGTAATCAAACCAGATCCCATGTTTTCTTATAAACCTGACATGGAATGGTATACTCAAATCATAAGCCCCTTCCAGAAGGTTTAGCTGTACTCAGTCTTCAAAAACTGTACCATATTTACCAGATGGCAACATGGACATTCATGATGGTGTACAGCAAGGAGATGGCAGCATCAATGCAGATATGTGTATGTGTCTAACTATGTCTGTGTATATTACCATAACATGACATTGGAACAGGTTGTTTGTGAGACTGCTTCGGCCTGGTTATATCTATCCACTCCATCAAGTCACCAGGCAAAGTATTTAATGGATACCATCTATTATGGTGCTATCTCTGTTGTGGTTTTGGAAAATTATGTCAGTGGGAACATTAGGTCACTCAGAGAGATGCCTCCCAGAAATCTCTTAAAAACATGATTTTCCCCAGCAGTCTTGGGAAAACAGGAACTGTGCAAAATGTTATATTTATATAGAATGTTGGCCTATTCTCTTACAATTTTTATAGTTATGATTAATTGTTTTTAATGGCTGCTTACAGATGTTTTACAGAATGAGGTGGCTGGATAGAGTCACTGAAGCAGTAGAAAACAGACTCCGGAAGATGGTAGAGGACAGGAAGGCCTGGAGTAATGTTGTCCATGGGGTCACGATGGTTCGGACATGATTTTGCAACTAACAACAACAGAGATGTTTTAAACTATTTTTTTGCGTACCACCCAGAATCATATTTCTGAGGTAGGCAACTATATAAATTTGATTGACAAATAAGCACCCACAATCACCCTCAGAGGCATCAGGAAAATATAGTAGAATTTTAAATGGTTGATTACACCCAAATTTTTAGGAGGTGAAGTAGCATGAAATATGCGTGCCTGTCTGTGTGCAGACATGCATGTACAGGTCTGGAGGTCCTTTATTCTACAAAATTGATTTGTTAACTGAACTTAACATGGAACCAAAAATGGGATATTTGGCCTATGATCTTTAAGGATGAGACTGTATCCTCAGGAGCAGAACTCTGCAATGTCGCATTTCTTTTGATTCTTTTCTCTGTTATGCATGTGATGGCATGAATCGGTGATATCAGACTTTCTCAACACTGGTTTACAAATCTTATTAACCAAACCACATAACTCCAGAGTATTTTAAAAAAATACTGTAATCAAGATGTCTTGGTCTACATCAGCTTCCCTAATCCAGGTCCTCAATTCCCATAATGGCCATGCTGGTTGAAGAATTTTCAACGTGTCTGAAAGATATCAGATTGGGGAAGACTCATTTTCCATTAGGAACTCGTCAGTCATTCCACTTTTTGATTGACAGTAATCTTGCATACAGTACAGTGTAAAAAAAAGTGCTTAAGAGCTTTGTTGTAGGCTGCAAGGAATATCTGCTAAGTAGCAACATTTTCTTCAAAATCTACTAGCTGAATTAATTGACCTTTCCCCTAGGATGAGGGCCTGAACATCAAATTTCTCAACCCTTTAAGGCAATGTTACAATGAAAAATGAAAGTTCAACCAACCAGTCAACCAAGACAGTAACAATAGCTACATATAATCAATTTCTTCTTTTGTTCCAACACATATCTAATGAAAGAACAAAGTTGATACATTTGTTTGCAGAAGGTTTGTGGAAGCTGTAATGGATGGTTTACTATATGGTGTTATTACTTCAATTATGCCTCTCGAAATAATATTTGTTTTGTATTGTCATGGTTTTTCTAAACATGATTTGAAGCATTCCACAAAATCCACAAGCTTCCTGTCTATGATGAGATACATTTAAAATTGTTTCATGTAATTATTTATAGTGCCTCAATAAAATTTGAAAGGTTTTTGAAATGTTTGAAACTAGAGGAAAATAGATTTTAGTTTGTGGGTGGTTGGGTAGAGAATGAATAGATCTTTTTATTAAAACAAGTTTTACAGATGTATAATCAATTTGTTACTTTGAAAACAAAACAATATATATAGCCTGATTTGGATTACATTGAAAAGTGATTGATCTGTAAATTTGTATTTGGTGGGTGCTTTTGTCACAAAATATCTATTTAGTAGGAATTTAACTATAATTTATAATTTCAATTTATAATTTACAAAAATATACATATACTTAAAATAGAGTTTAATATATAGAATTCAGAACTCTTATCTTTTAGTAAAGAAGTAAACATTGCTATTTAGTTCCTCTGTGCTGCTCTATTCACCTGGAGGGAAATCATCTCAAAGAACCAGAAAAAGAGTCCAAAGTCTTTAGACTTGCTCTGTTCTCATCAGGCCCACAGCTACTCCAGATATCTTGAGATGAAAGATTTGGGAGACCAGCTTATTTGAGCTAACCTAGGTCATATGTACTATGTAACTAGAAGAAAATAGCAGGGGCAAAAGGAATTTTAAAAGGCCAGATAACAAGCTTGTAGCTTCTATATCTAGAAAAATAAATGATTTGCTGCTCACTCTATTATTTTCCCTACCCATCAAAACCGGTAGAAGGAAAGGGCCAGATTCCCAACCTCTATAAAAGTGAACAAGAAAGGCAACATATAAAGAAGGTATCAAATCCTTCCTTCGCTTTGGGAAAAGTGGCAGAAATGCACCCTCCGGTTCAAGATAATAACTTTAATGATACCGGAGAAAGGCTTCTCACTGTATAGATATTTAGAGGGTACTTTTAGGATACAATATTAAATACGTTTATGACTATAAACTCTTATTCCCAATTTTTCAATAGGGAAAAAAATCAGAAAAAATCTAGGAAATTATCCCTTCCCTTGCTTTACAATCTCAACATCTGGCTGACCGTTCAACCACCCCTAACAATTGTTACAATTAATTATAATTTTGTATTGAATATAAATTACAATATAATTATAACTATCCAGGCTGCCACCAAGAAAGCTACAAGGGCATTTCAAGCGTGACTAAAAAGGAAATTTTATAAATCTAGCCTTATTTTCTGAGTTTTTTGTATGGCTACGGGCAGGCAGCTCATCTTGAATATTGAAAGGAGTTAGTTCGGTTTGTGGAAACTTCTAGAACATTTATTGCATGGTAATTCATAGACTGTAAATTTGCAAGAGCGGTTTATCAATAGTATGACATCTAAGGAAGTGGCAAGTAGGATGTGGCAAGATCGTATTTATGACAATAACCATAATAAAAATAGGATTTTGATAAATTTCAAAATGTATATCAAAATGGATCATCCTCTTGGCTGGGACAATGTGATTTATTATGTAATTTACTTGAAAGCCCATCGGTAAAAATACAAGGATGTTCCTGATACACACAGGTAATTATGTTAGAATGAAAATTGTAGAAAGCTCCAGGAGCATCTTTGTAACTAATAAAAATTTGCATTCTAAGGCTTGGGATTTATAAATCCTGGGGTTGGGGAAAAGGCGACGGCCAAATAACGGAATTAAGGGACGCCTTAACCCCTTTGGACTCTCTGCAGAATGGCCCCTGAGAAAGTGGCTAAGTAAGGGTTCAACAGGAATGCCAAATTTCTGCTGAATAGGTTAAAAGAGTGAAGAAGCCTCTTCGGCAGCCATCAATGCGCAGAAGGCCTGCAGAACATTTCTGCTCAATAGGGCCCTAAATAAAGACAAAAAAACACAAAGGCATCTGATTGCAACTTGAGGAGAGCTTTTGACTGCATGTTCTAATCTCTTTTACTTTTAATGTCAAAGTAGTTTGACATCGCTCTGGACACTGAAGTGGAATTATTTTACCTTAGTTCTGTATAAATATAACAATAAGTTTTTTGAAATTGTTTTTCCATATATACCACCCAATGCCTTATATAAAGCACCATCCTTAAAACAAAAGCTTAAAGCTGTATATGAGAATGACAACCTGGTTGTCTATCCAAATCTAAGGTTTTTTTTTTTAATTCTTAGGTACAGTATATTATTTGGATTTTACCTTAACTTGGAATAATTTTATGTTTTAAAAAGATATAAAAAAGAGAAAATCTCTGAGGAACAGATTTTATTTGCATTGCACATCAATTCTGATATAAACCCAGGGTTTCCAATATGTTTTATTGGATTTACATTAAGCAAATGGATTCTTTATTCCAGTGCTAGTGAAATCTTGCCAAGGAAACTGCAGGGTCCAGGCAGTCACCATACATCAATACTGACTCAAAACCATCAGCACCCCTTCACCCACTGCACACACAAAAAAAGGAAAAAGGAAAAAGAAACAAAGAAAAGAAAACAAGAAGGAAAGAAAGAAAGGAAAGGAAAAGGAAAGAAAGGAAAGAAAAAAGAAAGGAAAGAAAAGAAAGGAGGAAAAGGAAAGAAGGAAAAAGGAAGGAAGAGAAGGAAGAAAGAAAAGAAAGAGAAAAGAAAGAAGGAAAAGGAAAAAAAGGAAGGAAGGAAGGGCAAGGATGGAAGGCAGGAAGAGAAGAAAGGAAGGAAGGAAGAGAAGGAAAGAAGAAAAAAGAAAGAGGAAAGAAAGAAAAGGAAGGAAGGAAGAAAGAAAGAAAGAGCAAAAAAACACCTTCCTGTAAAAGCTCGTTTGTCTTACCTCTGCAAGTGGATACCAGCGTGCAATGGGTTTTCGAGGGTAGGAGAGCATTTCATTCCAATGGTCTCGCCCAAGACTTTCTGCTTCGTTGCCTACTTGACAGACTCCAATTACTTCATTATGACCTACACTGTGAAAATGTTCAATAATATTTATTTCTTAAAATTATGCATTCAGGAACTATGCAGTCCAAATGATCTAATAGCTGAAGCAGATGGGTTCTTAAATATATCATTGCAGTTCATGCTAATGAGATCATAGTAGGGGAACAGCATAAATATAACCTTTTTCTCTCCTGCAAAAGTCCCAATGAAAATCACTTCTGCAAAGTTAGCATTTGTTCTGCAAAGTAAGCCTATCGAAGACACAAGTAGAGGATTTTCCCTCCTATTAGGAGAAATGTCCTTTCTTTGCCTGTTTCTCTAAATGTTCACTTTGAAATTAATGTTCAATTTTTAAAAACCCACCTTTTAAAACCTAACGCTGCTTGTGCAGTTTGCAGCATAGAAATTTAGTTCTTACAAATAAACCATGTGTTTCTAGTCTTCTATTGGCCAGTTTGTATCATCTAGTTGATTGGAAAAGCTAATAGGAGTAAGACCTGACTAATATTTGGGGGGAAAAAACCCGTTTACATCAGACTGAGAAGTTAAGAAAAACCAAAGAAGGAAACTATCGTGTTAATTTTATTTTCACCCAAAACAATTTTAGCAGGAACTCGTAATACCGCCTTTGTGCTAAACATTTATTCAGGTTTGCACATCCTAATTTAGAGCTTCCACTCATCGTTTTTCATAGCTGTCCAGATATCTCACCGGTCATAATCCATAACGGCTATAGACAAGTGAATCTGATCAATGCTTTCTGGAGGGACATCAAAGACTATGGCTTCATTGTAAACAGGATTGAGGGTGTTCCGCTTGATAGAAGTCTTCCTTTTCTTTAATCGTCTCCCTTCACACATCAGTGACACCTTCACATATGGATCTGCGTAACAGGTAGAAGAACCGCAGAATTTTATTTTGCTTTATTTTAAGGTTTGACCAATCTATTCGTATGACTTAGCTGCCCTGCCTTTATACTCTTCTCACTCTACTATCAACAAAAAGAAATGATTTAATTCATGACTTTGCTGATTTCCTTTAGAATTTATTTCTTGGGGGTAAAAATGAATAGCATTTTTCCATTACACTGAGGACAAACCCGCATCATTAAATCACAACTTCTAACTTTTTTTTTTTTTTGGTAAACGTAGAAGTAGAGGAATTTGCAGTGAAGTTTGCCATAAGCAAACATGCAACAAAAATATGCCAGAATTCAAAATATTTGGCTGTTCTGTTTATAGCTATGTATTTTTAGTAGGCAGGCCTATTTCACTTTTAGAAGTATTGTAATCCAGGAGGATAACTGACTTTTTCTGCTCTCCCTTGTCATCATGCTGCCTGGGGAATATTATTCGTCCGTTAATTTGGACCATTTTTGTGTTCATGAGATCCAAATGAATAGTGATTTTGTTACTGGGCTGGATCTCCAACGTTAATGTGCCTACAAATACACACAGTCCAGCCCCTGTTTAACAGAGTTTTTACAAAAAGTCTAAATTAAAATCCTTCTCTCTTAACAGAAAGGTTAATCCATTCCAAACACACAAACAGCCTAGGGCAGATAGTTCTGTATATTCATTAACAAATATCATCAGAAATTGTTTAGAAGTTACTGCTACTATTAGGGTAGAATTCATTTTTTAAATATCTCCCCTCCCCTAAATAATTTCAATTTAGTACTGAAGGCAAATGTGATATAGTCAATCAAATTTGGAGACAGGGCAACTCTCCTCTTTGGATTTCTTTAGCCAATAACTGTCATATCAGCTTAGCCCTATTTCAAAGGAGGATAGGAAAAAAATATTAAGGCAAGTCAGAAACATAGCAAATCCAGTGGTTGAGATAGTTAACCTGTTGGAATTGGCATTTTTCAGTCCTTGAAACTCAGGTTTCAAGGACTGAAAATAAACTGCAGTTCTTCTGTACCCCAATTGAAGGAAAAAAAAAACACTAACAAGTTCACTATCTCATTTTATTTATCAGACTTTTTACACAACTAACTTCTAAGCAATTTAAGATTGAGTAAGGTACAAATTTATCCCTGCCACACACGCATGCCAATAATATTTTTGTTATTTATAATGTTTAATTTATATAGTTGCCTATCTCACACACACATACAAAAATAATCTTAGGCCACTGTGAAACATATTCTTACCTGATGCTCCTGTTATGTCCATTGCTTTTAAATTTCTTGCTTTTATTATAGTTATGGTTAGTCTGCCAGCTGTTGGAAGATAGCAAAGCGAAAACATCAACTCGCCGAGATCCACTTTGTCCTACAGAGCAATAGAATACATGATATGTATTACATATGGAACAATATTAAAAAGGTCTTTCAGCATCTGTTAAAGTATCACTAATGAGACTGATACATCTCTTATTCCTCGCA
The DNA here is from genome assembly GCA_000516915.1 of Ophiophagus hannah. Lineage (NCBI taxonomy): Eukaryota > Metazoa > Chordata > Lepidosauria > Squamata > Elapidae > Ophiophagus > Ophiophagus hannah. Next base: position 83,111 of record AZIM01000182.1, on the reverse strand, counting down.
GTCCCATATTTATCAGGCTTTCAACTTGTTTGCTGGTTCCAGAACAAAAGGGAAATTCTGAGTGAAATTTACTGAATAAGATTGCCATGTGGGAAGAGTGCATCTGTGAATCTCGGCTGTTTTAAAAAAAAAGGACCTACAAAGTACCAGATTTATCACTTATTCTTATGTTCTTCTTATAGCTTCTTTTATCATCTAATCCTATCTTCTTGCTGGCAGAATGAAAAACCTAGAATAGTAAGTAGTAAATCCCTAACCAGAATTTCCCCATTGGAACTAATTATGTCTGTTAAGAAGGAAAAGTTGGAAACTTACTGTTTTCTGTTGGACTATAGATACCCACAGCACAAAGTATCTATTGAGTCTAAGTGCTATTGCTATATTACTGAAAAGTACTTTACTGCATAGACCCGGCCAGAATTCATCCATGTAGTTTGAAAAAAAAATGCAAAAAAAAAATTACAATTCATGATTGATAATAAAACATTTTTGCCCCTCTCTCATTATCAATTAGACTATATGGGTTTGATTAGGAAGTTTGATGCCCAAATTCCTAAAAATAATAAATTATGATAAATTCTAGTTTGCATGCTCTACATTGAAAATATGTCTATTTTATCCCCTTTTTCTATCATGCCAGAAATTGATAAAGTAAGGAGCAGACAAAACTGGGCACTAAAGAACATAAAAAGGAGACTGTCACTCCTTAACAATCATGGAGCTACTGTGGGAATAGGGAAGGAAGGAAAAAAAAACACTTTGGCCTGAGCACAAAGAATGGAAATCAAAAAGAATGATAGGAGCAAAAAAAAAAAGAATTGTTCAGAATCCAAGTGCTTCGTCCATCTGGCTAGAAAGTCTGAAAATGATACCCACCATTATATTAGGCAAGATAAATGACTCAGATCAACTCTTGATTTAGGCTACTAGGGCGAATGCTTGCATAATCATATTAATAACACAAGAGCTACATTAGTTAAAACTGCCAACCACTTGTCCTAAATGTAACTCTAAAATGTCTGGTTGCTTTAAAATCATCCAGTTGTTCAGCCACTTTGGCAGTACCCTTTGTTTTGAGGGGATAAATATTTAAGTTCTTACAGGGTCCCAAACAGCAAATTGCTTTTGAAGTCTTCATACATTAATGATATTTCCAACCAGCCTATTCCTATTCGCTGCATTTGTAAAATTTTAAGTTTGGTTAAAAATAAAAATGGACACATACAGAAATGTTTGCACCAGTCTGAGACTGTAGAACTATAGAATAACAGAGTTGGAAGGGACCTTGTAGGTCATTTAGTCCAACCCTCTGCTTAGGCAGTAAACCCTACACCATTTCAGACAAATGGTNCACTGGTTTATTGTTCTAATTGTCAGGAAATTTCTCCTT
>AZIM01000182.1:50096-66462 GCA_000516915.1 Ophiophagus hannah | reverse complement strand
ACATAAAAGAAAAGATACATTTGTCAATATCTTCCCATATACAACAGTTTTTTTGAAAATAATATTTTAAAAGAGTGTAACGGGATGAATACTGCATCGCTTTCAATGAAATTTGGCAAACTTTGTTCCTATATACAGTTAATGTAAACCTATTATTTTAGGAAAGGAACACAGCTGTACTATGGGAGTATACGGATAAGCACATGAATGTGCCTACCATCCCTATCCTAATGTTCCCTTTTATTCTTATCCATTTATACTTATATCTGTTATCTAATACATGCCCGACAAATAAATAAATAAAATAAAAAATAAATAAGATGAGTACAATATTCTTCATAATCGTACTCTTATTGTAGCTATGGCTAATGTTTCAGCTACTGCTGAAATATTGAGTCAGACTAAATTATCTTCAAAATTATCAGGAATAAGTTGGGCCCTTCTCTGATCTCTGATTCAGGCCCCATAAGTGATCAGGTGATCTCCACAGACTTCTAATATTTAGAAGGGGAGTTCAGAAATACAGGCAGTCCTCAACTTTACAACAGTTCATTTAGTGACTGTTTGAACTTAGAATAGCACAGGAAAGAGTAATTTATGGCTGTTTTTCACACTTACAACCATTGCAGCATCCCTCTGGTGACGTGATCAAAGTCCACTCAGTCGATCGCTAGAGTGGTCTATGGAGTGCCAAGCCACTTTTGAAAAGTTAAAACAACTTTTTGCAGCTGAACCAGTGCTAGAGCACCCAGACATGGACACCCCTTTCATAATCCAAGCTGATGTGAGTGATATAGCAGTGGGGGTAGTGTTACTACAAGCAAACGAGGTGGGAACTCTGCAACCGTGTGCATACACCTCCCGTAAACTAACCAAGACAGAAAGAAGATGGGCCATTTGGGAAAAGGAAGCTTTTGCTGTCCCTTGGGCTGTATTAACCTGGAGGCATTATCTTGAGGGAGCAAAACATCCTTCTGAGGTGTGGACGGATCATAAAAACTTAGAGGCTCTAAAAACACCTCGAAAATGGTTGCCTAAGCAAGTACGCTGGGCACAGTACTTCAAACAGTTTAATTTCTCATTGAAGTACATTCCAGGGGGGAAAAACTTCATGGCGGATGCACTGTCTAGATTACCTCAATATAATAGTGTTCACCCAGAAATGATCCGCCCCATTGTCCCGACTAAACAATTAGCAGCTCCAATGGTTACTAGAGTCCAGAAAAAGGGAGATGTTGATCTGTCAAAAGATTTGTCTGTACAGATAAAAGAAGCTTTAAAACCAGATGATTGGTTCCTGACCCACTCAAATGACTGTACAGTTAGAGATGGATTAGCATGGGTGGGGGCCAAATTGTACATGCCAGCAAAGTTGAGAATCCCCATTTTAAAACAAGCTCACGATTCAAAAGCTGCTGGACATTTTGCGTTCGTAAAAACCCTACATTTGGTTAAACAGCAATTTTGGTGGCTTACTTTAAAAAAGGACATTGAAGCTTACATGGCTAGTTGTCCTATTTGCGCTTCGGCCAAATGGCTACCTGGTAAACCGGCTGGCTTATTACAGAATGTAGCCAGCCATTCCTGCTCCATGGAAAGAAATTTCTATGGACTTTATAGTAGAATTACCTGAAAATGGGGGACGTATAGTTATTTGGGTGATAATGGACTTGTTTTCCAAACAAGTATATTTCATACCTTATGCAAAAATCCCATTGGCAAAAACCTTGGCTAAACTGTTTATTTTACACGTTTATAGGTTGCATGGTGTTCCTGAATGAATAATTTCAGATAGAGGTGTCCAATTCACATCGAACTTTTGGAAAGAGTTCCTGAAGTTATTAGGCTCCGCCCAAGGCTTAAGCTCTACCCTTCACCCACAAACCCAAGGGCTTGTGAGAGAACTAACTCAGTATTGGAGCAATACCTTAGATGCTACATAAATTATCAACAAGATGATTGGTCGGACCTCTTACCGTTTGCAGAGGTAGCATATAACAACTCGGTTCACAGTAGTACTGGTTTTACCCCATTTAAAGTAGCTTCGGGGCAAGACTTTTTACCCATACCTGAACTTCCATAGGAGAAACCCAATGTTCTGTCATTGAGTGAGTGGATAACCCAACTCCAGCTTACCTGGCTGGTTACCCATAAAGCATTGGATGATGCTCATAAAGCACATAAGAAACAAGCTGATAAAAAGAGAGCTCCACAAATACAATATCAAGTGGGGGACAAAGTTTTCTTGTCCACTAGATATTTACAAACTACACAAAAGTCTAAAAAATTGGGACCTAAAACTGTTGGACCTTTCCCAATTGAACGAATAGTGAATCCTGTGGCAATCCAATTGCAATTACCTAAGACCCTTAGGCGTATTCACCCTGTTTTTCATGTTAGTTTATTAAAACCTGAACATACATCTGACTTGAGACCTGCTCAGGTCAATCCTCCGGTACCTCTGTTGATTGAGGGCGAACAACATTTTTAGGGTAAAGAAATTTTGGACTCAAGACAACAAAGAGGTCGACTCCAATATTTGGTTGTTTGGAAGCATTTCCCCCCTTCTCAGTCAGAATGGGTAAATTATCGAGATGTTCGAGCCCCTAGGCTCATACAGGCATTTCAAGCAAAATATCCTGACAAACCTTAAGTTTTGTATTGCTTATGAAATGTATATTATTATGTTATCTTGCATTTTTTCCTTCTCTTTTAGGGCTAATGCCTCTTTTGCAGGAGGGCCGAATGTCAGCCTTCAAGATTTCTTTCCTTTCCTTTGCATCTTTCGACTGCCATAGTAACGGGGGGAGGGGGAAGTATTGGGCTTTGTGGGTGTGGGGAATGTGCTGGATGTGTTGAAGAATGAACTGTATAACTTGGGGAAAAACCTTTATTGTTTATGCTTATTTGCTTGCTTACTGCGCAACTGTGAGACTTTATCAAAATTGGCCAAGATCAACGGCCAGATGTCTGCATCACCACCTGAAGATGCCCCACATGACATTATACACATCTTCGATTGGATGGACAGTTTGAACTATTGTGGGTGGGAACATTGCCATCACTTTGTAGCACGTAAATCCTCAGATTCAGAATTCCTTTGATGCTACCACTTGATTTCCAGTAAAAGTTCTTTTCTCTATATTAATGGAATCTAAGAGTGTCTTTCTTGGATTTTGAATGGAGTACCACCTGAGAAGATGTTTGGCAATTGACTCATATTTATGATAGTTGCAGTGTCCTGTGGGCACATGATCACCTTTTGTGACCTTCTGACAAGCAAAGTCAATGGAAAGTCAGATTCACTTAACAACTGTATTACTAAGTTAACAACTACAGTGATTCACTTAAGAATTGTGGCAAGAAAGTTTGCAAAATGGGGCAACTTTCATTTAACCACTGTCTCGCTTAGCAACAGAAATTTTCTGCTCAATTGTGGTCATACATTGAGGATTACCTATAAGGGACAAATATATTTATAACAAGAAAGTAATTCCTGTATGAACAATACACTTATTACTGAGGTTTGCACTAGGTTGATATATCCTGGATTGTTTTCCATTTGGTTTGCAAAAGAGGTGTAATAAAATAGTGAATTTCAGAATAAAAAAGGATATACTTACATTTGTGACATATTCAATATCCTTCCAAATATTACATTCCCTAGGAAAGTCGGATAACTCTAAAAAATTATCCACTATCACTTGGCCAATCAAGTCATGCCTGGAGAAGCGGTCAAAGTCATAGACAGAAAAATGAAGTTTTCTTGAACTCAAATCTTTGTAAGGAACAGGAAATAAAAAAACTTCATCAAATACTGGGTTAAGAGTTTTTCTATGTACTTTAGTCTGATGTTTTGTTTTCCTATCTGGAAGTAAGTAGATCTTGACATAAGGGTCTGAAGTTCCAGAAAAATCCTTTGCTGGCAGGCTGACAGCTTTGTGAATCTTCACTATAAGTTGTTCTAAGTCACAATCATATTTTACAATAAAATTGATTTTCCCACAAGACTTGCTATTATTTCTTCGACCATCATCGGTGTCTACTGATCTTTGCTTATATAGCTCTGGCTTGATGCGTCCGATGCCCGTCAGCTGTTCCTGCTTCTGGATCTGTTGGATGTTGAAGTCAGGATTTGAGAGATTTAGCTGTCTTCGTATTGAATTGTGCCTTAAATTAAAGCAAAATATATTGATTGGTTGATTGATTGCATTTATTTCTTGCTCTGTAATTAAAAAACAACTATTATAAAGAGAGAAGGACACAGAGAAGAACAGAATGGAACAGAACACTTTATTGGCCAAGTGTGATTATTGGCCAAGAGTAGAATACTTTATTGGGGGAGAGGGAGAATGGGAGTGGGAGTGAGGAGGGAGAGAGGGAGGGAGGGGAGAGAGNAGGGAGGGAGAGAGAGAGAGAGAGAGTTTCTCTCCCACTCACAGAAACTGTAACAATTGTTTTGGAAGGGTATTGAATTGGTGCATTTAAATAATTTGCAAACAGTCCAGATGGCCCCTGTTTTGACTACCATAGTAACTAATACTTTGGAGTTTCCTAAGGGAATTCCTCCCTCCCCTTTAGCTTTTAAAAAGGATTTTTAAAAATCTTAGCGGCTTTGGGGTAGCTTTCAGAGCCTGGCCACTTCTATCAATCGGGCTATTACAGAAATGTTTTGGTGTGTTGATTTCTCCAGCTACAAATCATCCAATCAGATTAACCTCAGTTACTTTTTAATTTTCCTGCTCTTTGTATAATCAGGCATCGTTTTTTTGATTTTTAAAGAATGTTATGCTAAATGTAGAAATCTCCCCCCAAAAAGCTATACTGTGCAAAAATCATATAATATTTCATTACACCCAATGTATAACATGTAAAAAGGAGACATGCCAATTAATGTCCTGACATTTAGGATATCTGAATACAAATCTTAAAGATATCACAATATTCAGAGATTCAATAGGTATGGAATTTGAGAAGGAATCATAAGACTTGCTGATAACAGAAATAATATTTCCTGTTCTGCTGGCTTGGAACTAACACTTGATTATTCTTATATTTGGGACTGCTTGCAAGATTGCAATATTTGAGATGAGGCTCTCTATTTCTAAGCAGAATTAGAATCAGGTTGGAGAACATTTTCCCCATGATTCACACAAGTGAAAAACCTCTGGCTAAATATATGTAAAACAACCAGTTGGACTGATGGCACAGATTATTTGGGTGGCTTAAATCAGTGAGGTACAGATAGTCCTCAACTTATGACCACAATGAAGCCCAAAATTTCTGTTGCTAAGTAAAATATTTAAGGGAGTTTTGCCCCATTTTACAACATTTCCTGCCACAGTTGTTAAGTGAATCNNTGCAGTTGTTAAGTTAGTAACAGGGTTGTCAAGTTAATCTGGCTTCCCCCTTGACTTTGCTTGTCAGAAGGTCACAAAAAAGGTCACAAAAGGTCAGAAGGTCACATGACCCTGAGACACTGCAACCATCATAAATATGTGTCAGTTGCCACGCGCCTGAATTTTGATTGCATGACCCATGGGGATGCTGCAACGGTCATAAGTATGACAAATTGTCGTAAGTTACTTTTTTTCAGTGCCATTGTAACTTTGAACCGTCAGTAAATGAACTGTTGTAAGTGGAGGACTAACTGTAGAGAGTGGGAAGGGGCATTCCTCACTGGCGTAGGCACTGGTGGTGGGTAAGGAGTCCAGTTGCTACTGCCATGTTGGCGGAAGTTCATGTTGGCGGAAGAGCAACAATGGAGGGGAAAAACAGTGCCTTCAAGACAGTTTTGGCTTGTGGTGATGGCCTCCTGTATCTTTTTTGACTGCATTTTTCAGAAGTGGTTTGCCAGTTCCTCCTTCTACGGCTGAGAGAACTGACTGGCCCAATTCCACCTAGTTGACTTTGTGGCTAATGGAGGAGTAGAATTCACAGTCTCCTAATCTGATGCTTAAACCCAGGGTTGTCAAACTCCCGGCCCATGGGCCAGATGCATCACGCCCTGGCCATATCCACGCCCAGATTAGCGAAGGGGGGAAAAAAAGTCCTGATACGTCACATGACGATGCTGTGACAATGTGAGTTTGACACCCCTGCTTTAACCACTACACCAAATTGACTATTGACACCGAAGGGCGGTTTCAAAATGATCAAATATGCCACTGCCTCCTACCTTTACCCTACTCTCAGTAAAGTAAGAAATTACAGCACAAATGTATCTTACAAACAGGGAAAATAATAATTAAAAAAATACGTTGGGAACATTCCTGATGGTTCCAGCTTATACTTGTGCTGTTATTGGCAGTGGGGAGAATCCTTGTACATTTGAATGATTGCCAAACAGAAGAGTAAAAATTATTCAAAAGAGCATTTGCAGGTAAACTCATCTACAAATTGCACCTGGAATGCCTGATGTTCGGACGAGAATACCAGCAGGAACCATATTAATTCATTGAGCAACCTTCTAGAACACAGAGTATCTTGTAATTATGGCCCTACTTTCTAAAATAATTTTCAGAATATCCCCCAAACTTCTATTAAAGAATCTCAGGGTAGGACATCATAAATTATTTTTTTTTTAAATGCTGAAAAATAGCAAAGGAATGTTCTTTTGTTCAGTTTTTCCTGTACCAGTCATCTTTCCAGCAGGTGGAGGAGAGACAATCCAGTTGTAAAATTTGCTAGAAGTCAAAAGCAACAAGATAAACAAAAGAAAGCAGTCATAAATAAATCATACCTGCCAAGATTTCAGAAAAAGAAACAGGGATATGAGTACTTCAGCGTCTCATAATGCGCACAAAACTGTTTTTGTTTTCTAGTAGGTATTATCGTGCTGCATCCTCATTATAGGGTGTTAAACAATAAAATCACACACAGACATACGAACATCACCGCAAAGGTTCACTGCAACATCCTTTCCCCCTCCCCTAGCTGATACAATGCCACCTGTAAAAATACTTTTTCCTCCTTTTTTGAATATTAGGATACATTGCTATTTGCACAGTAAAATCCTAAACATGATTATTAAAATGATACTCCAATTGAGCTTAGTGAGATTTATTTTGAGAAATAAATGCAGTAGGATTGTAGCCTTCTTATGTAAAATGGAGTAACACAGACTAATGGGATTTTCAACTTTGGGGAAGCTTCTGAAAAATATAAATGTTCCTTTGCCCCATCTCTCCCCTTCAAGCTCCTGCCTTAAAGTATCAAAACATAATATCATCAGGAAAAGACATTTATAACTTTTCCTTATTTGGCCTGCCTCAGAATGTTGTCCAAAATAGCCAATAGTTCACAGCCAAATCTCTCTACACTACGCATAGCCCTTTTTCAAGTATAATAAACTCCTGAATTCTAGGATGCAAAACTCCTCACCCAGCACTAAAAAATATACTGGAGGTAAGGATAGTATTTTTACTATCATCAAACCATCTTTGCACTTAACTGGCTGCAAAAAGATCATGCTTCTTCTTTGATCAATGGGCATCAAATTAGCAAACCCAGAAATAAGGCCCTAGACCACAAAAAAGAAGAAAAAAGGAAAAAAAGAAAACAAAAGGATTGTGGAATCATAGTTGGAAAAAATTAGCAGATTCAGGAAATTGATGAATACTAGTAACTATCATAATTTGCAAGATTTCATTGCCACAAGGTGTGATCTAAGCACCAAATTACTGGCAGATAAAAGGTGAGATAAATTTATGACAGATTATGTCACAATGGGTTATCATCCGCCATTATGGTATCAATGCTGGTACTTTGGAGAGTTTATAAGAATACTTTATGTTGCAGAGGCAGCTGGTGCACTTTTTATTAATGTAAATGGAGGCAGACAGCTTTTCTGTTGTATGTCAATCAGGCGGTACAAAGCATTTGAAAGGAGCACTTTGTCGGGATATGCCTGTTTTAGAGTTTCCACACTTTACACAGGTAGTCCTCTACTTATGACCATAATGGAGCCTGCCCACTATAGACATAAATCATGATAATCCTGATGCTGGTCATCATGTGAATGATTCAATTTCATCACCTTTATTGTGGCAGTCATCAAATGAGGCAGTCTTTAAATTGGCCATACGACCACAGAGTGTTGCTAATAGCCATACCTATGGGCTAGTTGCCAAGCACCCAAAATACGGTCACATGACTGCAGGGGGGCAGTCATCCCTGGACTACTGAACTTCGCTTGTTTGTGCGGTCTGGTTTCTGGCATGCCACGGCCTGTGTCGGTTCATGGACCGGGAGTTAGGGACCCCTGTTTTAGAGGGTCCACCATAACTTTGAATGGTCACTAAGTGACCGAACATAAGCCAAGGACTATCTGTATAGTATATTAGTGTGAACAATGCACCCCTCCTTGAAGGTTAAACAGCTCCCTGAACCCTCTGCAATTCACTGTAAGCACTTCAAAAGCCTGTGGGTACATGGATAGTTGCTTCCCTGGCAGCCTCAGGTACATGTTCACGCAGTTGAAGCAGCCATCAAAACCATTACAATCCTATCAGAGGATGTTGTGGCTGTAATGCTTCAAGAAAATGGGCTTGCACGTAAATGTAACGTAAATGTGCTTTACGAAGCACCCCTTTTGAACGCTGGGCATAATCCTATTTGCCATGTCTCATTAGCTTTGGGATTGGTTATTTTCAGCAATATAACAATCCAGACACGAGTTTTATATAGCCTGGATAATGTTTATGTTGGTTCTGCCCACTGCCATTAATGCTCCCACCTTTTTGTTATGTTTCCCTTGATATTCAGTCAGTCTTCCTTGGTGACTTCACATGCTTCCCACTCAATCAAAGCTGTGGCTAAAACCTAACACTTCCCATTTCTTATTCTCACAAGTGTTTTATTAACCTGTTCTATTTTTGCTGGCATCTTTGCAGAGATGCATCAGGACTCACCGCAGCAGAGATAAGTGCAAATGAGCATACTTTGCAAGATTAAATTGGGACTGCTTTCACATACTACATTTGGCAATTTTATCTAGTTTAGAAAATAGCTCTTGCTATACATGGCCTGTAAATGAAAGATTGTTCCTGCAACACACACACACTTTTCTTTTTTGTTGATCAAGTTTGCTCCCAGGGTCCCTAAATTCTTGCAGCAAGGTGACTTTTCATGTGTGAGCATCAAACAATGCAGTATTCCTTTCCTACATATCACAAACTAAAAGAAGAAGCCACATTTTAAGTGTATTCATTCATTTATTCCATTTTTTTTAAAAAAACCCTGCTTTATTACTTTATAATAAGTATAATAACATTCCTGTCTTCACGAACAACTCTGTGAGGTGGATCTTTTAAGACTCTTTAGTATTGCATTTATGACTATTTCCAATGGAACTCTTCATTCCATCAATGGAGGCTTTCCATGCTAATGAATAAAACCAAAATACTGAAATTGGTGGAGAGCCTCTACAAAATCTATATGATTTTACTGAGACCCACCCAGGATTGTCTGAAAGATTGGCAGCTATATGTTTTGAATGAATGAATGAATGAATGAATGAAGAGCAGAAAAAGGCTCCCATTCTGACTCAACAGGTCCTAAATATACTTGCCTGGATGTAGGACTCATTGAATTCTATATGATTATCTACCAATTAAGGCTTGAGTATGTTCCCTTGTGCTTGGATACTAGGTGAAGGCTTCTATTAACCCATTTTTTGTTGTGAACAATGTATAAAAGAATTTCTTGTGTTTCTACACCACTTCATGTGCAGTGACATTGAACCAAGCTAAAGAGATCTGTCTCTTGCTCTGTGATATTATGCACACAGTAGTTATAAGAGTGCAGGGGAAGTTCAAAACAGGTAAGACAGTGGGGGTAGCATTACAATTGACCCTGCTCCCTTATACATGTGTCAAATATCACAACATATAAAGTGGGATAGGGCTTCAATTATTGCCTGTTTTTATTTCCCTTGCAGATGCCAGTGATGGGATTAAACACTATTGAGCAGAGCAAGACTTACTCTGCATTAACAGTGTGTGCAAGCATAGGTTTATGCTTGTTAAACCTAGAGCCTTCTCATTTTTTGTATGAATGTGTATGGAGTGTAGTTCATATATAACAGATGATTTACATCAGGGGTGTCAAACCGGCTATCGTGATGTATCGGCTATATTGTGCCATATCACAATGTTTTTCATCTTTGTGGAGCCGGGGTGGGCGTGGCCTGCGTGGGCCGTATCTGGCCCATGGGCTGCCAGTTTGACAGACCTGGTTTACATGAATGTATACAGATGCAGCTTCAACTAATTTTATAAAAGGAATGATATAGTTCATAAGCTATTTAATTTGCTCTGCCCATTCTGGGGCAGAGGGTACAGTCCCATAAACATGAGCCCTGGTGGTGCAGTGATTAAAGTGCAGTATTGCAGGCAAACTCTACCCACAGCTTGGAGTTTGATCTGATGGTGCTCAAGGTAGACTCAGGCTTCCATCCTTCTGAGGTCGGTAAAATGAGGACCCAGATTGTTGAGGGCAATATGCAAATGATGCTTACATTGTAAACAGCCCAGAGAGCAGGTATATGAGCCTAAAATGCTATTGTTATGCTACACATCTGGTCACATTGCACATACTTTTGGAGAAAAAATGATGGCAGATTGATTTTGGTGAAGGTTTTCAATCCCATCTGAAAAATTAGAAGATTTTTGCTCGTGTTTTTCTAACCTTCTTTCTACCCTTTCATTTCTATGGATCTAATTTTCAATTCAAATTCTTCGTTAAAAAAAAAGATGGTTATGTCTAAAGGCAGCTACAGTGCATAAACAGAGAAAGAAGGAGACCCTGTACTAGAAGCTTATTTTATTTTTTTCTAACCAGCGATTCAATAAAAAGTTAATTCTTCCCAAAAGTGAAATATTGCAGACAATATTTGTCTGACAAATCATTATTCAGAACTCCCTAGTTAGAATACCCTGTGATTTCCCATGAATGGGATGTTTAAAATGACAAAGAATCTTAACACCAATAGACTAGGCATGTGCAGGATGAGTCAAGCAGAGTCAAATGGATGCCAAGAGCATTGTGGTAAAGGTAACCACTCTTTTCTCCATGGGCTGCAACATAACAATCCTGCTTTGGTCAAAAATGAAAGCAGCAAATTCATGTGGGTGCTACTGACCCTATAGAAGAGATTCAGGAGTCAAAGTGTTGATAACACTTTTAAGTTTTAATCTATATATAAAACAGACCAAACAATTTATGGGCAAGTTTCATTAGATCTTTTCAATGCCCAGTGCCCAATTCTGTATGAAAAAATGGATTTTCTTTTTATAAAAACACATTTGTTTCTGGTTTTCCAACTTTGTCTTTGACTAATCCGGTAAAAGCTACATATTTTTCTTCCTTAGCCTTTCTGTTTTTCTTTCTTTCTGTTTTTTATAACTTTCTTTCCATTTGCTAGATTCCTTTTTTTTATTATTTTTAGGAATAGGATCTTGCTCAAGCCTGGGGAAAAGCATATAGTTTGTTTATTACCTCCATACTTAATTTCTCTTTGCTCAGATTTCTATTTTTTTTAAACTTCATCTCCAATTATAGACTCAGCTCCTAAACTTGATAAAGCAAGGCATTTTCTAACCTACACCTTAACAGCATCCTTAGAATCTCTGCTTTGATGCTTCCCATCAAATAAAAGAAATGTAAGACAATAGGGAAGGAAATGCCACCCTACCCACATATATTTCTCCTTGGCATTAAGGATATAGAAAGGTAAGAATTGACCTTTTCGGTCTCCTACTTCATTATCCTTACACAGATATCAGTGTACTGACCGAGCAGAAGGTGTTGGCTCTGTGATTTGTCGATGCATCCGAACATTGTGCATGCAGTTCTCCTTGATCCCTGCCTTAGCGTCCAATGGAATGTCTGGAGAAGTGTGGCTAATTTTCATGGAAGAGTCAGGGTAGGTAGTCGGCTGTCCCAGGAATTCCTCACTATAGTCTTGGTCATTGGTCTCTGTGTCTGTGTAGTTCAAGGATTCCTGCTTGTCTTTGTTGCCTAGTAGGCCACGCTCTCGCCATGGAACCCAACAAAGCTTCCAGGACACAAACAGAGATACCCCAAACAAAGCAAGTCCACATGCGGTGACCACCAAGGACAGCAAACTTACTGTGATATCTGGAAAGAAGATAAAGTAATACATGTTAATGTTCAAAGAAGATATGTTCTCCTAAAGCCTACTGTAGATCGGGACTAAGCTTTTTCATGCATAGCAAGCCCAAGGAAAACATTACTCCCAAGCCTTTTTTCTTCTAAATGCCTCATTAAAAGTTTTTTTCTCCATTAAAGATTTCTGCTGAAGTATATTTAACTAATGCTATCTTGCCTCATAAGTATAGGAAGGATCTCAAATGGATCAATCCAAAAGCCTACAGAGTTCAAAATTCAGTGATTGCATTCAACTAACACCTCGCTGCAACAATCAAAGATAGGATTTATACAATAAAAATAATTGTATATTTATTTATTTATTTGAATTCATTAGCCACCCAGCTCCAGTGGACTTTTGATGTCTAAATTATTTACATGTAAATTATGTAAAATCACTGATGCGATTGTTGCCAGCAGAACCGGAGAAAAAGAGAATTGATTGCAGTAGCAATGAAAAAAATATTGGCTTACAGCCATACAGAAGTCTTTATGAGCCCAAACATCGGTATACAAAATTTTCAAATGTTCACATCCCTTTTCATGCAAATTTTCATACCGGGATCTATCTAATACCCTCTTTGTATTCCACCCAAATCAGGAAACTATAGCTAACAAAATTAGCATATTAAAAGTGGTTTCAATTTGGTTTAATATCCTGACCTGTTCTGAAATTAGTACTCAAGAGTTGCAAGGTTTTTGATAAAATGGGACACTCTAATTAAACACATTCAGCTTTGTTTATTCACTTGCAGAAAGAAAGACAGTATGTAAGAGGAAAGAACTGTTCATATCTCAGTATGTTCAACTGTCGGGAGATTTTGCTGTTCAGCTTATTTGCAGTACAGAAGATTGACTTAGAAAAAGGTAATTAGTTATGAAACAAATGGATTTTTGTTTGGTTTCCTCTGTACATATGCAAGAACGTTAAACAACATCGCTTATTTGATGTCTAAATATAGAATTTTGCAGAAACAGGGACCGACAAGCTACTTCTTTTAATCAGACCAGTGTTTGTCTTTCATGAGGTTATAAAAAATTGTCCACATTAATCAAATTAGGAAAGTGTTAACAGGAAAGAAATACTTTGAACAGAAACATTCAGGCCAGGAAAAATGCCAAGCAACAAAACTTCAACACAACTATGTGCATAGATACTTTTGTCAGTCATGTAAAATATGCTACTCAGTCCCTTAGCAGTTCAATCGAGGTAAGAATTCACTAGTTCAGCAGGCTCTCTTGAGTTGAGCTCAAAAGAATAGAAAAGACTTTGCATCTGAGGTGCTTGAAAAAACATCCCAGTCCAGCTTACAGCCTGGGCTTTTAGGGGATCTCCAATCCCAATAATAGTCGGGTCCAACCTTACTTAGATTTTTTTGAGATCAGCCAAGGTTCATGAGGAACTGCTGCTTGCCATGACTCCTTGAACTTTATATATCTTAGAATGTTTGTTCATCCATCCCAACTCCTGTAAAAATGTAACATAGAGATTTAAGTCATGATTGCGCTAAGAAAATCAATGAAATACAAGCTGGTGGGGAGTTCACAAAGGTGTTTAAATATAGTCAGAGGTCTCAACAGCTACCAGAATGGAGTAGAGCTGAAGAGATACAAAGAGTGAATTGTTGGAAGTAATCTAGTTTCAATTAAATATGTGAGTGCTTTATAGAAGAGGTGTTAAAAAGAGTTTTTATTGAGTTACACTACTTTACTTCAATGAAATTTTCATTGCATGCATCAAAGCTCCCGGGTATCTGTCCTTGATTTTTTATAAAGTGGAGCTCATCGGCCACTTTTGCATAAAGTACATTTTTGAGGTAGCGTGTATTTGCTTTTATGCTCGTTACTCTTCAGAAGTCCAGCTTGAATAATAACATTGATACAAATGCTACTTAAAATCATCACAGAGTTTAGTAAAGGAGCCTGTCCTATATTTCTTTAGTCCTCCAGCATAGCTACAAGGAGATTTAAAACAACTATTGCTTGGGTGCAATTAAACCATAGTATGCCATTACAGGTAGTTCTTTGTCTTATGACTGCAACTGAGCCTGAAATTATTGTCCTAAATCGTGCCAGTCGTTAAGTGTGTCATCACTGACCACAGCCATTTTATGACCTTTTTTTCAGCAGTCATTAAGCAAATACTGCACTTTGTAAGTAACCTGATTATCTGCAATGCCCTGTTTTTGTCAGAAACCAGAAGTAAACACCAATTCCAGCAAAAAATGTGAAAAATCGTAGCCACATAAATGCGGGCCAAGTGTCCAAAAATGAGATCATGTGACTGCAGGGGAACCCTATCATCAGAACTTCAAATCCAGGTCATTGGTAGCTTTATTTGGGTCCATCGCTAAATGACTAGACATAAGATGAGGATTACCGTATACATCTGAACATACTCAAGGATGGTTTATTGATATTTTATATTTTATTTTTGCCTATGTTTATAAATAGAGATAGGCTGTTTCTGAACACTGATTATAAAGGTGTGATGTCTCCTTTCTTTCTTTGTTGTGTTTCAGAAGTGTCTACACCACTGTATTCAAATAAAAATAAAAGGGAGGGTGGAAAAACAATCCCGAACCTCCACTGTGGACAGTATCTTCTTTTTTAAAAAAATATTTTCCTTTCTTTTTTGGTTGCATGTTGGGAAAGAAGGTGAGATTCTAAAGCTAATTGGATGAAAGAAGATTTAAGCTTCCTCCATCCACGTATGCAGGGAAGTTCTAATCTGGATTGGGCCTTCATACTAATTATATAAAGATAGATAAATTATATAAAGATAGATTTTATTAGATAAAAATATCTGTACTGCATCCTGTTACAGCAGGGGTGTCAAACTCGTGGCCCATGGGCTGGATGTGTTACACACTAGTCACGCCCATGCCCGGTTAGTGAAGGGGGGGAAAGTCCCAATACATCACGTGATGCCACCATGACAATGTGAGCTTGACACCCCTGCTGTACTGTAACTTAATATGTCCTTAAAATGGGCATTATCATATCCAGTGATCTTTAGTTCAAAACTCGGTTGCTACCTTGAAACTGCATCTAGAGTTTCTACATATATATATATTTAGAAATTTTGACTTCCTTTTTTAAGCTTCTTTTCCTTGTATCAAGACAAGAGTGCTGGAGCAGTGTTGCTTGACCTTAGGGACTTTAAGAAGTGTGAACTTCAACTCCCAAGTATTCTCCAACCAGCATGCTGACTAGGAAATTCTGGGAGTTGAAGTCCACAATCTTAAAGTTCCTAAGGTTGAGAAGCACTGGGCTGGAGGCTTATTGTGGGGATAGGGAAGACAATGTGCTCGTTGGATTTTTTAAAAAGATCTTCAGCAATTACCTACACTGATGCCATGGCTTTATATGTTGCACAATGACACAAGCTTAGATAAATCTGGATCCATGTATATGTGGACTAAAGCAACTGTGCTGAGAATGATGGAAAGTAATAATGTCTTTTCAGTTAGGTATCAGGTGGACCCTTTTTACATTCTTACAGCACCCTAAAATAAAATGGAAGCATCGCCATCTTCAAATGTGCAACCTTGTAGCTATGAATGTCATTCAATATGGGACATTGCCTGCTGTTCACAATTACTTGCTTCCCAGATTTCTATAGCGATGCATCAGGGTTCATAGAATTGGCTCATAAACGACTGCCTCAAACGGATGACCTTCCTCTTGATAGACTGCCTTCTTTTCTGTATATTTGAGGAGCTTTCAAGGGTGTTATGACACACAGCCATGGCAGAAAGAAAACATATTTCTGCCAACTTAATTCTTTAGTAAAAGAAAACAAAACTTATTTGAAATCTGACATTTGGAACTCTTTTTTGGTTAAAGTCTAGGGATCTCTCCCCTCCCTAAAACTGAATGTACAGCAGATATATTTTCTCTGCGGATTGAAAGCAATAGTTTAAAAGCTTCCCACAGATTCAGAAACAGTATTTTGGTAATATACGCTCATTGTTCTCTTTCTCTCTCCCAGAGGAATAATGCGAACAAGAAAGGAGAGACACTGTTAAAAGAGTCAAAAAAGAGACAACAGGAAAGGGGGGAAATGAGCAGCAATACACTTCAGACATCTGAAACACTTAAAAAAGCAAACTAAAAGGGAGCAAATATGAAGTGCAACAATTTTTTGCCCTAGCCTGGTCTTCAAAAGGGACATGGTGGCTCAGTGGCTAAG
>AZIM01000182.1:27366-38766 GCA_000516915.1 Ophiophagus hannah | reverse complement strand
TTTACAGGGTGGTTATTGTGGGGAAAACAGGAGTAGTAGTATTTGATATATTTTCCATCTTCAGTTTTTTAATAAAATAATACAGGCAGAAAAAAAATTCTAAAAAAAACCCCCTCTATTTCTTAACACGGTAAGACAATTATTGGTTATTTGCAGCTGAGCTATGCTATGAACAAGCTTTTGAAAACAGACCTTAAATGCTGCATCCAAATAAATACATTGGGGATTTTGATAAAAAGAGGAAAAGTTAATTGTGACTGATGGAAAACTACTGTGCTTTTTCAAGTGACTGATATTAGGCACTGCCTTGCATTCAATTTCACAGGAATGGAAAGGGAGTATATAGATCTTTGGCTTGTACTATTTAAGGGATCCTGCCAGAAGCAACACTACAAAATTGGATACATTCTAGCACAATGAAACCACAACCTTTATCTTAAGAGTTATAGCAGTAGAAAGCCAATATATCCACAATGATATGCGGAGTTCTGTTTTTAACTGTGCCTTTATTTTTAACATTCAGTTAACATTCAATGCTATTCAGTTTAATTGTACAATCACACAGCTGGTAAATGTCTTTCTTCTCATTAAACCAATGGTATTATTATTGATGTTAGTAATAATTTATTACTTTTACGAACAATGTGTCTGTAATGGTTTTCAAGACTTAAAATTTAAATCTGAAATTATAAAGTATATTTTGAAAATTCCAAGGCATTTAGGGAGGTCACGATGTGCAAAAAGTAGAAGAGGGGAATACAGGCTCAGCCATGGTCACTATAATAGAATTCTTATATAGTTATTTCACAACACAGTGGGACATTAGGGATCCATACTGGCAAATCACAGAAATATAAGAGTGGTAAAAGTGAACTAAAATCTATAATCCCCTCCTATAAATGTAGTTGAGTTTGTATTGCATTCTAGGAGAAAAACTGATTCTCCATCCCCATCCCCAATACTTTGGGAGTCAAAATAATTTAAGTTAAATTATTTTATTATTTCTCAGTCCACAGAAGTTATAAGTTAAGCTTTATAGAAAGTAAGGAAAGAAGTTACTACCAACATTTCTCTTCTAATGGTTGAGGTTACAAGTTAGAATTCTAGTTTTTCTTACTCAAGACTTCGATTTTTATACTTAAATCATGTTTCCTGTGCCAGTAAAAAAATAAATAAAAACGGCACAGAATTAAGACAATTGTTGGGATATAGGATACTCTCTGATACTGAAACTCAGTTCCAAGTGACCTGCAGGAAGAAAATAGAAGCCTGATAACAAGGCATAAAAATGGATCGTGTAAAAGGGGTGAATTCAAGACACTGGCACCAAGGTCTGGATTAGGATGATTACATTTATTGAGGGTAGAGACTTGGTGGCTTTTCCTGCCTACGCAAAGGTAATTCATTATTAATGAGTGTTGATGCACCTTTTCTATCTCCTCTATAATCCTCTGTCAAACTATTGTTGGAGCTTTTAGTCTAATTGGCTGTGAAACCAGTAATCACTGTTTCAGGAGTCTTCAGTAAACAAACTCTTTATTGGATTTCCCTTGCTTTGGTTGATATTTTAATGGCTTGCTATTTTTTCTTCTCCACTCCAACAATCTAAACAGCCTCCTTGGATATTGAATGATGTATGCTAATGATATCATCAATATATGATAAAGATACTATATTGAATGATAAAAAGGAGAAGTAAGGTTGTGGAACTGCCTCTCTGATGGCCTCCTGGCTTGCTTTTCTTTGGAAACACACAGAGGTATCGGTTCCAAGATGTGTAAAACAGAAAGAGCTATGAAAACTAGGCAGAGAACATGAAACAACAGGCAATGAATCCAACCACTAAAATCTTAAGGGACATTAAAGAAGTTTACGAGCAAGAGACATTAAAATAAAACACACACTGACAGGTCATTCCAGATTAATTGGGTTACCTTTGAATTTGGTTAATCTGATATCAAAATATCAATTATTGAAATCAGATATTTCTTTTTAATTCCATGTTCTTTTGATTTTAGCTTTTCTGGGATGACCAAGCTTATGTTCTGAGATTCAAGGGAGATGATAAATTCCATTTCTGGTAGCTTCTTAATCTTGATCCTAGAATTCTCNCCCCCCATTGTCCCATTTATCTTGTTTAAGCAAGGCTGGGCTTGTCTTTTGTGCTTGCCTATTCTCTGCTTCTGTGCTTGGATGATTGTCAATCTTGAAATGACTGCAATGAGCAAAGTTAGTGAATGAGGTAGTGGTGATGGATAGCAATCAGTGGTGGTATTCTACCAGTTCAGCCTGGTTCTGGCGTACCGGTAGCGCCGAAGATCAGCGGAAACTGAACCGGTTCTCTCTCAGGAGCTGCTGTTGGGCCCACCCGCCTGCTGGGGCTCCCATACTGACCTTTATTCCCTGCTTTTGAAGCACAGCTGCTTTGCGTGGCACAGCAGATTGCAGCGCGTCAGCTGCTGAAGCGATAGGGAGAGTGCAGGATTGCAAGAGGTGAGTTGGAAAGCCTCTGCACCTGCACAAAGTGTGTGTTTGGTGCATGCACGCAAAGTATGTGTGTGCACGCAAAGTATGTGTGCGCGCGCAAAGCACGCTCACCAAGCCACGACCACTGAACTGGTGGTAAACTATTTTGAAACGCACCACTGACAGCAATGCTTGTCCCATAAGCAAACTCTTTGTAAAAAATAATAAATATCTACCTTCTGGCTACCAAGGTTCTACAAAAGGCTAACTCTTCCACTCATATCAGAAGAGAGGATTACATGTGCATTTTGTTCATTCCTATTGCTTCAAATCTGAGTCTCAAGGTTTCCAAGGGAGCATGCAACCTGTGTGAATTGGCATGTAGTAGTCAGGAAAAGAGATATGGTAAACTACTTAAATTTGAAGTTGCTAGAATCCATTCCTGCACAGAACAAGAGGTGAATTATTTTCTTGCTGCTCTGAGTTTATTTTTTATTCTGAAAATATTCTTGCTTTCTGAATGTAATCGAGATGAATCTTTATATTCACTGGAGTTGCTACTGGAATTCAGGGGAAAAAATGTAATTTTATACTACATTTGTAAAATATATGCCATTTGAAATAGGCACTAACTAAAAATAGTCCTGATACTTTCTGGATCTGGAATGCTTTTGATGCAATGGTTAATTGATTTGCAGTGGAGTAATAACTAAAATGCAGCAATGAATTAATTTATATAATTTTGCACAAGAGAAATATATTATAGAGTTTGTCTAGAATTATCCTAAACGTCACATTCACAATTTTTGAGTTAAGAAATTTATCGAGGTTGCATCCTATTGCTGTCCAAAGGGTGGCAGGAATTGAAATTTTATCCAGTGACAATGAAGAAAAAACAATATTTATGAATACTTGATTAGAGAATGTTGTAGAAAGCCACAGCAATCAATGCTAAGTACCCAGTATGAGAATAAAATGGGGGGAGAGAGGGAGGGAGGGAGGGAGGGAGGGACTGTGGGGAGAAAGAATATACACAAGGGAGTTTCTGGGAAGCATAGCAGAGTTTCTGAAAACTGCTAAAATATCTAGTTAGTGCTTCCAGGAGAAATGTAGCATGAAGAGCCTAAAATCATATAAAGCATTTTATTTTTTAAAAACAAATTCAAAACATTCTTCACATCTGAAATAACATTCTTGCACTATGATGCTAATGGTCCAGTGTTGTCTGTCTTGGTAACAGTTGATTATGAAAACTATAATAGCACAAAGAATTGACAAAGCAGGGCAATTCAATTGAGAAACTTCAGTGAAAAATACTTTTGCCTTTCTTCCTTTTTTAACCTTCACTGGTGTGGTTTCTAAAACAAGCATCTGATTAAATTGTAAAGGCTTTAAACCCCACCAAAAATAAATTAGCAAATTTATATAAAACGAATAGTGTACAACAGAGTAAAATTGTAACTTTAACAAGGAACAGAGATTATAATTCTTACAGCAATCAGAAAAACAGGATTGTCTTTGATTAGCCTACATGATTTCACTATTCATTCCTTCTCAGTCTTTAGATTAAAAAAAGTTGGAAAAGACAGCCACTACAGGAAGAGAAGGGCAATGTTGGAACTGCTAGGTGGGAATAGAATAGAATTCTTTATTGGCCAAGTGTGATTGGACATGAAAGGAATTTGTCTTGGTGCATATGGTCTCAATGTACATCAAAAGAAAAGATACATTCATCAAGAATCATAAGGTACAATACTTAATATAGCCATAGGGTACAAATAGGCAATCACATCATACTAGGAAACAGTCAATATAAATCATAAGAATACAAGCAACAGAGTTACAGTCATACAGTCACAACTGGGAGGGGATGGGTGATAGGAGTGATGAGAAGATTAATAGTGACAGTAATGCAGACTTGGTAAATTAGTTGGACAGTGTTGTGGGGATTATTTATTTAGCAGACTGATGGCATTCGGGAAAAAACTGTTCTTGTGTCTAGTTGTTTTGGTGTGCANGTATACAGGTCCTCAATGGAAGGCAGATTTGTAGCAATTGTTTTTTCTGCAGTCTTAATTACCCTCTGAAGTCTGTGTCTGTCTGGGTTGCAGAACCAAACCAGACAGTTACTCCTTGGGCAGTTTGAGCTTTTTGAGTTGGGGCAGAAAGAACATTCTTTGTTGTGCTTTTTTTATGATGTTTTTGATGTTAGGTGTCCATTTTAGGTCTTGTGATGTTACAGAACCTAGAAATTTGAAGGTCTCTACTGTTGATACTGTGTTGTCTAGTATTGTAAGAGGTGGTAGAATGGGAGGGTTTCTCCTAAAGTCTACCACCATTTCTATGGTTTTGAGTATGTTCAGTTCCAGATTGTTCCAGTCACACAACGAGGCAAGTTGTAAAACCTCCCGTCTGTATGTGGATTTGTCATTGTCTCAAATGTCAGTGAGAAGTGGGAAAGCTTAGTAGTTTGCAGCCATAATTGTGGCTTCAGGAAGCAGAACAGCAGCTTTAACCATGGCTTGTCAATAGTGACATCAAAGCATGCTAGGTTTTCATAAGCCTGATGTGAGCCAGTTTCTCACGATCAGACATAAAGAAAGCAAAACACACTGTCCTCTTCTGGTCATGTTATTCTGGGAAACACAGAGTCATGGAAGCCACCAGAAATATTACAGCTGAAAGACATATGCTGTATAAATATCACTTTGGCCTGTCCGAAGTGTACTGAATGGTAAAATGGTATTAGGAACAAGGTGTGGATTATACCTTTTAGTTGTATTGTTATTTTTATGTAAATAACATGTGTTTGCAGGTAGAGTATGGACTTCTACTTGGGTTGGACTATCCCTTGAATCTGAGAAAAGGTTAAATAAGATGTAAACTTCAATAACTGTAGCATTGTTTAGCTTAGCAGAAGTCCTGCTTCCCTAACCTGGTACCCTTTGCACATAAATAAAGTTGTTATTCTTCCATTACCTCAGGGGATGTTCATAGATAAAACTTAAGTGTTTAAACTTTTTGATACAGCCTCACAACTTTTTATTTGCCTTGGTTCATTTGCACGTAAAATAAATGCAGCTGGCTCTTAGGAATGGCTTAGAACACTATTGATAACTAAAGTTCTAACATTTATAGGAAGGCATATCAGAATGTTCCTTTAAAGCTACTTTCACAAATGACATCCTTGCCAGACATCCTGGCCTTGCTCTACATCTTGCACTGAAAACATAGACAGACCACAGTCCATCCCTCGGACACAGCCTCAATTCCAATTGCTTTTCAGACATTTAATATTTCCTCTGAGCTACATGCATGTGCAAGCTGCACAGTGGCTATCATACATCCACACAAGACAGTCTTCTGCTCACTGTCAAAGAAGATGCACTAAAGAGTGTTTTTGGAAAGGAAGGAATAGGACAGAGAGAAGAAAGTTAGATCTTCTGCTGGGCTCCAGGCTGAAAGAGGAGCTTGAAGGGTAGTGGGAAATAAAGGTGAAATAGAAGGAAGGTGGAAAGGATTCTCACATAGCAGCTAGGCCAAAGCCTGGTAACTATTACATATAGTCCCAGGTTCTACTTATGGTCACTCACTCACTCACTCACAAACTGGTACATTCCAGAGGAGTTAGAAGCAACTCAGTACAGATATGTGTGATAGAAAAAGGGTGAAGACAGTTCCCCTCTAATAGTTCAGAAAGTATATTTTGCAGATGCAGAGAGTAAAGTGCTCAGTCTGGCAAAATTTTGTTTATAGGTGTGAAACAATAAGAATTTAGCTTGGAAAAATCACCATGCGTCACTCTTGATTTTGCATCTGACAACTCATATGGCTTTTCATAGGTATAACAATGCCCTAGACCAGTGATAGCTAACCTTTTTGGCACCAAGTGCCCAAAGCGCGTGCGCACACCCCCAAAATGCAACATGTGCCTGTGCCCCATGCATTTCCCTGCCCCTGCGCATGTGTGCATGCCCATGCCCCCATGCATGCGGCGTAACCTCCCACACCCTTGTGTATGCATGTGTAACACCTACATGCATCCTGCCCCCGCACATGTGACCATCTGCATGTGTGCCCCACCCCCACACATGCGTGACACTCATGCATGCATTCTGCCCCATGCATGTGATTCCTGCATGTGTGCCTGCTCCCCACACATGCGCATGCGACCCCTGCACACACCCTACATATGCACGGCAGAGACCGAAAGACCAGCTGGGAGGCGCATGCACGGCAGAGCTGAACTGGGGCAACAGCTTGCATGCCCAGAGAGAGAGAGGGCTCTGCGTGCCACCTCTGGCATACATACCATAGGTTCGCCATCATGGCCGTGCACCATTATCAGTGGTGCAATTACTTTGGCACAAGATACTGAAACCTTAAGCCAGAACATTTCTAATTTGATTTTATAGGATAGTAATCCATGAAACAGGTTGTGCATCTTGTATAAAAAAATCCCTGTTCCCTTTCCACTTGGAATTAACACCAGTTGAAAGATTTGAGGATCAATAGAGAGCAGATATTTTTATTTTCTTCTACTTTAAAAGTGTTGTCATAGCTTCCCAATTTGACTGAGTCAGTAATACCATGGAAAGAGGTAGAATTTGATCCAACCAGGGGTGGGATTCAACTGGTGTAACTACCGGTTCGGTGATTTATGTTTTGCTGCGTGCACGTGTAAAACGTCGTAAGCTATGCTGCCCAGACAGCTGAGCAGCGCTGTGCGCGGGTGTGCAGTGTTTGAAAAGCCACTTTTCCCCTACTTTTTCAAACACAGCTGTGCCACACAAAGCAGCTGAGGTGGAAAAAGCAGGAAATAAAGGACAGGTAAGAGCCTGGGTGGGCCAAACAGCAGCAGACACAGAACCGGTTCGGTGTCTGCTGCTCAGAGCTACCGGTTCTACAGAGACGGACAGAACTGGTAGAATCTTACCCCTGGATCAAACTGGTGAATTATCAAGAGTTTGAAACAACAAGAACCTTCATGTTTAACATTATCCAATATACTTACAGAAATAAGATGATCACTGGCAATGAAAACAAAGAAGTGCCATTCTATATTGTGCAGGATACTTTTATTTATGATTTTAAATAGCAACTTTTCCAGACATATTTCATGATGCCATGAGATAAGTAAGCAGTTTCCTTCCACCAGTTCAGGCTCCTCTTCAAGATTTTGTCAGGTATCTCATATCGTTCAAGACATACAATTTCTTTCCAAACTGACCAAATATACACTAACATAGAAATCACAGGCCTTCTTAACAACTTTAGTGCCATTAGGAATGCCTTGTTATTTCATCATTCAGAAGTTTCTATTCCCACATTTAATCAAAACATGATTTTTAAAGCATACACCAGCATATTCGTGGGACAAACCACTGATAATGATACAGGGGGTCCTCAACTTATAACAGTTCATTTAGTGACCACTCAAAGTTTAACAGCAACACTGAAAAAAGTGACTTATGACCATTTTTCACACTTACAACCATTTCAGCATCCCCATGGTCATGTAATCAAAATTCAGACCCTTGGCAACTGACTCATATTTATGATGGTTGCAGTATCCCAGGGTTATGAGAGTCCCTTTTGTGATCTTCTGCCAAGCAAAGTCAATGGGGAAGCCCAATTCACTTAATGACTATGTTACTAACTTAACAGCTGCAGTAATTCACTTAACAACTGTCACAAGAAAGGTTGCAAAATGGAGCAAAACTCACTTAACCCATATCTCACTTAGCAACAGAAATCTTGAGCTCAATTGTGTTCATACTTGTGTATGACTGCATTGATTTTTTAAAAAAATGTTTTTTAAAATCTACCACAAGAGTTCTAAAAAAAAAAGTCTTTCTAAAAACAGTTGCATTGATCATCTTAAATTGTCTGAGGAATTAAATATGCAAAAGGCATCAATTATAGCACATTAATTTTCATTTTTAGTGTGTCTTCCCCTCTGGAAATGAATTTACTTTTATCTTTGTGCTAGGAAAATTTTATAACAATGTTTGATTTAGAAACATTCCCCACAACTTTAAAAGTGGTGCTTTTAACTGTATCAAAACAGGTGTCAAAATGTCAACAAAAACCAGCCTAGCTGCAATCTAGATTCCCTCTGTGAATAGGAAGCTACAGAGAAAATATCATTGCATTAGCCCTAGGAGATACTCCAAACAAGATGCTCAATGAAGAGTACTATCTCTACCTTTATTGTAAAGTTACATCAACAGAATCTTGCAAGACTGGAAGTATTTCTGTCCTCCTTTCCTTTTACTTTCCAGAAAATTAGGGAGAGAACCTTCTGAAAATTTCCCCATGTTTTCCCACCTTTTGTGAACTGAGGTATCTTTCACATGCCAGTTATCCAATCTGCAACTCTCCCTCCTATCTCCCAAGAAGAGATGGGAAGGCCTGAAAAAAACCTGGGAAAATTGGGGGAAAAAAACCAGGTTTTTCATTTTTTTCCAAACGGTTTTAGAAAAAAAACAGAGAAAAACCCTGGTTTTTCCCCCAATTTTCCCAGGTATTTTCCAGGCCTTCCTATCTCTGCTCCCAAGGTCATTCCCACATATCATGATGTGGGCGGAGAGTTCTTCAGTCTTCAAGTAGGTCCTAATACACTGTTTCTCAATCTCAGCAACTTTAACCTGTGTAGACTTCAACTCTCAGAATTTCCAGACAGCATGAATTAACCTGTGTAGACTTCAACTCTCAGAATTTCCCAGACAGCATGAATTAAAGTCCATACATCTTAAATGTTACTGATGTTGGGGGGGAACCCCCCCCCACACTTAACATAATTTTGAACCAACTGCTAGTATAGCAATGTGAACGAGACCTCCGCCAACAATCCAGGGAAGAAGAGTCATTAGGAATAAGTTAGAATTTGCTTTACATAGTCTTTTGTCTGATATAGGACTATGACTTCCCTTGATGAAACACATGAGTACACTTCAATGAAACTGGGGTGAAATTCACCATAACCTAATGCTAGTTTCTCTTCTAGCAGTTTATATGCATAACAAAATTGCCTAGGAATGCAAGACAACTGCTACATTGGTTAGAAGAAAACTGCTGCTTTGCAGTGTTGCTTGTAAAGGATACTTTATATATCTGATGAAGCAAAGCAAAATCTGGAAATTCATACAAATTATAAATACCATATCAGAACCTGATGTCATATTTACTGTTCAGATTTCACTGTTCTTTTAAATCAATTGGCATGCTCTATCCAGAACGTCATAACTTTTCAATGCAGTTGTTTCAGAGAGGAAGACGAAGAAACAGCAGCAGCGGTGGAAACAACACCTTCTTTTATATGAACATAATGGCAACAACTAAAGAACCAATTGAAAGTTCACACTGAGAAGTATGAAGACAGAATGAAAAGTTTTGCCTCTAATATTGTAAGTTGCCAACAGATGACTTATATGCTAGAAACTGTAATGTGCCTTTTAACCTTACGATGGGAAGTGATTGTTGTTAGTGAAATGAAAGTCTGCAGGGAGTACTCAGTGTTCTTTAAGCAAAGGGCTATGATTGAAAGCCTTCTTCCAATTGAAATTCACTGCTGAATGCAGGTTGTTTATGGAAATTGCTATGTTGAAGAGGGTTCTGTATGTTGCTGGGGCAGAAAATATGATGAAGTTGGATGAGTTCATTTGTGTGATCCAGAACCAAGTGAATGACCTGTGACAGCAATCAGTGAGTTTCACATGAGTAAAGTTGATGATATGATTTACAATAGCTGGCAAAGCACTCAAAAGGATATTGCTGTCAAGCTTTGCCCTTCACAGGAACATGTGGGTAACGTTATTGGTATTCTTCAGGATTAGAACATTTATGCCAGATGGGTTCCTTGCATGCTGATGATAGAGATTAAAACTTTGTAAGAGTCAAAATTTGCACTCAGTTGTTATGCTATGAAAATGAAAGTAAGTAAGGAATTTCTCTACAGTATTTTAAAGCTGACAAAAATGGATTTAACTTTATGACCCAGTAATTAAGCATTGGTCCATAGAATATTATCACAAAACTTCACCTGTGGGGGGAAAAAACAATCAAAAATTCCATTGGCAGGAAAACTAAAATCTTGGTATTATTTACCTGGTTCGCCTTGAGCCTGGCACTTTTATCAACTTAGAGATCTACATTGCAACATTAAAAGTTTTAAACAATAATAAACAAAAGTTTAAACCACAAGAAAGAAGGTTTGCTGCTATATGACAGTTTGTGATCTAACACCCTATGGGCCATTCAAGGTGCTAATACAAAGCTGCAGTCATGTGGTCCCAATGTGACACTGTATAATTTTCATCTTTCCCCAAGATTGTATGAGTACCCCTTGGAGCTTCTATTGTTATAAAATGAAGAGGTTGAATGAACTGTCAGAACCTAGGTAAAGAGACAATATGCAGAATTCTTTTGTAAGGGTTTTAAGATGCTTGTTCAACAAATAGTAATGATTAGGTGAATAAATAAATATAGATGACAAGAGGGTTAACATCCAGGATTATTTTCCTGTTTCATTATTTAAAGGAACTGAATCTAAACTAAAATTACAGATTAAAAATATTACTTTTCATAAAATTGCATAGATAGATAGAGCAATACATTTTGATGGCAAAATCTATTTCGGTTTAAAATACTTGTACAGGTAGTCCTTGACTTACAACCATTTGTTTAGGGACCATTCGAAGTTACAATGGCACTGAAAAAGTAACTTATGAGTGTTTTTCACACTTACGATCGTTGCAGTCTTCCCTTGGTCATGTGATCAAAATTCAGATGGTTAGCAACTGGTTCATATTTATGACGGTTGCAGTGTCCTGGGATCATGTGATCACCTTTTCTAACCTTCTGACAAGCAAAGTCAATGGAGAAGCCAGATTTACTTAACAGCCATGTTACTAGCTTAACAACTGCAGTGAT
>AZIM01000181.1:549994-561143 GCA_000516915.1 Ophiophagus hannah | reverse complement strand
CCATGCCCACCAAGCCATGCCCAAAGAACCGGTAGTAAAAATTTTTGAATCCCATCAGAATGGGTAAACTTAGGTATATGAATAGGGTGAACTCATTGTTTTCCTGCTGTGGTTCCATAGGTGATATCAACATAGAGCTTGAATGTAGCAGTAGGAGTTTTTCTCTTTGATTTCATTGAGTGAGAATTGTTTTAATTTAAAATACAGAGAGAGAGATACACACAGAGAGAGACACACAAACACATGGACAGAAAATAGGAAAATAAATGCCATTTCATGCCTTCCTCACTTTTGTCTTATAGCAACAGGTCAAAGAATTTGCAGAATTAGGTCCTGAAATATTCCATCATCCCCGTACCATGGTTTTATATTTATCTATATAATTTTAAACCAGATTATTATCAAGTTTGCATATTAATAATGTACAAATACAATCAGTTGAGTCCTTCCATTCAATTTTACACAATGTGTATTTATCACAATAAACTTAGAGAACAATAGAAAGGAATATTTTCAGCCAAACCCTTGCTTAGTACAGGACTAGATTCCACTTGAACAGATCAAGTACAAGAGTAGACTCCATTTGAACATTCACCATTTCCCAGAATAATTGTCCTATCAAACTGTATTTATTGTTTTTAATATTCGGCTACAATTTGTGAGTTAAGTTCACATTACATTCATATATCTGTCTTGAATTTTGGAACAATGGAGAACAAGTTTTCACCCTTGTCTGTACCCTTCCAGATACATTATTTGAAGATTTCTATCAAATATTGTCCTTAATATATTTCTCTCCAAGATTAAACATTCCCAATTCTTTCACTCTTTCTTTGCAGGATTTAATTTCTGATGCCTTGATCATTCTCACTGTTTTTTTCTAAACCTGTTTCAGTTTGTCTGAATCTTCTTTAAAGTGTGATGCCCAATACTGGAGGTAAGTATGACTTACGTAGTATAAAACAATATTTCCACTGTTGATGTAACCTAACTTTTGCTGTTTGCTTTAGTGACTGCAAAGCTGACTCATATTTCATACCTACTGTGTTATACCATGATCAGGCTGAAAGCGTATCCACACTGGAATGTTGTGTATCACCTGGGCATTACATTCATTTGAAGTAAATATATATTTCATTGTCATGTTTCTATTAATCTCATTTCAGTCCTATATTTTATTCTATTCTTTTCAGTTATCTGGTGGAACACACAGTTCTTCATTAAAGTGGCTTGACAAAAATAGGAATTAAGTGCCTCGCTTTTTCTTCATTATATACTAGCTTTTGATCTATTTCATCAAGCACTGACTTTCTTGTTCCTTTTATTTTAAACAATTTTAATCTTTGTCCAACCTCAGCTCATTCTAAAGTTCAGCTTTTCTCTACAGTTTCAGACTTCATGACTGTAATCATTTTAGTGACCTGTTTCTATTTTCATTTTCTATATGTGCTCTTTTTTCATTTTCAGGTATAAAGCTTTGTAAAAATGCACATTGGTTTCATCTGCTGTTCTCCATCATTTTTCTTCATTAGAATTATTTTCAATTGTGCTTGTTATTGTGAATTTGCTTTTTAATGAATTTCCATCTACCTTAAGCTCCCCTTTCTATTAGTTTGTTTTTCTAATGAATCCTCCTTATCATTTTTCTGGCTTTATTAAAATCCAGTCCATTAAATTTTTATTGTTTTCAAACCCCAAAGAAAAGTATTTGACTACACATAAGTTGGTTTCCTGGAAATACAACTAATATGTTATTATGTGCTTGCTATTTCCACTTCCTTGACTACATGTCCCAATTGATTAGTATCAATTAATAGCCTAGAAGAGCTATTTTCTGCTGTTCTAGGCTATTAAGAATCTCCTCTATTCTCTGAAGAAAAAAAATGTTAGCATGTTATGAATTTTCTGGTAGGACTGTGCTTAGCAGAATTTGTCTCTCAACTAATGTCAGAGTTATCAAAGTCCCCCATCACTTACCACTTCATGTTTCTTTGACAGATTTTTTGAAATGCATTAATCATATTTTATCTCTAATACAGCTCATATTAGGTGCCCACAGCAGTTTTTGTCTTTATCCCTCCACATATTTGAACCCAGATTCACTCTACAGCAGTGTTTCTCAGCCTTAGAAACTTTAAGGTCTCTGGACTTCAACTTGCAGAATTGCTCAGCCATACATCTTAAGTCCATGCATCTTAAAGTTGCTAAGGTAGAGGAACACTGGTCTATAATATTGGCAAATTAAATTGGATTACTGAACAAGCTTAGATACTTTTAACATAGCAACTAATTCTTTTCAATTGTGTCTGCTTCTTTTGAACCAATTGCATCTTCAATTGCTCAGTTCCAATCGCAGAAAGCATCTCACGAGGTCTCCATTATACCTACTGAATCTTATTTCTTCCCTCGACTAAGAGTTCAAGCTCAATTTATTTGTCTCTGGTACTCTATTAGTAGGTATGATGGTCATACATTTTATTTGAGTGGTTAATAGCATCACTCTCTTTTCCTTCCACAGTGCTCAAGTATTTATGTGAAGTCCTTCCTTCAGAGTTCTTATCTTCAAGCCCAAAAGGATTACATTTTAAAACCTTCTGGTCAAATTTGCCATGCTTCAGCCTGTCTCATACAAGCAGTCCATTATTCTGATAATTAAGACTATTGTTCCAGGAATCTAATCTCTTCCATCATCATCAATTGCCTAACCAGACATTCATTTGCAATATTCGTCTTTCCTACTCCAGTCGTTTTAGATTGCAGGGAAAACCATCCAAGATCAATACCACCACATCCTTCCATCATCTTGAGCTTCCTTCAGCGTCCATATTCCTTGAAGTATAATTTATTTCCACATAAATTAGATGGAAGAGTTATCTGTCTGTGGGATTCATAAATCTTGAAAGTTAGTCTTGAGATATCCTTGATGTTTATTTGTAGCAGATAGTTCATATCATAAACCAATGAGTCCGAATAGCATACAGGTTTTTTTTAAGTAACAAGACACCAACCACCACAATTCTTTCCTTTGTTTGATCAAAACTGAATAGAATGTAATGATTAGTTCCAGAGATTTGGAAATTATTTAGTTAGTTATTGATTTGATTTTTGTTTATTCGACTTGTTAAGACCATTCAATTCAGGTGGCTTATAAAATATCAACCATATTTAAAACACAATTTAAAATATAACAAAATGTTACAAAATTCCTGAACAAAAAAGAATATTAAAAAGCAAAACAAAACTTAACAGAGTTTCCACAAGCCCTCTAATCCCAGGCCTGGAACACAATCAGATCTTAAAGGACTTTAAGACATTTGGAGAATGAGAGCCATATGTATTTCTGGGGGATTTAGCATCCTGCCTGTTTCTTTCTTTTTTCTTGATTTGAAGATTCAAAGTTTACATCTTTGAAAACCTGAACATTGTTTCTTAGTTCCAATGGTGCAGAATACTGTCTATGTTTCTTGATTCTTTCTATTACTGTTGTCAATTAACCTTCATTCTTTATTTGACAATCTTCCTTATGGTAAGTTGTTTTCAATGTTAGCTTTTACCTTAGGAACTCCTTTATGGGAACCAATAAAACATCCTTTCTTATCAGGTAACTATTTACTACTATTCTTTGATTTATTCTTCAAGGGCAACTACAGGGTGCACTTGCTGAATACGTAGACCAGAATGTTGTCAACCAGGAACATAAACAGACATGAGCACTGCAAGTAAAGGATTTCTCATCCAAGGATCTTCATCTTCACTGTTGTTTCTTAAGCTTTTACCAGTTTTACTACAAAGAAACATATAATCATAAAATAATAAAAGTTGGGAGAAGTGGCCATTAGGACATTGAGTCCAATTCCCTGTTCAGTGCAAGAATCGACATTAAAGGAGATGGATGATAGTCTCGCTCTGTTAGGGAGGTTTTTTCTCATCAATATTAAAGTGGAATTTGTGTTCTTGTAATTTAAATCCATTATTCTGTGTCCTGCATTGTGAAACAAGAGAGAACAGGATTTCTTCCCTAAGACATTTTTTCTGGTACTTGAAGAGTGCTATCAGTTTCTCTCACAGTCATCTTTTCTTAAGGCTAAGCATAATGCTGTATCTCTTTCAGTCTCTCCTCAATTATTTTAATTTTTATTCTCCTGACTATCTTTTTTCCCCCTGCTCCCAAATGACCCAGTTTTTTCTGAATCCAGCCCAGAACTGGACACAATATTTACCAAAGCTGAATAGAATAGAATATTAGTTTCAGTGAGTTTGGAAATTATACTTTTCCAAATTGTAAACATTTATTTGTTTTCTTTGCATAATATTTCACTGCTGGTTCACATTCTTTTGAAACTGACTATTCCATACATAATTCAAATACTATCAATACTACCACTTCAATGTTCTAGATATGTGCATTTGATTTTTAATTTCCTAAATGAAGACATCTGCAAAGTGCAAATTTGTGCAAAGAGCAAAACTATTAGATTTAATTGTGTTACTCTTAGCTGATGTCTCCAAGCTACAAAAATCATTTTATGTAAAGGAATGTAGGCTTGACCTTGAGAATGGGAGATGAATGAATGAATGAATGAATGAATGAACAATTAAGAAGAGACTTTAGGAAAAGATTGTTCAATCCTGAGAAAGAGGAAAATAGGAGAAATAAATTCAAAATAATGCCATGTTGAATTTATTTCATTTAAGATGGACAAACAAACCTGTTACAGCCTTTCAAGATTCTTCTTCTTTTACTCTCCAACAATGAAAAGCAATCCTGGAATCCTTGCCGTGCCTNAGATAATATTTCTACCTTCAAGAATATTAACTATCGTGTCCAATTTTGTATGATTTGCAATCTGAAAATAATTTTGCTTTTTATCAAAATCCAATGAAAATATTGAAAGTCAGACAACCCAGAAATCATTGAGATTTTTAATATGGTTTTCAAGTATAATTTGTCAACTTGATTGTCATGCTGTTCAGTGTACCCTTAACTGAATTGCTGATCAATGTATCATACTGTACTTTATGATAGATATGCTTTGCTAAAGTCAAGATATATTCTATTTACAGCATTCCCATAATTTACTAAATAAATTACTCAATCAAAAATTAGGTGTTTGGCATAGCAATATTTATTATTGATAAATTCATGATGATTTTAGTTAATTACTGCATTTTTTACAGGATCTTATCTATATTTAAGATCCTCCCAGGTATCAAACTGATTGGTTTTTAATTTGTGGGATCTGCCTTTCCTCCATTTTTGAATATTGGGTATTTGTTTCAATTATTCATGATTGCTCAAAGACAAAGTATGGCCACACTGTAGCTAGTTGCTTCAGTACCCTAGAACATGCTCTATTTGGTTCCAAACTTTTTAACTTTTTCAAAGTAAGGAGGTATTCTCATTTCTTCCTGTTTCATTATAAGTTTAGTCAAATATTTACTTCTCTTTTAGGAGGGGGAAATTTTAGGGATTTATCTTTAAATTCCACATGCAGCTTCCGTAGGCTAAAATTGTTTGGTTTTGTTACTCTCTTACTCAGTGAGAGAACTAAAATGTAGTGTAAAAAACTCAAAATTGTATTCAACTAATTAAAATGCTGTTAGCAAATTTACACATGTATAATGGTGGTTTAAACTTTTAAGAATAAATGTATTGCTTGGGACTGGACCATACATTGATGTTAACGTTACATTGAAGTAATATATCTCATTTATTGTTCTTTAATTCTGCTCATGTACTGTACATCTACTTTCATGAAGATATATTATGGCTTTACACTAGTTCATTGCTGAGAAGAATGCTTTTCCTGTCTCCCATCCCATGAAAAAGTGATGTTCTAATCCAGACAATTAATTTGATGGATTGTTAAAAAAAGAGAGTAAAAATAAAAATAAAATAACTAAAATATTCTAATGTTATTATATACTTGACAAAGACAATGAGTCTGAAATCAATATAAAACCATGAAACATGGCTTTATATATGGTTTAAGCATAAATCTATTCATACATACATGAGGTGAAAGAAATTTTTAAAAAAATCTAAAAAAATATTATGGTAGAAACCAAAAATTAAAGAATACAAGGATAATAAGAAGTTATAAATGTGGAAAAGATTGTCTTTTGCTAGTGTCAAGAGTTGATCTTTGGGGAGAAATTGAGACAGTAAAAAAAGGAGAAACTTGAGTCAAAATAGAAGGGCTGCAACAAAAGAATATTTGAATTCTTTATGAAGTCATACTAGAAGCTATACACCACATGCAGTAACCTGCTTAGTTGACAATATCTTGAAGAATTATCTACACATTAACTAGTTATTTCTCTTAAAATCTGATGGAAAGGCAGGTGTGGTGAAGTCATGGATCATATGTCTGAGCAAAGGGAACTTCATTATGTCCACTTCTAAATTAGGGATGCTTTGCCTTGGCAGGTTCATTGACTGTAAGTGCTAGTATATCTTACATATACCTTCATATTTGTTTTGAATTATTTTTCTACTGTAACTGTCCATTTTATGATATTGTTTATTTTGTATGTATTAGGACTTTGCTATATTTTATTGTTTGTTTTATGTATTAGCTCTCCCAAGTGATAGGTAGGCATTCAAAGAGCAAGAAATATTTTTAAAATGTAATAGATATTTCCAATTGCTTTAATATATTCAATTTACCTCTAAACATTTAGTATGTTTGTAAACATTTTCAGAAGTTACATAAAGCAGTTTCACTTACAGCTGCTTCCATACTGACAGCTGTTAAGATAGCACAACTTAGAATACTTTTTCCTCTTCTCTACATACTATAGACTCAATTCATTTATCATTTGCTTCTGCTACACTTTGCTATTAATCAGCTTTGCTATTAATTAGAGGTCACTGTAGTTTGATTAATTGCTAACATATGTCATATATGCACTGTATGAGGACTGCTGTCTACATTTTTCCACTTATTGAATGCCTGATCCAATGGATATAAGCCAAACATTGTTTTTAAATAACTAAAAACATAATCTTATCACAGAGAATAATATGGATAAAATCAGAATACAATACGCTAATTCATTTGAAGTGTTAAGAATTCACTGAAGTATGCAATAAGAATAGACCATAATTCCCAAGGTAATGCAAGCAGGGTCATATAGGCCATCAGAATGTTTTTGTATATATCATATAGTACACTGAAGTTTATGCTCCATGTTTCTTGGCAAACTCCTATGTACTATGAAATTAAAGAAAAGATTACAGCATCTTACTGGAAAATTAATAAGCCTGATCTAGTGTGGGTTATGTATAAGCCATTTTAATTTCACAGGTTTCCAACATGAAAACAAATGAATTTGCAATGGATGGTTATGGCCTCATTAGGGGGTGTTTTGAAACTATTCTAAACATTCTAGAACAGTGGTTCTCAACTTGTGATCCGCGGACTCCTGGGGAGTCATGATGTCATCACAGGAGCTCCACAAAGGCTTCAAGAAATGATTTAAATCTTAAGTCTTGAGGGTACATGGCCATGGTACATGGCCACAAAAGGTATTTAAATGAGGTCCGTGGTGAAGAAAAGTTTGAGAAACACTGTCCTAGAATTTTTAAGTTCTGATTTGAGTTGGAAATATGTGACTAAATATCAAATTAAAGCCTATTTATGGGAAGATTAGTTCAGCTGTTTTCAACTTGTAATAGTTTATTGAAATGAAGAGTTTCAAGTACTGAAATTCAAACTCAAAAGCTTTTGCTTACTAATAGTTTAGATGATATCTATTTGAGTACTGTTAAAGAATTTAAATAAAAAACTTGTTCTAACGAAAATATACCTAAAATCATCCTTTGTATCAAGGATCTTGGCAAATGGTATTCCAGTCTTTATAAAAAAGGAAATAATGAAATTATAGACTATATCTGATATGTTTTTGGAAAGTTGCAGCTATCAGTTAAAAATAAGAGAACCAATAATATTGTCTGCACTGACAGGCTACATCACTCTAGTATGGATAACAGCCACTTTTGGATCATAGGAATAGATGATCCCACTCTGTAGTCAGACTGGGACAACTCTGGATGGCCTGCTCCATATAGCCAGCTCACCATCAAGAAGGCCAACTCATCACTGCCAAGTCATCACAGGACAACTCAACACAGCCAATTTGCCCCAGGGACAACTAACTGCAAGCAGCCAGAGGAAGAATCAGTTGTACAAGCAAGTGATGGGTAGAGTGCAGACTGGTGGCGGCAGCTGGGGGTTTCCACCAGAAAGAGAGCTGGACAGGCAAGCAAACAAGTGAGTGGGCAGAGTACTGAGCAGCAGTGCCAGGGGATGAGGCTTCCCATTTTCACACACCTCTTCTGCCTCTGCTACTGATGCATTGTGTTCTGGGCCATTTGGAGTTTGGGCCACTTGATAGTGGAGGAGGTGTTCAGACTATTGAAGGGTGGCAATGGTGGGAGGGTGGAGAACTGGTGGAGAGGTGGTGGAGGCCAGGTGCATCCCAATTTTACCTCTTGCCACCACTGCCACAGCAAGCCATTCAGTGGGGGCAGTGTTCAGACTTTTGGGAGGCAGTGGGGATGGGCAGTGGGGAGGCAGCAGAGATCAGGGGCATCCCATTTTGACACACCCCACAACTGCTTCTGCACCACCGCCCTAGAACATTGCCACTACTGAAGAGTCTGAACTCCATATGGCCAAGAGCTTGTTGTGGAAGCAGCAGCAGTGGTGGCAAAGGGTGTGAAAATGAGAAGACCTCGACCTCTGCAGCCCCTCTGCACTCTGCCCACCCACTTGTTTGTCTGTCTGCTGGCCCAGCTCCCCCTCCGGCTGGATTAAACACCAATATAAAAACCATAAAAATCCATAGCTGAGATATTGTAACACCATCAACCACAACCAATACAGCCACTGCACAGGCTCTACCACCTTTCCATATTCTGCTTATGAGCTTTCCATGGTCATCAATTTGATGCTGTGGGAACATAATGCTAGACTTTGCTCTTTCATCCATTTCAGCTGGATCTTTTTAACTCTGCTTTAAAAAAAAGTAAAAGCTTTCCTAACCTACATATTTGGATATATTAATGTCCAGATACTCTGGATATTCTAATATTGTTTCTCGTCTTCTTTGTTCTATATAAATTTAACTATCTTCGTAGACAGAGAGACTAATGAGCACTATAGGAAAGAAGCCGTGCCTAAACTTCTAATGGCCAAACATGCTGTGGTGAAAATGAAATAATCATCACATGTATGAACATTTTAAGTGCACTAAGACTGAATGTGCCCTACAAATGAATTTTGAATGCAAACATAAAAAGAAAATAAATGTTCCCTCAGAACATTTGTAAGTAGGATTTGTTCCTGCAAGCAAAATGATGGTTGTAATGAAGGTCTACTAGAAAAAAGTTATACTCTGGAAAAAAAGTAGATGTTTTCCTTTGCTGGCTGTAGCTAATTTTCTTTTAATATATGGTTTTTATGTTATACACCCTCTGGTAGTAAGTGAAATATAATTCTAATTAATTTTTCCTATGGCTGTAGACAAATCAATAACTGTAAGGATCCCAAGGGGAAAAACAAGCAACATGGTCTTCTAGGTTCCTAACAAATGCAAATAAAATGACCTTTTCTTGACAACTATGAATATTGTTCCACAAATTTACTACTAAAATTGCTGCAATCAGCAATTCATAGTGCAAATACAGAGCCAATAATAATCTTAAATAATTGTTCATTGTGGCAAAGCAGGGTGTAAACTTCTACCAATTGTTGCAAACTTCAATCAGGAATACTCTTATGAAATGACTGGACAATTGAATGCTAGGAATCTCTCATTATTTTCATTATAAATTTGTACCATAACAGCAGATACATCATTGCATTTGAGGTCTGCTTTATTTTATATTGAAAATATGAAACTATCAATTGATGTCAGATACAAAAGTAGTGACTCAGGAAGATATGAACAAATGTGATATATGAAGATGTTGTTATGTTCAATCTAGAGATTTATTATCAATAGCAATACACACATTGTTTTCTTAATGGTTGCTTGGGTAACTAGCAGGAAGTTCCAATGTGGTGGACTGGACTAAGAAGTAAATACATATTCACACACATCCAGGGAAAGGCAATGGCAAATCATTTCTCCATTACACCAAGGAAACCACATGGATGTGTCCATTAAATGTGATCCAAGGATATCTTTCTACATATGTCACAAATTACCAGAAAGTTTTATCCCTGGCTTATGGGATAAGCAGTTCAATATACTATAGATGATGAATAAAACAAAAAAATTTAAATCTCATGATTCTCTTCCTTCCTCACTCTTTACAGTTCCATTGCCTCCATGTGATTGCTAAGAAGTTCTTGTCAGACCTTGCAATAGTCTGACAAAATTATATAATCATAGAATGATACGAGTATAGAGTGCTTGGTGCTCCCTGAGTTTGGTTGTTTGGTTGCAGACATTTCCTTACAGGACTAGATAACATCATCAGTATTGGTGAGTGTGGGATTTGCTTCCTATTTATATACAATATCTTGCCTGCCGGTGTTGGTGGGGGGTGTTGCAGAAAACAAGATCCTAACAAGGAGTTTCCAAGGAATAGATTTGTTGGTTTCTTATAAACAAAAAAAATAACCATAACTTATTAGTTTATTTAGTAAAAAATACATACATTAGTTACTGCCTTAACTGGTGCCATAGTGGCACAGTGATTAGAATGCAGTATTGTAGTAATTCACTACAATATGTTGGGGGGCAATATGTTGATTCTGTAAACCACTTAGAGACAGCTATGAAGCAGTATATAAGTCTGTTTGGAGCTCCATTTGGCTCCTGACCTTCGCTCCTTCCGCCACGACCTAAAAACATGGCTATGTGAGCAGGTCGGGCTGGATTGACCTTTGGGAGTGATGTTTTAATTGGTGCTGTTTTAATTGGTTTTTAGTGGTTTGGGCTTGTGATTTAATTATTTTTTAAATTATTACTATGTATTGTGTGAGTTTTAGTTGTGAGCCGCCCTGAGTCCTTCGGGAGAAGGGGCGGCATACAAGTCCAAATAAAATAAAAAAATAAAATAAAAATTAGGGGACTGGAGGCTAAAACGTATGAAGAACGGTTGGAAGAACTGGGTATGTCTAGTCTAATGAAA
>AZIM01000181.1:538021-549670 GCA_000516915.1 Ophiophagus hannah | reverse complement strand
TTCCAACTCTGTTATTCTATTCTATTGTTAATTCAGGTCTGGGGTATGTAATCCCTTGTCTTCCCCACTCTTTGGAATCTGCTCCCGCCATCCTACCCTTCAGTGTTGTCTGGGGATGTCAAAATTGTGGCCCCGAGGGCGGATGCATCACACACTGGCCAAGCCCACCCCAGGTTTAGCAAAGGGGAAAAAAAGTCACGATATGTCACGTGATAACGTGACATTGCAAGTTTGACACCTGTGGTGTAGTCCATTGCACCACCTCCCCTTCGTTAACACATTCCCTCCCAGGTAAACTAGACAGAAAACATGACTAGGCGAACAAATTCCACTTTATTTTAAGACTATATTAATAGAACCTTGCAATTCTGAAGGTACAAATTTCCTGCCACCACTTTTTAACTACATGGTCAATTAGGGTGAGTCCTTCCTAAATTTCTTTGTCTGTTAAACCCTTGGAGGCTCCTGACTCTCTTGTCTGATTATTCCTCGGCAGCATTTGTTTTCCTCAATCACAATTCCATCACATTTCATGGAGATAGTTAATTTATTATAAAATGTCAATTTTCCCATTTCTTACCTTCTACTTCACATACATAAATCTGATGCACTATTCCTGTATTATTTTCTTTCTCAGCTGGCCATTCATATACATACACACTTGTGTGGGAAGAACCGGCATCCAACACAATCCCATACTGCAGGAGAGAAAAACTCACACATTTGCTTTTTAAATTTCAGGGTACTGTACTGGGAGAAGATGATAAAATGTATTTTTGCGAACATTGTCATATAGCGGATTTCTCTTAGAAACAGAATCACATTTTCAGGGGGACATTTACATTATTGAACCCAACCCTGTACTCTGGACAAATTTTCCTGACAAATTACTATACAGCCTTGATGAGAAGACCTTCAATGTAGAAAAGTTCACCATCCAACTTGGTAATTAGTTCCACCATTAAATTGTACCTACTAGCAGATTTTATATACCATAAGGTTGCTTTGGAAATTGTTAGAATAAAAGGAAAACTGGAAATTGTCAGAACAAAATGGAATGTAAAGTGGTACAACTAAGGAAAGCTAAAGCCTAAAACTGTTACTTGTGAGCAGGGGATAAGATATATTGGACTTAAAAATGAGAGCATTCTTTGTGTTGTGGGCAATCCTTCCAGGATTCTATTGGAAGAGAAAGGGAGTTATTACTGTTGCCTGGAGCTTCCAACAAAAAGAAGTATGCAATATTGAATGCATTAACACACATCTGACTTTAGTCTTCATGTGGGCTCCTCATTTGTGTCTAATGGATTAGAAGCACAGCAGTTCAGCAGGGAAATTTTCTATAACTTACTTTACGGTTCCTGGTGGGAAATAAATTCTGTGTGATAGCCACAATAATTATAGTAAGAAGAGCCACCACCAAGAATAATCCAATAACAATGTATTTCAGGTGACAATATTTTCTCAGCATGATACCTGCAATTACAACAGAAGAAAAACCAGGATTAGAAGCAATACAATTCAGAATGTTGCAACATGTCCCACACAGGAACATCATTTCCACAGATATTTTTTATTATTAACTCTCAATTTAGAGTCAAGTCTAATTGGGCTGTGCTATACAAAGGATGAGAGGGTCTAAAACAGCGTTTCTCAAACTTACCAATTTTCAGGTATGTAGACTTTGACTCTCAGGATTCCTCAGTCAGCACACTGGGGAATTCTGGGAGTTGAAGTCCACATATCTGAAAGTTAATAAGGTTGAAAAACACTGTCAAAAGCAATTCCATTGTTTCTGAAGTCTAGCACTACAGGCATTTACTGTCACTCACCACTTAATAGAGGGACAATCACAGCTGCACAATCCCCTCTGCCACTGTTTTATTTTGGATTTCTGCATATCTATTCCAGGATCAATGCAGCTGGAGATCTAAAATTCCAAAACAAATTATTTCTGGCCTTTTTCCTGGCTTCGACATCACTATACTGTTGCCAGCAGTTTGAAATGGTTGGAATTTTGTCAAAATGTTGTTTAGCGACTGATGTTTATTCCATAAATGCAATGTTTTTGAGCCATATTTAGACATTTGTTACGTTCATGAAGTTGCCACTTTACTATTCCCAGGTTAATTTCATTTTAATATACACGCACATTTGAATCTTTTTAGCTGTTCTAGCTTAAAGGTAGGGAAAATTATTTCCCTTTCCCACTTTGATGCCAACTTTTCTGACATCACTAAAGCTCAAAATATCAAAGTTCATGATCTGTACAATAGAATATAACAACTGCATTTGTGTTAGAAATTCTAGTAAAGATAAGAAAACAGAATTCAGACTCCCAAGTTTTAGGTTAGAGATCAAAGAACATTAATGTTCCAAAGTTAATATAGAAACATACTGTAATGACAATAGCCACCTAATGGATATTTTAAAATGAGGAATGAAATACTATTTAATC
The DNA here is from genome assembly GCA_000516915.1 of Ophiophagus hannah. Lineage (NCBI taxonomy): Eukaryota > Metazoa > Chordata > Lepidosauria > Squamata > Elapidae > Ophiophagus > Ophiophagus hannah. Next base: position 547,212 of record AZIM01000181.1, on the reverse strand, counting down.
ATGGTTAATGAATGTAGAAATCCAATGGGATAAGGATTATGGTTTGGCCTCCTTCACTTAGATGGGTGATTTTAAATCTTCTATCTACCTCCATTGAATCTCATCAGTAGAGAAGAAAATCATTTTGATTTATAGCGTATTAACACATGTTTTGCTAGAATAAATAATTTCCTGGAGTTTGTTTTATCTAATTCTTTTTAACTAATTAACTGATTGTTTTAAGAATATGAAATGTTTCTGTCATTTGTTTTTAAAATCAATTAATTAATACAGTTCAAAAAATAAAGTTGCCCATGTTTTTCTTCCACAGCTGTCTTTCCATGCCTCTTTATTTTAAGCAGTGTGGCATATTGTAAGCTTATTTCTTTAACTTCTTTAACTGAGATAATATTTTATGATTTGGGCTGGCTGTGACTGATTCTGGCCTTTTTTAGTACCAGAAAATAGGTACTCATATTTTATCGCTACTGTAAAATATTTGTTTCCTCTGCTCCCACCTCCCACCTCCAAACAGTTTATGGTATATATACAAATTTTATGTTTATGTATACAATTTTTAATTTATTGTTGTGGTTGGCTGCACAATCAGTCAGACTAGACTGGCATTTTTATTGAGTCTTCCCAAGGACCTGGGATAGGCAGATGTTGTTGTTTGATGGTGTGAAAGGTATTATTACAGGATGTAAAAGTTGTGCCAAGTAAAGGTGCTTTCTGCAACAGATTGATGGTGGTTGAAGATGTTCAAGTGGTGCTCCAGATTTTTGGGATTGAACCCAAGGCACCTATTACTATTGGTATTATCTTTACTTTCTTCTACCACAGTCATTCTACATTATTTTAATGTAGGTCTTTGTATTTTGTGATAAGAGGAGGAGGAGGAGGAGGAAGGATGGGATAATCCCAGAAAAGGGCTAACAAGTTTTCTGTCAAATAATTGCTTTAAAGCTGAAATCCTACATCTAACACCTGAAGATTAACTTTCTGTAGGACTTTATTCAGTGCTATAAATTAATGTACAGAATTGCTTATTTAAAGTTTAAGGGGGAAATGTATGTATAATTTGGTACAATATATATTATTTATTACTGTTACTCTTTTAAAGTTGCTTTTTCTTATCTTATATGTGACTGCTTTTTATCAAAAAAAATCTAGGTTTGTGTCTTTTTTTACAAGATCCTCATCAGGAAAAAGAGGAATAAACACTTGCAACGAAGTCTAGAATATTTATTTATTAATATAATTTTAGCACTTTTTAAAAAGATGATAAAAGCTAACACAAGCTAATATAAAGTAAGAAAAAGAAAAGAAGAAATCAAAGGAAAAGCTAAAAATACAAGAAGAAAAAAAGAAAAAGAAAATAGAAAAGAAAGAAAAAAGCTACAAAGTAGCTTCTGATCTTCTTTGCAGCAGTTATAAATACAATTATAAAGTTATTTCTTACTTTATAATTACAATATAATTCTCTTCTTTCTATAATCTATTCTATCTATCTAGGCATAGATCATTTACATGTACTAATTCTTAAACTTTTATTCAAAAAGCAGTTGAAAGATAATGTTAGTCCCTAAGATTCCAAATGTTCTTGCAAAGCAAGAAAAATGTTTATTTATAAGATGACAACAAATATTTTGCTGAAATACACTAATTTCTAGAATTTGTATTATTCAGAAAATACAATCACTTTATGGATATTGAAAATTCTTGACAATTGAAAAACAATAAGCTGAGCATAGAAACAATATGGCAAAGGAAAAAAAGGTATATTTCCACATATAGGGAACATACATGTATTTGCTTGTTTCTTCTCCGCAGCAAGCAGTGTTTTTAGTGAAATTTAACACCCCTCTGGGCTTTAACCACTCGCACCTAATTATCATACAATGTGTGCTGATGTCAGCCCTTCATAATAGACCAGCTCAGGAAACAGGCTCTACAGGAAGATTAGAACTATCCTGAGTTGGGCTATATCTCAGTAAAGGTGTTTTCCCTTTGCTCCTTCTTATATTCCAGAGATTTCAGGGGTGGGGGAGTCAGAGTCCCTCTCTTTGAAATTACTCTTACGTTTCTTCTGCATCTGCTGTTTCTACAATGGACTCTGGATTCTTTCTCCAAGTTCATTTCCCTATCAATCTACACCTGGCAACATCTTTTTCTACATGTCATCATGATGTTGTCCTGGTTTCACCTCCAACCCACAAGTGGAAAAGTTTTGCGCTATTCTGCTATTAAAGAAGTGTTTTTCCTTTTAAACTGGTATTGACGATTTGTTTTTTTTATAAGATCCTCATGAGATAAAGAAGAAATAAACACTAATTTTTGTTTGATGGTTACAAACAAACAAACAAACAAACAAANACAAACAAACAAACAAACAAACAAATGTTATATAAAATCTGTTATATTTTGCCACCCATTTATATCAACATGAAGCCAACTGATCAGTGTGGGATCAGAGAAGTGCTCATTGGCAATTTTATCTATTGTTGCCCTGCCACCTTCAGTTGCCAGCAAGTCTTGTCTGCCACCAGTCTACTGAGATCCCCTTAAAATGATGGACACCAAAGTGCCTATCAGAATTATTAGTCTACCTAGAAAGCCATACTGTACAGCAGGAGCCCCCAACCTCCAGACCACAGTCCACTATGTGGCCTTGAGCCTTTTAAAACTGGGTTGTGAAAGTGCATGTGCTTGTATGCAGGCACCTCTCCTTTCACGTAACTGAGTGCATAACCCCCGTTCCATTTGCATAAGTGGCAGGTGTGCAGGTGTGCAAATGGAACCGTATGCACACACTTGCCTGCTGAGTGTGGGACCATTCCCACCCCCCAGTCCGCAAAGCCGAAAAGGTTGGGGAAGTCTGCTGTACAGTAAATACTTTAATTCAGGGGCCCTTACCAAATTGGTGGAAGATTGAACTACTAAAACAATGAAATGATGGAAACTAACCCTCTCTTAGCCAAAGAGAACTGAAAGGAATCTGGAAGTTGGCAGTTATTGCCTTTTTAATAGAAGAAAGAAAGAGGAGAAATCCTAAGTGCCATTCTTTTCTGAGTTCCTTTCTGACTCAGAAAAATATTCCCTTTGGGGAAGAGTAATGGAAGAATCCTAGAGATGACTCACCCATTCCTGATGCAGTTCTTTAATTGGCAGATGTTTTTCACATTGGTTGATGTGAAGAATAGGAATGTCTGTAAAGCCCCCAATCAATTTGCTTATCACATGCTGGATGTGCAAAATCAGGCCAACACCATTCAGTAGTGTCTTATAGCTGATGCACTAGAGACAAGAGTGAGATCAACAATGGCAGTAAATTTCATGTTAGTACAATTTATATTGATAGCTCTTCATTCCCTAGTAATGAAAGCCAAAGTGCACAGTGATATAATGGGATTACGATTAAATATAAATAAGATCAAACTCATGACAATAGTTACAGCAATCAGACTTAGAACTGACAATGAAGATATTGAAGACAGCTTCTGCCTTTTAAGAACCAGCAATCAAAAAATAAGCCCCACAGAGTAGCTCTTGATAAAGTCACCATTAAGGTCTTGGAAAAGTTATTCAGATGCTGGGTGTCTATATCTACAAAGATCAGAATGGTGCAGGCAATTGGAGAAAATTGTGTTTTCTCCGTGACACTCTTGGAAGCAAAAGCTGAGCATTGAAGAAGCAGAATAAAAAGAATATTGACTCAGAATTTTTACTTGAGACCTAAAATGCCCAGGCTTAAATATTGTATGTTGGACACAATATGTCAAAAAGTGGCCCTCTGAATATCTTTAGTAAAAAGCAAAAGATTAATATGATCTCAAAAGAAATCAGAGTATGGTTGATAATAGTTCAACCACACAACACAATAGTTTTGTGTTATTCATGTTATTGACTGTATTTTTATTGGTCAATCATTGGAATAAAGTTCTGTTCTGCTCTGCTCTATTCTATCTCTCAGGAGAAATCTGTAATGATGAAAAAGGAGAAAAGGAAGAAAGATTTAGCAACAAAGTGGATGAACTCAATTATAGCAATTACAGCAGGGATTAGGTTCACTATTGGATAATCTGAAAGCCAGGTTGAGAACGGATCATCCTAGCGGGAAAAAATCTATCAATATGGTCACTAAGAGTTGAATACTACTCATATCAATACAGCAAGCATAAGAGTGCTTTTAAAGTATAAAAAGATTCTTATAGCCTTAAAATTAAAATGTTGATCACCATCGCACATAAATATTGGCAATATAAATTCTGGATTTGCTCCTACAAAAAAATATTACACTGAGAATATTCAGTCCTGCTTTTAAAAGCAATTTTGAGGACTGCCTATTTGCTTTTATTAAGTTTGAGGTTCTGTTGCATGCATCTGCAGAAAATGTTAAGTATTTTAAAATTTATTAAAAATACAGAGAATACAACAATCTCTTTCAAGATCATCTGATGTTTTAAGATATTGTCATAATGATGAACCCCAGTTGGAAATGTTTAGGTCTGCTAGCCCATGGTCCCACCACAGAGTATTAATGCATTGACTTCTTTTTCTCCATGATGCTAAAGGCCCCCCTCCTTTTTTTTTTTTTACAGAGTACGAGACAATTTGCTTTGGATTACATAAAAGCTTTCATTTTGTTTTTACTTTTGGAGGGCTGGACCCATGTAGGAAAAGTGATGTCTGAAAGGTCAAATATAAAATGAATAAAATATTCATTTTCTTGCTCTCATGAAAAGCCATAAATGTCAACTTTTGAATATATGAAGAGCAGATGTCATTGATAAAGAATTCAAACTTTATTAGAAATGATCTCTTGTTGATTTTCCATGTTAAGAGTGTGGAAGATCTGTCATTTTAAGCTGTGTGAAGGAATAACCAGGAGCTGAACCATCCATCTATCCTTTCTCAGAAGGGTTCACATGGCCCGGAAATGAGCACACAGAAGCTTTGTGCTTACCAAGGAATCCCAGCTTTTATTTGTGTTGGCAGTAAGTTGATAGCTTATTTCTGGCAAAATGTCATCAGGGGGGTTACAGACAGGAATTTTTTGTGAGCCAGGGTAACTCAGCCTGACAATGCGCCCATTCACCACATCAATACCAAACACATTCCTTCCATCTGGAGACACTCCCACTGTGTTAATGCCTATTCTGAAGAGAGGCAAATAGTGACTTCCAGATGCATCATTTAAGTCATTCTTATACAAAACACAATGCTAGCAGCCTTGAAATAGCCTTCAGAGATCCTGGCCCTTTCAAAACTTTCTGTCTTCTCTGTTTTATGAAATAAGTAATCCACTTATGAAAATCAAGTGGTTAACCCACGTACTATAACTCCATTAAATTCACCACTGCTAAGTGATGTTAACTGTTGTCTTAATGTGGTCTGCTTGTTTATGATTGTGTCAACCTACAAACCATCCCATCTATTTATTCTTTATAACATGGCCTGAGATTTTCTGTTAAACTATTAATTTATTTACATTAACAACATATATAAACTACCTACAGCCCTTATTAAAGAAGCCCTTGTTCTCCAGCTAATTCTTGGTTTCTATTTCTGGGTTTTTAAAGAACTGAAACTGGCATGGTAGGAACCAAGATTCTCAGTTGAGACAGAACTGTATATAACATATCTCAGTTGCACCTCCCATTCATGACCACGAGAAAAGACACTGATTTGGAAAGATGGGAGGAAGAAAAAAACCAAGGTTTTAAACGACATAGAACAGCAGCAGTTGAGAGGCCTCAACTGCTGTTGACGCAGGATACATACAACTTCTTCCTTCTCTGCAAGAAATGCTATAAAATAAAACAAACACTTTAAAATAAAATTTACCTAGCCATGTGAATCTTTAAATGTGCTTCATTACTGAATGAAGAGTGGAGTTTTTAGACAACAGATATTTGCACGAAGTCTGGTAGCATTGCAGGAGGTGAACCTACACTCTTCTTTTAAAACTTCAGTTTTAAAAAAGCTATTGATATTCTTGCAACCCTGCTGGCTATGGTTTATGCCACCAAAACCTTGTTCCAATATCAAAATCAAATTTTGATTCAAATGGATCAGTTAGCCTAAAAATGAACTAGCCAATTCAGCAGGAGCAGTGGAATCTTTTGTATCTGTCCCAGCCTAAGATCTGACAAAAACCGATGCTGCAGCAACAGTCTTCCTAACCTACCTCCTTGCCTGATGAGAATCCTGGCAAATTTACTATTCTCACTCAGTATGAATTATTCATCTGAGACTGAAGGATTTGTACCATGGACCAGTCATGTAGGATTTATGTATAATCAGCCAAAAGACAGAGGGACCATTTTGTTTTTCCTTATCCATTAATATTATTATATATCCCACAGAACAGGTATACAGCTTGGTCTGATGTTTCACTCCACTTCTCTCTCTTCTGTGACAAGTCTCCCTTGCAAACATAACAAAAACTTTCCCCTTGGAAAAAGTTCCATTCTGTATCCAGGAAATCTCTCTCCTCGACAGATTATTGAAATATTTTCTCATCTGAGATTTCTGATCTTTGTCTCATCCTGTGACACTTAGATGTAACTGGCTCTTTACCAACAATATAATAAAGTTTCTTTTTTGCACAGATCATACAAACTTCTTCCAAAAATCTTTCAATTGGTTTTAGTTAGTTCATGGGTTAATACGAATTGTCTTTATTGTTAAAATCTATTATTTATTTGTCCCTTTATTTTGTAGCTTTTTTATCTAATATATCCTGTTCATTTCTTTGCTCCTGGAGTTCTAGCTTCCAATCTTCAAATATCATCTATAAACTGAAGCAAACCTATCCATTTTCTCTTGTTTTCTGATATACTTAGAATTCTCTCAGCATATGTGAATGGTACCATTTGTTTTGTCTGATTCAATTTCCCTGATTTAAAAAGCTTTCTCTGAAGCTTTTAACTTAACGCCAGAGCAATAGTACACAACTTATGCTCCTCAAAGTTTAAATACAGCTTCAGAGCATTTCTGACAGATGACAACATTCTGACACATAACTAAAAGAACAGGAAAATAATTAAGTGTAGAGGGTTGTACTTAATATAGTTATAACATTAATTATATTAACTACCCAGTTTTTCAGTTAGAGCCAGTCTGTTTTAAAGCATTGCTCCACCATATCACTCAAAGGTTACCTCTCTGCCTGAATAAAGTTAGAAATTGCTCCTCCCTTACACAGCCTATGACTGAATCTAATTCATACAATGAGGCAACCATATACTACTTTCTTCTTTGACCCTTCACCTATTTCCTTTCTTGTCTCCCCTGCTGAGCATTATATTACATGCAAACAAACTAAGGTAATATTCTTTGTAACCCTTCTCCTAAATTAATGGGGAAATCCTTAATTTATTAGATACACAATACAAAAGAAATGGTACAAAACTCTCCAAAGCCTTCTTTGATAATGTATTGGAAGTTTGGGAAAAACATATTATAAATAAATGAAGTTACATGGTAGCCACTACTTACAACTGAGGAAACATCAGGATTACACGTACAGAAAACTCTAGTTTGGTGTGGCCCATATAATTCTGTTTAATATAATAGCATATAACTCTGTGGGTCTGCATGGATAGTTATCAGGTGCTAACTTTTACAGTCTATAAAGGCATGTTTCCCAGGCTTGAAGGACTCCATCTGCCTATCTCTTCAGGTCCAGCAAGAGGAACATGTTGTAGGTCCCATCTGCTAAGAAATTCTATCTGATGTTGATGCTACTAAAGAAATGGGGTTTTATTTGTTTCTTTGTTTTTTGCTGTGGCTCCTGCCCTCTGGAACATCAATCTCCCTGAGATGAGGTTGGTCCCAACCCTGCTAGCCTTCTGGAAAGTGCTTACAATTTGGAGGGTCAATGGGGGACCTGCAAGATGGTGTACTGTATTTACATGCTGTCATTCTCCTGCAATGTTGGTTTTCATATTTCTATTTATTTTTAGTTGTATTAATGGCAATTATATTTTTATAAAAGGTTTTTTTATTGTTTTAGAAATATTTATCTTTTATGATTTAAACACTTTTAATGCTATAAACTACTCAGAGTCACTTCAGAAAGAGATAGGTGGCAAATAAATTTAATAAATAAAATAAGGTAAAACAATACATTAAAATATTGTTTTAATTGTTGTTAGTTATATGCCACTCGGAGTCACATTCAGTGAGATGGATAGCTATATAAATTTGCTAAATAAATAAACTCCAAACCAAAAGTATCTGTTAATAATAACTATTTCAAACAATCCACCAATGTCAGTATCTGTATTTTTTTCTGAACAAGAGTACCATCTTCACAGAAAATAGGCCATTGGAACAATTTATTGCAAACTATCAGGTAAAAAGAGGGAAGTCTGGTTCCATCCCATTTGCAATTTGAACGTTTTTTCCCTCCCATCTCAAGATGAGGTTCATTTTGCCTCCTGAGGCAGGACATTGGAGTTCTTCAGTCTCTAAACACTTTGTTACAAGGTTTGCAAAGCCAGGTCAAGCACACATGGACATGTTGAGCCACATTCCATGGGCAACATCCTGACACACAGGAAACAGGCCATACTTATAATTAAGCAACAAGGAGATAAAAGATATAAATGTAATTGGTTACAAACAAATTTTAAAATGGCAACATTTTAAAATTGACTCGAGTCACTAAGTTATACCTGCTAAATGTAATTGCTAAATGTCAAACCAGAGGTTGATTTAGCTTACCTAACCAACTTCCTCTTCAGACATAACCACAGATACAATACAGAATCTATCTCATGTACCTATTTGCTGCTAATGATTGCTAAATAATTGCTTAAAACATAAAATTTATATTCAAATGGATTACATTATTCCACAAAGTCAAATGGTGGTTTCAGATGGTACCAATGGCATACCTGCATGCCAGTTTGCCCATTGGCAAGTACAGGTAGTCTTCGACTTACAACAGTTTGTTTAGTGACCATTCCAAGTTACAACAGCACTAAAAATGACTTATGACTATTTTTCACAGTTACGACCTTTCCAGCATCCCCATGATCATATGACCATAATTCAGATGTTTGGCAACTGGTTCATATTTATGACCGCTGCTGTGTCCCAAGTTCATGTGATCACCTTTTGCGACCTTCTGACAGGCAAAGTTAATAGGGAAGCCAGATTAACTAAACAACCAGGTTACTAACTTATCAGCTGCAGTGATT